>JASAOG010000176.1:590000-1190000 GCA_030265305.1 Biomphalaria pfeifferi | reverse complement strand
ATCTCCCTCATAGCCGACTTCAACTTCTAAAGTTGTGTGGTCCCCAAATGGTACAATAGACTAATTACGGATTACTTGAGCTTCTGAATAGGTAATTATAGGATGTAGTATCATAGCATGTAATATTTCAGGAGTAAATAATCCTCCTTCTTTTTTTTTTCGGTAAATTGTGTGATTTTTTTAATTTTTTTTTTTCACTTTATACCAATCTTTATTTTCTTTACTAAGACATAACAATGACAAATTACATAAAATGGGGGGGGGGGGAAAGTCTTTAACAAATATCTAAGCTGACACTATTCAATAGAATGATCAATTATATCATTTCAAACAAGACATTTCATATCCCTCGTTTGAGACCGATAAAAAAAAGTTGACATCAAAATTAATAACAAACTACATTGGGAGCAGGTCATTAGACAATAATTTTTTGAAACAAATCAGCTTGAAAATGAAATGAAACAATAAGCTACAATGCAACATGTACAGTAAAAGATACCTTATGCATTCACATATTTTTCTTTTAAATTAACATTTTCAATGGACACTTTGACACTACTTTTTAAAAATTTATTTTTTAAATATTTAAAACACAAGCAAAATTACTCATTTGTAAGATTTGCATTTAATATTAGCCCATATCTTGTTCAGCACTCAACTCTACAATCTAATGAAGTTTTAGCTGGCTGAAAAAAAAATTTTTTTTGTTACTTATACATATGTAATGCAAAAGTTAGGTAAACCCAATGTTATTCTAAGAATTCCTATCAAATTTCCTTGTCAGACGAATAAATGTAACTTTCAGAGCTGGCCACAATAAGGAGATATTTTGTTTGTACCACTCTCTATTATAATTCAGGTGTGAGATACGATTCTCATCTAAAAACCTTTTATAGAATACTGACAATTTCTCTGCTGAGATACTTGTTTTACCATCACTATCTATTTCTTGATGCTCAAGAATGTAATTCTCTTTTTCTTTGAAAAATGATGAATTATGATGGGCCCAAAAGTTTTGATTCCACTGAAGAATTTCAGAGTGCCTCAATCGAAATGACTTCTCTGTTGCTGTCTCTTTCAAAGGAACATGAAACTGAATAGGTCTGACATTTGATATTGGATCTGGAGGACCAATTAAATCAAATTTTCCACTCACAGGAGGCTGCTGTTGAATCTTTAGTTTTTTGGAATCTTTTTTTGCGGTAGGTCTTTGAAAACTGCAATGCAATTTTCTAGTAGATGTTCTAGAACATCCAGCCAATCTAGGTGTGAGAATGACGACCTCCAGCAAGACTGGGTTGCTAAACATTTTAGCTTGAATAATTAAATTTAGATTAGGTAATTTAGATCTAGACTAGTAGATCTAACTATCTAGTCAACGAATAGATCTGGTTAGAACTTCTAGTAGTATTTGTATGATTTTATTTTTTTACTGAAACATTATTTAATCCTCCTTCTAGATAAGTTACAATTTACAATTCTTTCGCATCACACAACAAATTGTATATTTTGGGGCATATATATACCAAAGCATTTAACTATTTCTAAGTTTGTAATACTTTGAATAATTTTGTAGTTATGAAAAGTAAAGCTAACTATAAAGAACAAAAAAAAAGGGCACAAAAGAAAAATGACATAAAATGATTACTTAGAGTTCTAAATGTGTAGAATGTCAAACATTCTTTACCTTAAATTGTTCTACAAAAGCAGGCCTACGTTTTAATTTCAAAGGTTTCAAAGGTATCGAGTTGAAAGAAAGGCGAACAACTAGGCAATATAGAATGAGTCTTCGTGAGTCATCCATTTCATCTAGAGTTGCAGATTTTTACAAAGCTATCTGTCTGTCTGGTAAAAAGTTTGTACACGCTATTTCTCCGACAACCTGAATCAAACTCCTGGTTCAAGCCTCTTAAAGCCGACATTATAACTACTTTGCTAGTGAAGAGCTTATGTATACAGATGAATGTATTGTTACCTATTCTTATATCTGAAAATACGTTCAAGCGGCGACCTATAAGGGGGACTAATTCAGCATATAAAACCAGGTTCAGTTAAGTACAATTTCTTTCCCTTTTTCCAGATACCAAACGAAATAATTAATTACCAATAGTTAATTAACTATTTTAGTTATATTCATTCTTGTGTTCTTAGGTAAAAGAAATGATTGGTGCAAATATTTTCAACTTGATCCGAGATTGGGTGTCGGCGAAATGACATATACTAACTTTTTACCAGACAGACAGATAGAGTGACTGATATATGCTTTGTTGACATTGTTTATATGAGTAGCTTGAATGACTAAGGGAGTGAATGTTGGAATGTTATGTGTCATGTGTGTTTACAAAGTGTGTAAATAAATTCACTCATGAATCTGGTACTAGAGCGTTGGTGTTGTTTATTAAGTGTAGTGTCCAGAGCTTAACAAGTGGTAGCAGAGCGTAAGTAAACATATTTACTTAGTTGATCCTAATGGCTACTAGGATAGAAATTCCATCATTTATTAAAGAAAAGCCATACGAGTTGTATAAACAAGAGTTACTCGCATGGAATGAAATAACTGACCTGAAAGAAGAGAAAAGAGCTATAGCCATTGCCCTTTCACTACCACAAAACAGTGAATCAGGGATCAGAGAGAAAGTGTTCGAACAATTAGACCTATCAGAGCTTAAGTGTCGGGAAGGCTTTGATAGACTTTTGCAGTTTCTTGACAAGAACTTGGCCAAAGATGACCTGGCAGACAGCATTCACAAATTTGACGAGTTTGAAGATCTTAAACAGGGGGAAAGCCAGTCCATACAGGATTTCATAGCAGAATTTGATACAAAATATAGAAGAATAGAGAAGAAAAAGATGAAGCTGTTACCTGAGATTCTGGCCTTCAAGCTACTAAGGAAGGCAAGAATAACTCGAAACGAAAAGATGCTTGTTTTGACTGGAATGAATTACGCCAATCGTGACACCTTGTACGAAGAAGCTAAGTCATCTCTGAAAAAGTTTAAGGGAGAAGAAAGTAAACTGAAGGACCAAGAGGCATGTATCAAACTTGAGCCAACGTTTTTGGCTGAAAATGAAGAAGCTTTATGGGCAGCGGGATACTAAAGACGTGAAAACTTCAGTAGCTTTGGAAAACTAGAAGATCAGACAAAATGTAATTATAAGCCTAAAGTCGGACATCAAGTAAGAGGTGGAGGACAAGGAAGGGGCGGCACCCGAGGTTTTGGATTCCCAAAAGTTCAATGAAATTCGAAAAATATAAACCCAGTTGGTCCCGACGGAAATGTCTTAACATGTAAATCATGTGGATCATACAGACATCTTTTGCCCAAGTGCCCCGACAGTTGGGAAAACATGTCTAAGAGGGTCAATATCGTTGACCAGGAAGAAGAAGCCTGTTTGTTCACAGGAAATCACAAAGATGAAACTTCCCAATTAGGGGTCGAAGCTTTTAACTGTGCCGTATTGGACAGCGCATGCAGTAGTACAGTGTGTGGAATGATATAGTTGGAGGCATTTTTGAGCTCTTTAGATGAAGAGGACCGCAACAAAGTGAAGTTAAGAGAAGGTCACAGAATGTTTAAGTTTGGTGGTGGAACAATAATAAAATCAAAAGGTGAATATGAGTTACCTGTCACAGTGGCTGGAAAGAATGTTAAACTTCTGACTGATGCTGTAGAAACAGACATACCATTGTTACTTTCCAGATCTGCTATGAAAACAGCAGGAGTAAAAATGGATCTGGAAAATGATACAGCTGTTATATTTGGAAAAGAGGTTGCTATAAACTTAACATCTTCTGGCCATTATTGCATTCCAATTGACAAGACAGAAATGATTCAAATAGAAGAGGTCAACACAGTAAAAGCATTCGACGAATCCTCTGAAAAACGCAAGGCAACAATTAGAAAACTACACAGGCAGTTCGCACACCCTCCAAAGGATAGACTTAAGGCTTTACTTCAAGACGCTAACAGTTGGTATGAGGGTTTTGAAGAGGAATTAACAGATATAGAAAGAAGCTGTGAAGTATGCAAAGTATTTGCCAAGACACCATCTAGACCTGTAGTGGCCTGCCCTATGGCCAGAGACTTTAATGAAAAAGTTGCAATGGATCTCAAACAATACAAAGGTCAATGGATACTGCACATGGTTGATATGTGGTCAAGGTACAGTGTTTCTGTACTAATCAACCGGAAAAAAACGTCTAATGTCATTGATGCCTTGATGACAAACTGGGTAGGAATATTTGGAGTGATGAAGGCGTTGATGACGGATAATGGCGGCGAGTTCAATTCTGATGAGCTTCGAGAAGTAGCATCAATCCTGAACATTCAAGTTGGTACAACTGCAGCTTTCAGTCCATATCAGAATGGCTTGTGTGAACGAGTCCACGCTATTACCGATCACATGCTAATGAAACTTGAGGCTGAAAATTCAGATGTAGATCTTGAAACTCTCTTATTCTGGGCTAATATGGCTAAAAACTCTTTGCAAATGAGAAATGGTTATAGTAGCCATCAGCTTGTGTTTGGGAGAAACCCTAATTTACCTAACATTCTGCAGGCAAAATTACCAGCTTTAGAGGGCAGCACAACAAGTGAAGTCTCTTCCATAAGCACCTGACCGCTCTCCACGAGGCACGTAAAGCTTACATTCAATCAGAGTCAAGTGAAAGAATAAGACGAGCCCTGCGTTCTAAAGTTCGAGCATCAGAGCAGGTGTTTCAAAATGGTGACAAAGTGTTTTACAAGCGTGAAGGCAAAGAGAGATGGTTAGGACCCGGAAAGGTGGTATTTCAAGATGGAAAAGTTGTTTTTGTGAGACATGGCGGTGTATTTGTCAGAGTGGCACCAAACAGACTTTATAAAGCGAGCGTGGAGGAGGAAGAGAGTGCAGAAGATAATAAGGAGAACACAAAAACGATTCATGACGGCGTCAAGAGTGGTGTAAGCGAAATATTTGATGGAGATCGTGAACTTATTAGAGATGAAAGTAACACAAAGACAGACATTCATTCTGTAACTTGTTTGAAGCCAAATGAACAAATAGAATACAGAATGGACGAATCAGAACAATGGTCAAAAGCTACCATTCTCGGAAGAGCAGGCAAAGCCACAGGAAAGTATAAGTATTGGTATAACATAGAAAATAATGTGGACAAAGAAAGAAAAAGTGTTGACCTTGAACGAATTGAGTGGAAATATTCAAGGGGAGGCAATAGCGACAATGTATGCTTATCAATGGTTGAATCAAGCAAGGAGATAGATGAAGCCAAACAATTGGAGTTATTGAAATTAAAACAGTTTGAAACATATGAAGAGGTTGAAGACTGTGGACAAAATGCTATTTCTACACGTTGGGTTATAACAATGAAAAATGGTTCACCAAAAGCACGTCTTGTTGTAAGAGGATTTGAAGAGCAAGACTTAATACCAAAAGATAGTCCAACTGTTGCCAAAGGCTCCGTGAGAATTTTCTTGTCAATAGAGGCTAGTAGACAGTGGCAGATTAAAACAACAGACATCAAATCTGCATTCTTACAAGGGAAACCCCTGAATAGAGATGTACATATTATACCTCCAAAAGAGAGCAATACTCCAAGTAAAGTTATTTGGAAACTGAAGTATGGGCTATATGGACTCAAGGATGGTGCAAGACAGTTTTATTTAAGCGTCAAAGAAGAGCTTATTGAACTTGGTTGCAAACAGTCAAGCCTTGATCCAGCACTGTTCACATTAATGACTGATGGAGTTGTATGTGGCATCATTTGTTGCCACGTCGACGATTTTCTTCATGCTGGCAATGATGTTTTTGAGAAGACTATGTGTGAATTGCGTCACCGATTTGTGGCAGGAAAGATAGAAGAGCGAAATTTTTATTACATTGGATTCGACATCAGACAAGTCACAGATGGGATCATCCTGGACCACACAGCGTACATCGAAAAACTTGATCGCCCAAAGTTAGACCCAGCAAGATGTTTGCAAAAGGATTTGCAGTTGACAGAACAGTCTTTGTATAGAAAACTCATTGGCAAGTTAAATTGGGTCGTTCAAGGCTCCAGACCTGATATGGCATTTGAGTTAGTTGATCTTAGCACAAAGTTAAACAAAGCTGTGGTTACAGACCTAATGCGAGCAATAAAAGTCATCGGAAAGCTAAAAGACTTAAGACCCATACAATTGTATAGAGGTCTAAATGGAAAACCCGAAGACGACTGGGAGCTGCTTCTGTTCTGCGATGCCGCCTTGGGTAATCTTAGTGGTGGTACAGGAAGTACAAGTGCCCATATTGTATGGATTAAAGACAAAGACGGGCATTGCTGTCCAATTTTTTGGCGAGCCTCAAAGATCAAAAGGGTAGTGAGATCTACCATAGCTGCTGAGGCATTAGGCTTGCAAGAAGGCCTAGAGTCTGCCATCTTTTACAGAACTGTAATAGAAGAACTCTGTGGTATTGAGAAACAGTCTTTGCCTATCACAGTTTTCATTGACAACAAAAGTGTCAGTGAAGCGCTGCAGACCACCAAGCTAGTGGAAGACAAAAGGCTGCGTATTGACATTGCTTCCATCAATGAGATGCACAGGACTGAAAGAATTGAAATTCGCTGGTGTCCTGGGAGAGCGCAACTAGCTAATGTGATGACCAAACGAGGCGCATCGGGACTTCTACTTCTGACCATACTGCAAGAAGGAAGACTCCCGGATGAGTATATGTAAGCAGCACTGGTATTTTTTTTTCTCTATTCACCCTATTTCTATTTCTAGTAATGTAAACATACCTATGACCCTGCCATATTTTTTGTTTGAATATATCATCTTTCCTAGTTACGTGAATATGCCTACAATTTCATTTTGTTATTCACCATACTTTTGTCTTGTAGTTTGAATAGTATGTTAAAAAAAAACAAAAAAAAAACACGTGACTAAAACAGATTGTTGACTTTGTTTGATTTGTGAGTTATTTGACATTCTACTCTTGTCACGTATAAATACTTGTTAATATAATATGTACTTGTATTTCTCGGTTGATTTTCCTACATTTCTTTCTGATTCTAAATTTTTGCCTTTATAGGTGAAAGTAAGAATGAGTGAGAAAAAGAAAAAAGAGAAATTGTCATGAATGTTGACATTGTTTATATGAGTAGCTTGAATGATTCCCCGTGACTAAGGGAGTGAATGTTGGAATGTTATGTGTCATGTGTGTTTACAAAGTTTGTAAATAAATTCACTCATGAATCTGGTACTAGAGCGTTGGTGTTGTTTATTAAGTGTAGTGTCCAGAGCTTAACATGCTTTTCTAATAAAAATATTTCCAGTCGCACAGATTTATTGTTTTTGGTCTATATCTATCACCAATTTATGTACAAATAATTGAACACATTTACACTTGATGTACGCTTTTTTTTAATTTACTTTTTAATACTCACACTTTTGTTTAAACAGTGAAAATCATTTTTGTGAATATAACAATTAGTGTTTTTAGTTCTCTTTTATAAATTATAATAAATAAAAAGATGTTTACATGTAATACCTAATCTCATTTACATTTTAGCCACTAAATAACATATATATATGTAACGATAAATAAAACCACGTTAGTTGAATTCTCTAATAAGTTAATTAATTTTTTTTTTCAGTAAAAGATTACATTGCCAAAAACACATAAGATAAAACCGTAAGTTCGATGTTTTCACAACAATTCAGGTTGGCAGCGTTCAGACATTGTTTAAACTTGACGATCATTCGGTTGTCTATTGTCCTCTGTTGTAAACACATGTGCGCAAAAGAGCCAAGCCCTTGAAATCGGGATTCTGTCGAAAGGAACTGTCTTTAGTTTCTATGGAAGCCCAAATGTGCCAAGAAACACGAATGTTTTTGTTGATGCGTTTACCAGCCGACAAGCGAGACTTCCTATAGTAACTGTTTTTATCTACAGCAAAAAGTACTTAGAACTGGGCTAATCAACGCAGAAAAGATTCATGTACATCATTCGGTCCTTATCACGTTGTGTAGAAATCGTGTGTCCTGCACTATTGCATATAGGTCGAAAGGTCTAAAGTCTTAAGGGACTTTATTACTATGACTGCTTTTTCCAAATCACTAGTAGAGAAACCTCTAGAAGTTGACAGACCGGCACCGGTTCCTAGATGTTGACTTGTCATCAAACCGAGATTGAGGCTAAACAGCATTGCAGTGAGGTCATGAGGCATTTAGAGGACTAGATATAATCTAATTTGATTATGCTTTTAAGTAAGTCTGGTCTGGCGATAATTTTTACCTCAATGAAGTCCCGGGACAACTAATCTCCACCAGTTGACACCGAGAGGTCCTGGAGTTCTGTTAGAATCACCATATACTGAAAAGATAAAACATAGTATCTGCGAGTAAACATTTTTGTTTTAAACAGTGTCCAAGAACAATTAAAGCTCCATGTATCTACTACGGCGATTATGAAGATATGCGGTGGAGATATAAAAAAAAAAAAAAAAAAAAAAAAATTGATAGGGATGTAGCGCCTCCATTGGATCAAACCCGTACTTTACAAAATAATAATAATAATAATAGTGATAATAACAATTATAATTTAAAAGCTAGATATACTAAAAAAATATTGAAACCATCAGTCAGAAATATGATATATATATATATATATATATATATATATATATTTAAAATAGTATTAGATACTATTACTTTAGAACTGAGAAACTATGACTCACTTAAACTTAATTAAAAAATAATGTCCCTTCAAGTCGATTGCCTCCCTTCCATAGATAAACGACTATGACGGGGAAGAATGGAATATTGACCAGCTGATTTGAATTTATTGTTTATGTGGCTCGTTGACATTGACCTTGCTAGCGAGAAATTGAAAGAAAAAGGGAAAAAACTCGTTTAATAACCAAACTACTCTATCTTAGCCTTTTAAGGTTTGTCTTTTTTTGTTTATAAGTACACTTTTTCTTTGATATTTTTCCAATTACACTTCCCCCCCCCCCTTCCTTCTCTCTCGCTCTCTCTCTCTTAAATTTTCTGTTTCTTTTCTCCCTAACATTTAATCCGTGAAACTATTTACCTTTTTAAAGACTGACTTTTCAGTAGTAAATCCTTTATCTTTGTAATTATGGCACGTATAATATAGAGACACACTATATTATACACAATATATAAGACTGGAGGATGTGGTGGCTGAGTGGTAAAAAATTGGTCTTTCAAACCGGAGTCCGGGATTCGAATCCTGGTGAAGACTGGGATTTTTAGGGTTAGGGATCTTTAGGGAGCCTCTGAGTCCACCCAGCTGTAATGGGTACCTGACATAAGGCGGATGGTCGTTGTGCTGGCGCGAAACACCCTCGTTAACCGTGGGCCGTAGAAACATGAAACATCATCTGCCACAAAGATCACTAGGTCTGAAAGGTCTGAACCTTTTTTTTTTTATTTTTACTTCGAACTACTTTTATGTATTAGTATCTTTTTTCTATTAGTTTTTATGTCTATACATAAAAGTAAGTAAAGTTTCCCTTTCAGACCTTACGATCTATGGGGCAGATGATGTTAAGGTCATCTGTTTCTATGGCCAACGGTTAAGGAGCAGGGTGTCATGTGGCCAGCACAACTACCAACCACCTTGCTTTCCCCAACTAAAGTAAGTTACCCATTAGAGTTGGGTGGACTCAGGGGCGCCCTAAACATCCCGAAGTTCAAAATCCCAGCTTTCACCGAGATTCAAACCCAGGACCTCAGGTTCAGAAGCCGAGCGCTTAACCATTCAGCCATCGCGCCCCCTGTTCTGAACATGTTTAGAGGATAAAGATCCAAGTTTTCATTGTTCAATTTTTGTTGTCCAATTTCTGCATTCTGCAATTTTTCTTTTCTAGTTTTTGACTCGTGTTGGTCCCCGGCATGCTACCCTGCCCCATAGTGACGCCCGGGTGGAAACGATCATAGGATGTAACGATTTGACCTGAGGGTAGCAAAACAAGACCCCCGTGGGGGTGCCTAAAGGGGTGCGAGAGCATCCTCATTGCACAGTGTGGAGTTGTAAAAAATCTCCCACAATCTTGTAACAATCCAAGCGCAGTTCCTCAAAGGGCCGTTACATACATGTTGTGTTTTGCACGGTTTGCCGGTATAGAAAAGGAAAATGTCGGGGGTCCCGGTGTACGCGACCCCCTGGCCGCGAGTCTGCCCCCCCCCCCCCGCCCGACAGAACGGTGTACACTGTGCTCATTCATGTCGTTGAGAGGAGCTCTTGTTTACTTTGCTGACCTTGAGTTCCTGTCAGCTTCAAGGAGAAGAAGACTCGTGTTGGTCTTTCATCTACTTTCAGATAATCAAATAAATGGTTTAAAAACTAAATTTATAAAAAGATTTTATAAAAATAAAATTTAGCCTCCCCCCAACCATATTTGTTGTAACTAGTTGGCATTGAAGCCTCCGTGTTTTAAGTATCTTTTTGAAAATGAACAGGAAAAAAATGTTCCGGTTCTTTACATTGGTCTTTATCTTGCTTCTTCCATTTGTGTTTCTCTTTCATTCAGCACAATATTCTATGCGCTGTTTCCAAAGACGCGCTCTGTAGACGTCATTGCTTCTTGTGTTTTGGCTTGGGTGTCTGTCACATCATTATTTGTGACATGAAGCAGTGGGAATCACGGAGTATAACTTTTTTGCTGTGTTTCACGTGAAAGTGAAATCTAATAGAGAATTCTGGGAAGAATAAAGTCTCGTTCTAGAGATCTGTCCACATGGTCAAGTAGTCGACGCCAGGTACATTACAGAAGACAGACGGGTTAGGTTTGTAGTAGCATTATAATAGAAGGATTTATTAATTGTGTATTAGATATTTTTTGGGATTATAGTTGATTTTGTAAACTTGAATTCATGTTTCCTATGCAAGTTGTTGATGGCTAAACTTAACAGTTTTATTATGAACTGTTATTCTATTTTATCGTAAACAAACTTTAGCTGCTGATCAAGGTCTTAATTGATTGCTATTAATATCTGTTGTGCTGTGCTAATGGTATGCGAGATGAAAAGTAGTACAAGAGCTCAAGTGAGACAAGACATTTTAATTAAACTAATATGCACAATCAAATGTAACATGAGAGTCGTTACAGTGTCTGGTTCTTGTTAAAGCCTTTTTTTTTGTATTGGGCTAGGACTTTGATGAAGTAAAGCTTGATCTGAGCATAACTGTTATCTATGTATGGGCCATAATTGGTCGTTCTGCAAGGGCCGTATTTGGTTGTGGGCGGCGTGAGCCCGGAGTGTACCGCAGGCGTTGTTACTTAATTGTGCCTTTATGTTACTTTTGCTATATAATATTACACATTAGTCAGGCTTACTAAGAATAGTACTAACTATGTTATGTTATCTACTCTAGATCTAGTTGCAATGTCTTATTGTCATTCATGTTATGATGATGTCATTAAACTTTTGTTAGTGTTTGTTGTTAACTATTATGTGCTCACCTATTGACATTATTTGTTAAATTCTTTACTACGTGATAAACGACAGAATGTTAGGGGTGCCCGGGCAGACTTGACAAGGTAAAATAAAACCCCGACTGTCTTCAGCAGCAATCAGAGCATGTGGCAACAGATCCACGGCATATTCACCTGAGAATGTAGCGACATGTCCTCCACATATCAACCACAGTACATAGCTACAGATCCTCGTCAGATCCACCAAACAGAATATGTAGCCACATATATCCCATAAATCCGCCAGAGTATGTTGCTATAGATCCTTCACAGATCCCTCACAGCATGTAGCTAAAATCCTCGTCAGCTACACCAAATACAGTATGTAGCCACATATCCTTGAAAGATTACCAGAACATGTCTCCCCATATCCTCCCTTGGTAGACCCCCCAGAGAGAGCATGTAGCCAGTAGCAGCCTTAGAGGTTGGCAAGTGGGGTAACCGCCCCAGGCCTCCCGCCTAAGGGGGTCCCCGCGATAGGAGATCCCCTAGTCACCGTCAGGTCAGTTTTTATGGTTGGTTGAGATGCTTAACGAACTCGATCCAACCATGTAACAAGATGCTAGAACATTTTCTGGGAATTAAAAAAGCCGAGACTCACGACTAGTACCTCGGATATAGGATTCAAAACAAACTGATAGACTTGATGGCATATTTTCACGACATCTTTGACTGCGCTCTTGATGTTAGCCACAGAACAGATGTATTTGTGGACGTATCTAAACCAGAAGTTAAGGTGGAGAACACTCTGGGTTTATGTAGATCAAAGGCCAATAGTACAGTACTTAAGTAAAATAGTGCGTTTTGTAACAAAAATAAGGCCTTCGGTGTTAGAGGCGGGCGAGTTTGTTAGTCTTTCACTACGGCTCAGGGCCCCGCATTTGACATTCGCCCTGGGCCCCTCGCACTGCTAAGGTCGCCTTTGCATGAAGCCAAAACTTCTCGGCAGATCCTCTACTGAGGGCACGCAGTTTCCAATCCTCGCAGACAATTTCCTTCATTCCGACATTTCTATTTGCGTTTCGAATTGCTTCCTCATACAAAACGCCTACAACCTACTGAGAACTCAACAAAACAATGACCAGTACAAAGACAGAATCCAGACCAGGCAGAAACTTGAAGACTAAACGGTCAAAGTGGCCTACACATATTTAAATGTGATCTTTTTTTTTTTCTAGTACAAGAAACATTGCCAACATGTTTAAGAAGCGGGAAGCATACCAACAATGCTATTTAGGCGACTACTGAGTGGGCAAGGTGGTCATCTTGAGATCAAACTGTCGGCTGCTTCTTTTGTATGCAAAGGGATGCAACTGTTGTTTTTGTTAATCTGACCAAAAGAGTAAATACATGTTGATTTAAAGGAGAAAAACAGAGGAGCTCCCATAAAAGAGAGTCAGTGAAACCACTCAGGGGAGGGTGTTGGGGTGGTGTACGTCTGCCACAACCACCCCACTATAATTTCGCGGTAAAAAAAAAAGATAAATTAGACGTCACCATGCTTGGCCTCAGGAGACTCTCTGCTTCTTTGTGAGGCCTTTTAAATCTTTATCAGCGGCATTAGTCTTACTATTCATCTATTCAGCTTACAAATTATTATCTTTAAAAATTCTTTTTAGAAAATAAATTTAAATAAATTTGAAAAAGGAAGGAGACGGCTCTTGAAAACGGTTCTAACGATTTTTCTAGAAATTTGACAGTATATGTATATCTATGGGAAAAGAATTACTAACTTGCCAAAAATGGAAAACTCGAGTTTGACCATTTTGATTTTTTTTTAAATATTATCATCTTTAAAATTGTCTAGTCCGAATGTCTAGACAATCTATATCTTGGATTCACACACCTCAGCGATTAATCCTGCACGTATTAGAGAATTTATTAATATGTACCCATTCCTCGCCGTCATCTAAGTCTGGATCTATTTATAGTAGATTTTTACATGCGTTTAACAGGATTTGATTTGGTGGAAATAGGGGCACTTTTAATTATATCTCTCAAGAATGTAGACGTAGTTTCCATTTTTCGTTATCCAACAAAATAATTTATAACCAATAATTAATTAACTTGGAAGCGCAATGGCAGAGCGGTAGAGCACTTGGCTGGGTTCCGGGGTTCAAGTCCTGCCGAAGACTGGGATTTTTAATTTCGGGATCTTCGGGCGCCTCTGAGTCCACCCAGCTCTAATGGATACCTGACATTAGTTGTGGAAAAGTAAAGGCGGTTGGTCGTTGTGCTGGCCACATGTCACTCTCGTTAACCGTAGGCCACAGAAACAGATGATCTTTACTTCATCTGCCTTATAGACCACAAGGTCTGAAGCAGGAACATATTGATTTTTTTATGATAGATTAATGGTTTGTTAGGGACAACAAGTAATTGTGGAAAGTTTGAACTTGATCCGAGAAATAACGTTTAAGATATTGTACAAGACAGACAGACAGACGGAGTGAATTTATACTATTGGGGAACATAATATCAGTAATTCAATTATTCAGGTTATTATTATTTCTTTTTTTTTTTTGGGTGTAAAAGTCCTTGAATAATATTTAAAAAAATGGAACGAAAAGAAATGAAATAAATGAATCGAGCACAGGAAATGTAGTCTGAAAATGTGTGCCCTGCCAACTAGGAATTTCAAGATCGACAAGCGTGTTCAGGGGCAAGCAATCAATACAATGAGTCTCGCCCCTTGCCGAAATTAGAGCCGGAAATAAGGAAGATTTGTCAACAGTTGCATTGACCTGCGTGCTTGCCATAGTTGGTGGTCACGTGGTACAACAAAGACAATGGATCGTGAAGAAGCCCCACCCCTCTTTCACTCTTTTACAAACACACACAGGAGCACACAAGCAAACACACACACACACACACACACAAAACACACACACACACACACACACACAACACACACACACACTATCCAGCACAACAGGAACTCGAAAGCCTTTTGTTAACTAGCAAAACAAATAGAAGCGTCCTTAGCAACTAGAAGTGTAATTTTTGTTCTAACCAAGGCGTTACTATGGACATTTCCCTTGAAGACTTGAAGTAATCCGCTATCCAAGCGAATAATCTGGAGGTGATATGTGGTAAGATGTGGCGATATGTGGTAGATTTGGTGACACGTGGTAAGCAGTGGTGACATGTGGTAAGATGTGGGAATATTTATTAGATGCGGTGACATGTGATAAGTAGTGGTGATATTTGGAAAGATGTGGTGGTGTTGATATGTGGTAAGTAGTGGTGATATTTGGTAAGATGTGGTGGTGTTGATATGTGGTAAGTTGTGGTAACATGTGTTAAGATGTGAGGTATGTGGTTAGAAATGGTGACATGTGTTAAGCTGTGGTGACATGTGGTAAGATGTGGTGAAATGTTGTTAGGTGTGGGGACATGTGGTAAGATGTGGTGACATGTGGTAAGATGTGGTGACATGTGTTAAGATGTGTTGACATGTGTTAAGATGTGGTGACATGTGTTAAGATGCGGTGACAGGTGATAAGATGTGGTGACTTGTGATAAAATGTGGTGACATGTGGTTAGCTGTGATGACTTGTGATAAAATGTGGTGACATGTGGTAAGATGTGGTGACATGTGGTTAGCTGTGATGGCATGTCTTAAGATGTGGTGATATGTAGTAAGATGTGGTGACATGTGATAAAATGTGGTGACATGTGGTAAGATGTGGTGACATGTGATAAAATGTGGTGACATGAGTTAAGATGTGGTGACATGTGGTAAGATGTGGTGACATGTGGTAAGATGTACTGCTTGTGCTGACTGACTCAGCACACGTTAAAAAGCTATTCACTAAAACAAAACAAAACTTTTTTTAATAATGCCAAAGAACATATGACCGACCTCTAAGAAAAATAGGACACATTGAACGTGATAAACTATCAAAAATACGCATACATTTCAATAATTATTCTATAAAGTAGAACACTCTTTTTCGTCAAACTGGGATTGGAACATGGACTAATTTGGCTTAATCAGACAGGAAAACAAAAACAAAATTAGTGGTGGTGGTGGTGAGAGCGTTTGAACCTTTGTTCTTGGGTTCAAAACTGAGTGAAGTCTGGGATTTTGAATTTCTGGATTTTTGGGGCATGTTGTTATGTTGTTATGTTGTAGTGTTATTATGACTTCACGGAGCTACCACGTTCAAGTACAATAGTTATTTGGTCACAGAATGTTGACCCACTTAACGGATGTGGACATTCCAGAGCGGACCGTTAAAATTCCTTTGTCTCTGGTAGCATAGCCTCCTCTTACATCTCCGGACACGCATTCACGAATTTCCTTTAAATTTGAGTGAGGAGGGAGTGTCGTCGATGGATGGGGCTCCCGCCTCCCTCCTTTCCTGTTCCTGGGTCGAATTAGACCTGTTTGAGTACAGGATTGTCCCAGTTGACCAAACAGAGACGGCCCTAATGTCCAGATCAAACCCTAGTGTTTGACAAACGAGTCCCTGTTATCTTAAGCATGTGTGTTGTCGTTGTGTTGGCATCAACCTCTCTCTCTCTTTCTCTCTGTCTCTCTCTTCGTCTCTCTTTCTCTCTCTTTTTCTCTCTCTTTTTTTTCTTTCTCCTACTCTCTTTCTCTCTCTCTCTCTCTCTGTTTCTTTCTATTTATATTTCTTTCTGTCTTTCTCTGTCTTTCTCTCTCTCTCTCTGTTTATCTCTCTTTCACTCTCTTTATCTCTCTCTCTTTCTCTCGCGTTCTCTCTTTCTCTTTCTCTCTCTGTATGTGTGCGTATGTATGTATGTATTATTAATTTTTAACGTGAGAAGGAATTAAAATAAACCAAGAAATAGAGCTACAGAATGTTACAGGAGAAATAGAGCTACAGAATGTTACAGGAGAAATAGAGCTACAGAATGTTACAGAAGAAATAGAGCTACAGAAAAATAAAGGAAGTCTCTCAAAGCTAAAGTTTGCTTTTTCACCTAAAATCTTATGTTATTAAAAAATGTTATTTTCAACCTTCTGTCTGTCGATGTGTCGAAGATATTTCTATGGAAGTAGTTAAAAACTTTTACAGAACTATTATTCAACATGCCCCCCATTACAGAGAGGAGGAGAGATTAGTAGATCACATTCTCAGAGAATGTTGCAACTTGTGCTATAGTAGACACGAAAGTAAGATACAGATCAATAGCCTAAGCTCCCATATAACCACCACAAGGGTTCTGAAGCAGGGCCAGCCTTAGGTAATCGAAGGCTTTATACCAAGATTTAATGAACTAATTTTTTTTTATTGATTCTTGTGATTTCAGGTAAAAGAAATAATTGTGCAAAATTTCAACTTGATCTGAGATTGGGTGTGGGAGAAGTGAGGTGCACAAACGTTTTACCTGACAGACTGACAGACAGACTGACAAAGTGAGTTGATATAAGCTTTGTAAACTAAAGTTTACCAGACACATTTTTTTTAATTCCTGGAGCACATCCTTAGTATAAGTTTACAAGCGCCAAGATGATTGGGGGGGGGGGGGGGGGGGGGAGGACACAAATTTTAAAATTCAGCTCACTCGTCAATCTCATCCTCCAGCTTATGAGCAATCTCAACAGCGCCTTCCAGCCATCAGCGAGCAGACGACTAATAAAGTTGATTGAATTACATGTTCCCGCCAAGCGGCTCCAGATTTCCAAGACAGAGGCCGTCCAATCAAATCGAGTTTTACAACACGGGAAAATTTCAGTTTCAATTAGTCCATCTCTTAATTATCTCGACCCTTTATCCATCCCGCTCCTTTTTTTCTCTTCACACTTTTTAACAAAAACCTCCCCCTCTTATTGCTGCATGGAGGGGGAACAGTGGGGGGGGGGGGGGGAGTCGACTCTGAGATCGCTCAAAGATATTAGAGAAGATGTCAAACCTCTTTCAACGCCATTTTATTTAATTACTAAACTCAAAGCTGATTGGCTAAAATGATTTCGTTAACTCGTATCTGATTGGGCGTTTGCAATAATCCGGAGCTACTCACTGATTAGCTCACTGATACCCCCACCCCAAAAAAAAAACAAAAACAACCCCCAAAACTGTACGCATGGTTGATTCCTTCCATTAATAAGAAATGAGAAAACAGTTGTGTGAGATTTTTAAAAAGTTCCGTTAGTCACTAATATATATATATATAGTGCAGGTTAAGGTGGTAGAGGAGCTGGCCATTTTTCGGATTGTACGTTTTTCTTCCTGAGACCAATGTACTTTCACTGTCCATAGCTTTCTCGGTCACTGTCTCTCTCCATCTGGTGCGGTCTAGAGCTATGTCTTCCCAATCGTCAGTATTGATGTTCACCGATATGAGGTCACGTTTTGTTACATCTATGTATAGGAGGTGGGGGGCGACCAGTTTTTCTTGTGCCCGTATATATATATACGATCAGATAGGATACAACGAGCTCAGTGAATGAAGTCAGCCTGAACTGTTGAACCCAGTGCAAGTTCAGGACGAGGCGGACACTAGAGTTGATACGACTGTACAGTTGTCAGCGGTGAAGGATTTGTACAATCAACATGTTGCCAATTGTGCAATATAGACTGATTTAGTTAACAATTAAAGTGTTACGTTACTTTGGAGCCTTTGGAGTTCTTTGAGTTAGCTGTTTCGTATGGAGCAGTTTGCTGAGAACCTGGATATTAAACTAGTTTTAAAAAATTGGGATTGCATCGGATCTATTCGGATTTGATCTGATCGATCAGTCAGTCTGGAGATGGAACGCATGACGTTCGCGTTATTAGCGTGACGTTCTATCAACTCCTGTGGTTTCTAGTCCGGAGTCTGTTTTGCAAAAGCCTCACAAAGTACACAATAATCCAAAAAAAAGGCTAATAATCCGAATAAAGTCCGAATTAGATTTTAAAAAAATGGTACATTTCTACTTTTAATTCCAAAAAAAAAATGTTTTCAATTGGTAATATTGGTAATAACCAAAGAAAACATGAAAAACATTGAAAATACTTTTTTTTTTTTAAAGACGATAGGTCCTTACCTCCTTTAAGCAACATATTTGGGCGATTGTTTTTCTCTTAAAAAATTAATGAACATTAGTTTTAAAAACATTTTTTAATCCACCTCCCTTCCCCCTTCCCCCAAGAAAGAATCCAGGTTAATCGAATGTCTAGATCTAGTACACCTTTTAATATTCCAATGATAAGCATTTAGATCTAGGCTTAGAAGACAATGCCCACAATTATTTATGAAACTCTTGAATTAATAAAGCTTTAAATTCGGAAATTCCCGAACGCGATAGTCCTTTCTAAACAGATGTAGGATCTAGACCTAGATTTAGTCTCTAGCCAAATGTCTTTTTATATTTTTAATTTTGAAAAATTACAACGGTCAAACTAGAGTTTTCCCCATCTGGCCAACGAGCTAGTAATTCCTTTCTTAGCGATATACATCAACAGTTAAATTTTTTGGAAAATCGTAAAAGTCCTTTTTGAGATCAGCTGTCCAGGTTCCTAGTTCGAGGTTCCATGAAAGAGTGACGTGAATAGAGATATTGTAAAAAAAAAAAGGTCAGAAAATGAAAAGCTGACGATTGGTGGAGAATCGGAAGTAAGAATGACAAAAACTCAAAAAATGTCATAGACGCCATATTGAATCATTTCTGCTTCCAGATCAATAGTAACAGTTACTTTGTTTATGAGAGGAATAGCCTCACAGTGACCATACATTATTGTAATGCATCATTATCATCATCATCATCATCATCATTATCATCTGCCCCTTGACTCTCCTCGTTGGCGTGCTGTGACAGTTCGCGTAACCAAATCACTTTTCCTGGTCAGTATCTGTTCTTAGTAGGATATCAAGAGAGAGGCCGATCCATTCTTTTACATTGTCCAGCCAGCTTGGATGACCCTTTCTTCGTGCTCCATCCACTGTACCTTTAAAAATGACTTTAGACAATGAGTCATGTCTTACAACATGACTGAACCAGCTCAGCTTTTTTCTCTACATAGTATAGAGGAGTTCCTTCTTTTTACTCTCTAACGCATATCTTATCAATAATTCTATTATCTGTACACCTAAAAAGCGAGTTATTTATAGAATGGCCTCCATCTTGGCCTAGTTATTACGTCAACTTTTTTTTTCCCAGTCAAAGTCAACATTTCTTTAAGACATCACTATTACGTTTGGTCACTATGATCTTCGAGGAGCAAATTATTTCAGTGTCTAGCGTGCGGGCACGTAGTCATTTGAGTGATTGGTCAAACACTGAAAGGTCACTCGATGAAAGGACTTTTTGAACAAAAGCAATGACTTTTTTTCCTCCATCTCTTATTGCTCCCGTAAAATGTCAGGCGTTGAGGGTCGCCGCCCCTGGTCAGAATGAAGCAGCCACCATCGGATTGATTACTCAGAGGTCATCCAAGGTCAACAATTAGTAGTACCGCGTGACGTAGCTGTCCACTCGCTGTCCATTCGGCACCCAGCGACTGTCTCTTCTTCTTGTAGGACTGCTCCAGCGCACGTGAGCTGTATGAGTGTGTGAGCCCCGCGCGAATGTTTGCCGGTCAGTCAAGTTCTGTCACGTGATATCTCAATAAAGATGACATCATTTCCGGTTCAGTTGGTCAATAAGATGGCGCAAGAGAAGGGTGTCAGAATGTGACGCTATGACTTTTGCCCACATTAGCTGCAAGGGTCAAGCAATATGAAAACTAGAGTTTACTCTTTCTAGAGAATAATTAGCCAAAGTTTACTTTCACCAAACAGAAACTTAAATATAACAAGTGTTGACTTCCCATTCTTTTATTCATGTTCTTCAGGGCATTGATCCTAAGGGGGTGGCCAAATCTAGTGAACAAAAGCATGTTTTTTCTTCATATAAAAAAATAGATTTAACACAAGCAACTATATATAAGATAAACATGTTTCTACTTTTAAATCTTATAATAAAATGAACAATTTATTCTATACGTTTGAACAAATTCATAAAAGTGCTCCTTCTTACCTAGTGCAAAAGAGAACGGGAATGGGTTGCTTGAATCAGCCAGGAAAACCAACGACTTAGCAGAGTTTAAGCCATTGATTAACATGTATGACTTGATTGACACATGAAATGCGTAGGACGTAATTATCTTCTTTTTTGAAGTAACGTCTGTAATAGATAAGATAGGATAAGAACATGTATAATATGTCTACGTAGTCCACTTCCTCAATTTCCGGTGGCACCAAAACGAGCACTGTGCCAAAACGAGCACTGCGCCAAAACGAACACTGTGCCAAAACGAACACTGTGCCAAAACGAACACTTCGCCAAAACGAACACTGTGCCAAAACGAACACTGCGCCAAAACGAGCAGACTCATACACGAACAGTGGACATTCCTGCATGTTATCATGCGCGTATAGTTTAGTTCGAAAATGTTTTTTTTTCTTATTTTGGCTCATAGCAGACGTGAAACAGTTTCTCCCTTTTTTTTTCTTTTCTTCTCCCCCCACCCTGTCTTTATTCTTTATCTTTGTCTCTCTCTCTCTCTCTCACACACACACACTTATAAACTGGAAATTCCTGTATCTTCTCATGCACATAATTAATTAGCAGAATTGAATTTTTAAGGCTTCTGTTATTAGACTACAACTGTATTTCATAAGATAAGATAACCTGAGATAAGATAAGACAATTTCCACTGGCCTCACTACATTAGACATACACACTTCATCCTCTGACTTGTAATTGAAACCAAGCCAAATGTCATGTACATTTGGAAGGAAGTGGTCAGTTTACTGACCACGGACCAACCAGGCCAGAATGGACCATTCCATTGACGCAGAGCTGTTGGGCAGTTTTATTTTCATGTATCGCTTGGCCATATCTTGTTTTCTTTAACCATCTGCGGGACCAAGAGGGACTAGCTCTTCTTGGGGGTCACTCTCAGACAAAGTGACCGAACAAATGTCCGTCTATTGTCGTTCTGTTGACGTGTGTCAATGGAGTGGAAGAGATGAAGTCTCAGAAGGTTGTGGTCAATACCGATTTACAATTAGCTTTATACACTTCTATGATTTTCAATTTCAAGTTGTGTTTTGATTCGACCGAGACTTTCTTTTATTGCAGAATAAAATGTGAACACATTCTTTGTTCTCGTATAGCACAGCATGACTTTAAAATGGATAAACCACAGAACAAAGCCAGGAGCAGAAATTCTGAAAATCTTTAATGAATAAATCGAATAAAAATAATTCACACAAGTTAAAATGAAACAAATTTAAATCCCACAAGCTATAGTTCTTAGATGACTTACACAAAACTAGAATTAAAATCAAACGAACAGACAGGAATCAGTAGAACAATGAACCTGAATAGATTGCTCGCTTTCCTTAAAAAGAATATATAGATCTGAACGAGAATTCTAGATAGAACTGGAAATCACAATATGACATGTCAAGAATATTCATATATAGTATTCGAAGTCTACGCTTTCTGTATAGTATTAGAAGTTTTCTCTACTGTTACCCACATCCAATTTTTTTTTCTTCTTAACAATCTAAGAATGAACAAGTCTTCTCTATATGTAAAGCATTCGAAGTCTTTTTTTTTGTATAGTGTTCGAGGTCTTCTCTATCTCCATGGTATTAGAAGTCTTCTCTATCTCCATGGTATTAGAAGTCTTCTCTATCTCCATGGTATTAGAAGTCTTCTGTATCTCCATGGTATTAGAAGTCTTCTGTATCTCCATGGTATTAGAAGTCTTCTGTATCTCCATGGTATTAGAAGTCTTCTGTATCTCCATGGTATTAGAAGTCTTCTCTATCACCATGGTATTAGAAGTCTTCTGTATCTCAATGGTATTAGAAGTCTTCTGTATCTCCATGGTATTAGAAGTCTTCTGTATCTCCATGGTATTAGAAGTCTTCTGTATCTCCATGGTATTAGAAGTCTTCTGTATCTCCATGGTATTAGAAGTCTTCTGTATCTCCATGGTATTAGAAGTCTTCTGTATCTCCATGGTATTAGAAGTCTTCTGTATCTCCATGGTATTAGAAGTCTTCTGTATCTCCATGGTATTAGAAGTCTTCTGTATCTCCATGGTATTAGAAGTCTTCTGTATCTCCATGGTATTAGAAGTCTTCTGTATCTCCATGGTATTAGAAGTCTTCTGTATCTCCATGGTATTAGAAGTCTTCTGTATCTCCATGGTATTAGAAGTCTTCTCTATCTCCATGGTATTAGAAGTCTTCTCTATCTCCATGGTATTAGAAGTCTTCTCTGTTGTTACTCCTAACCAATGTAGTTTCTTTCTTTACAATCTGAGAATGAACAATTCATGTTCTTTGCATTTGATGGTAATAAATGACGGCAACGGTTAGGTCACTGCGCTGCGATAGTGTGTCAGCTAGAAACCATTAGTAGGTTCTAGAATCTAGATAACATTTGTGTGTGTGTGTTACATGTTTCGGATTATCATTTAAAACTAAAGATTATTACTGCCAAGCCCTAACATTATTCAGGACTGCGGGGATTGGTGTGGGGCAGGATCCGAGCTCGGGACGATCGAGTCGACAGTCCACAGCGCATACCAATAAAATGTTTGTGTTTGTATGTAAATGAGTTTGTGTATGTGTGTGTTGAACTAACGTCTTTCTGGCAAAAAGCTTTAACGGATAATGAAGCTTATTAGGGAATGTATAGGTGTCAGGTAAATGTGCTGGCCACATAGCATCCTCGTTGACCATTGGTCACGTAATTAATAAACTTTACATTATCTGCCCTAGTGAACTATAATTCTCAAAAGAATAAACAATGTAAACATCTAATTAATAACATTGAATTAAGAAAATCTGTTGCTAAGGGGCAGATCTTGTAAAGCGTATAGACGGTCAATGAGGGTGTCATGTGGCCAGAACAACGACCAACATCTTTGGGCGTCCTTAATTTCAAATTTTTTAAAATGGTTATAATCGAAATCGAACCCCAACGCTTTACCACTCGGCCCCCCTCACCTAATTTAGAATAAGTTTTTATAAAATAATTTGCTTGAGTTGTAGTTTTAGTAAAACCAGGTGACAGGTTCAATACAAGGGTGTGGTGTAGATTTGTGGTAAAATTAGTATGTCTCTCCCACACTGACAGTACCGACACACTCTCACACATACTCACTCGAAGCAATAATGTATGGGAACTTCGAACCTATGCCTTTAAGTAATTAAAGAAAGACTCCATTAAAATGTCACGGAGTCAACTTTCACTAATCAAAGGGAAGTAACGGGACTGTCTTTTTTTTTTTTAGATACAACCTCCGACACTGGCTATTTCCCTTGTGTATAATAAGGATAATGCATTTCGCCCCCTACAGCCTTTTCTGACTTAATTTGACCAGTGCTTTCAGACCCCAGGGCCAGCTGACATCTTGTGCGTTTCCATCTTGCTGGACCATTGACATGTGATGGACAGGATGGCAGTGGACACGAGAAAGCTGGACAAGAGATCTGGTCAACTGCCTTTAAAGTTTTCATTCAGGAGAGTGGCTAGCCTTGAAGTCTTTTGTTATTTTTAAGAAGGACGCAATATGTTAACCGGAAAAAAATGTGTCTAGGCTTGAGCTGCTGGTAATCTTTAGCGCCACATCATATACAGAGTCGTATCGAGGCTTCTTCTAATTTCACAGTACTACTTATTAACAAACATTTTAACTACTTATAAAGAGGTTGTGACGCAAAACATATAAAGAGATTATGACGTCATAACTATACAGAGAGTATGACGTCGTATCTAAAAATAAAAGAGTACAACGACATGTTAATAAAGAGAAAATGACGCCATGCCTATAAGGATATTATGATGCAATACCTATAAAGAGATTATGACGCCATACTTATAAAGATATTATGATTCAAAAATTTCCTAGAAATTTAACAGTTGATGTATATCGCTGAGAAAAGAATTCCTAACTCGTTGGCCACACGGGGTAAACTCAAGTTTGACCGTTATAATTTTTTAAATAAAAAAAAAATTAAAATAATAATTTGGTTAGAGAACTAAATGTAGATCAAGATCCAACATAGGCCTGGAAAGGACTGTCGCTTTTATTGAATTGACTATCGCGTTCGGGAATTTCCGAATGTTAGGCATTATTGATTCAAGATTTTAATAAATTACTTTTAAGGAAAGTGTTTTCGCGTCTTCCTCTAAGTTTAGAAGCTTTTCATTGGAACAGGGCCGGTCTTAGGCCACTGCAACCTATGCGGCCGCTGTGGGCCCCGCACTTTCATAGGCCCCGCGCTAACTCTAGGTGTAAATTATTAAATTAAACCATTTAAACCTATTATTAAAGGGTTCCTAGAATTCTCCTGAAATTGCAAAATATACGAAAAAGTCATGAAAATCTCCTGAAATTATTAACATTTTATGAAGACACATGCAAATCTCCTTAAAAACAGACAAAAATGGCATTTCGGGGTGTCATTCAATATGGACAACGCCAATTCTACTCGCGATAGATATATAAGATATAAAAAAAAACGGCATTGTCAGCTTTCATGTAATAAAAATTTAGGTTGAATAATAAGACGAACCTTAACCAAAACAAGAAGTTTAAATACCACACTGGCATTTCGACCTCTTAAAAAAAAACAACAAAAGCGATTATTTGCTAGTCGATAGTAAATCTATAAAGCAGATCTGAATATCTATCAGCTTTTTGTTGGAAAACTATATCTACTGCAGATGACTCGTAAAGTTAATTTGACAGTGACTTTGTACTAGGTAAAGTATGAATAAAATGCTAAGACACATTATTTCTAATACAAAATCTTAATTTTCACTTATTATCCTTATCCCTACTCAGACTGGGCCACGCGCAATCCGTTTCGCAAAGGGCCCCGCAATCTGTAGGACCGGCCTGCATTGGAGTATTATTAAGTGTACTAGATCTATACACTCCATTAGTTGTATAACTGAGGTACTGTTTAAATCTAATTATTTTTAATGTTTTTCTTTTTTAAGCGTATGGATTGTTAGGGCCCCCATAACCCTGTCGGTATTTGGCATAATTTGATGAAAAATAAAGTCGGTTAGACAGATGACACACTCTTCAAGTGGAGGCCCACGAAACAGATGATCTTTGCATTCTTTACCCATGAATTGCAAGGCATTAAATTTTTTTTTTTTTTGTGCGAGCCTCTATGGGCCCCTGATCGATGTCCCACCCACCAGCATACCCGCTAAGCGCCGGTTCCGTTATACGGAACCGGCGCTATTATATTAGTGACTTGCTTGGCATGCTTCGTCTCTAAAAATAAAAACATATATGGCTAAATATAGAAAGCAAGGATTATATATAAATATATATAGTCATAATAATAACAATCTTTATTATCCATAGATAAATTTGTCTTACAATTTGTGCATTGCACCAAATAAAAAAAAAATAAAACAAAAAAACACACACAACATTATAACTATAGAAAACAAAATATACATTCACACTAGACTTATACACAATCTACTTGCCATTTATATATATATATATATATATATATATATATATATATATATATGTATATATGTAAATATATGTATAAATGGATGAGTCTTAAAGAGCCCATTCTTTGCAGCTTCATAGAGCATTGTGGGCCAGCGGGCCGGATAGCACCAAATCGCAGGTTGGATTTGGCCCACGGGACGTGGCTTGAGCATCACTGAACTACACATCAGTATTTTTCATAGCCTGAATTTAAATAGGGATTTTTTTTTTTATATAAAAAGCTTTAATTAATTACCTTCTTAGCTGTTCTCTGGATCAAAGAATTTTTTTCTCGTGAATATTTTGATGACGACAGAAGACATTGAGCTAGAGCAGGGGTTCACAAACTTTTTTTGATCCGGGGGCCCATTTATATAACCAAATTAGCCGACGGACCCCTATGTAAAAAAAAAAAGGTATTTAAATGCATAATATATAAGTAACAAATGTAAAAAATAGTAATAAAAACAATATAAACAAGGTTACAAAAGACAGTTTGTGTGCAAACACAAACTCAAAATCGGCCCCCGAAGTGGTCCACCCAGGCAGGCCTCAATATTTTCAGAACGAACATCCGAATGAAATTATATCAAAGACGAATGGGAGATAAGAATGGAGAAAGAAGGTTAACAGATCTTGTGTAGTGCCCCAACTTTCCCGCAGATCAAAGGATAGATGAAAGTGAGTGTTAAGATAGATATGAACCTGGTCTAACTAGTTCCCTTTCAGACCTTGTGGTCTATAGGGCAGATGATGTAAAGTTCATCTATTTTTGAGGCCTACGGTTAACGAGAGTGTCATGTAGCCAGCACAACGACCAACCGCCTTTACTATTCCCCAACTAATGTCAGGTACCCATTAGAGCTGAGTGGACTCAGAGGCGCCCAAAGATTCCAAAGCTGAACAACACAGTCTTCACCAGGATTCGAACCCGGGACCCCCTGTTCGGAAGCCAAAGGCTTTACCGCTCAGCCACCGCGCCTTCCCTGGCCTAACTGATGTCTTATAATTGATCTATCTGTTTTGCAAAATGTTCAATCTCTTATTCGAATCTTCAAAAAAAAAAATAAAAAAAAATAAATTTCCGCATTAAAAAAAATTCAGGAAAATGAAATTTACAAGATCGCTATTTATGTCATTTTGGGTTGAACTTATAATGCATACTAATTAGCTTTTTCTTTTTAAAAAACTGCTTACATAACTGATTTTAAAAATTTGATTTTTCGTTTTCAGAAAAAAAAAAGTAGCCGTTGCATCAGAACTTTGAATGGACTAAAATATTGTAATGTCGGATTTTCAATATCTTTTCTAGTTTATGAGATCTAAACGGACGGACAGACGGACAGACATTTCGCACAAAACTAATAGCGTCTTTTCCCCTTTCGGGGGCCGCTAGAAATCATCAAATTAACTTTCGAAAAAGCGGTGGATAAGCAAAGGGAGATAACCAAACGTATTAAAAATGCAAATGCCTTTCACAGTTCTTTCCCTGCAACATTGAAGAGTTCTGTCAATGTAAAGTTTTTCTTGCAAGCGGGTGACGAGTGTATCATGTGACCAGTACAACGGCCAACTTCTTTCATATGCCGCAACAAATATCAGCTGAGTTAACTCTAGCATTGGTACTCGTGGGATATTTTCAACAATCCGTAATATCTTTTTGTCCATTATCTGTTTAATCATTTGGGGCACCACAAATTATCCGTCGACCCTCATTTTCACATTCTGTCTTTTGTAAAGCCTCTTCCATAGATAGACCTGTGTCCATTCCTTGATATTGACCTTCCATTGCTTCCTGTACTCCTCCCCTCCCCCCTCCTTTCTGTTTCCCTTTCTGACCCGTATTCGGATAAAGCTAATTAGGTGGCATGAACAGATATTTTCTGTCGAGAACCAAGCAGAAATCCATGAACCAAGATACGAAAAGCGGAAATGACGCTAGACAGAAACACACCCTGCAAAAAAAAAACATACTGTGATGACTCAATAGCAAGCCGCGTAGAAGTTGGGTTTAATTGGGTATTTCCTTAGAGCCGCCACAGTCTGTGGCATTTTACGTCTCGAGAGACGATCTTTTCCCTTTGCAACTTCTTGCTTGGCTAAAAGAGGCCAATCCTTGATACACAGCTGCGATCGCAGGTTGGGCATATATAATCACCAGGCGCCGTTGCATTTTCACCCTTCTTTCTGCTTCTGTTGTGTATGTCATCTGCAATCCGTGACCCTTCCTTTATGCTCTCTCTCCATGTGGATCTATCCAGTACCACCTCATCCCAGCTGCCAGTGTCGATTTGAAGAGCTTCATGTCGCGTTTGCATACATCCGTATAACGTAAAAGTGGGCGACCAGCGGCTTCTGCCTTCTATTAGATCGCCATACAGGATGTCCTGTGGAAGTCGACCTACTGGCATTCTACGAACGAGACGCCACACTACATTAAATACAACGGAACTGGGTTAAGAAAAATAACGGACGAATTAGGAAGAGGCGGCTTGTAGTAAATGTCGATGATGTGAACTGTGCCCTTCTATCTGTTATTAAGTTCTGTCTCCATAAAGGCAGGATTATCTTATTCTATACCATCCGTTGTATTGTTTGGTTTGGACACTTAACGGACTCGGGTGTATCACTTCTAGTAAGCGGTTTGTTCAACCACGTCTACACTCAAATAGACTAGACAATCCAATAACAAAATACAAAAAGTACCAGAGTTGCAAGACAGGCTTTTGAAGGGAATCAACGAGGAAATAGGAAAGTGGGCAGACCCAACCAAACCTGGAAGAGGTCAGCTATCAATGAAGCAAAGGGTGGCCCTTTGTGATTTTAAACAGAACAAAAAAAAACAGATCAATACCTACCACAAAGAACAGCCTTAAAGTAAAAATATAAAATATGGCAATTCTGATGCTGCAGCCTTCTTCTTTTTCTTCTTCTTCAACTGTCAGGTAGAGTTAAGCCTTCGGCTCTTGGAACTCTAGGCCAGCAAAAGTGAACAAGAGCTCCCTCTCACCGGCCTGAATGAAAACAGTGTACACTGTTTGTCTGGCGGGTGGGTCAGACTCGCGGCAAGAGACCACGTACACTAAGACCCTCGCCATTTTTCTTTTCTATACCAGGCTAACTGTGCGGGACACGCCATTTATGTAACGGCCCATTGAGGAAAGCACCTGGATTGTGACAAGGTTGTGGGAGCTTTTTTACAACTCCGCACAGTGCAATGAGGATGCTCTCGCACCCCCTTAGGCACCCCCACGGGAGTCTTGTTTTGCTACCCTTTAGCCTAATCGTTTCCTCCTAAGATCGTTTCCACCCGGGCGCCAAAATGAGGCAGTGTAGCATGCCTGGGAAGCTGCAGCCTTAAGATTATATCCAGATATAGAATAGTGGCTAAGACAGCTCGATGATTGCAAGGGAAAGAAACAGGAAAATTAGTTTTAGTGAACTTGTGTTAACTCCCTTGACAATGATAAATATGTGTCATTATATATGTTGTGATAAAATTAAGACATTTGTTCGTAACTTTATTATCTGTTTGGAACGAAAATACATTTTTAGATAAGTTAGATTCAAAAGCAAGGATCTTAAATTTTGTCAAGAAAATGTCATGGTAAACTCTACAGGTTTATACAGCACATTTTGTGGTGTGAGGAGCCGAGTGTGTCCAATTCACGATGACCCTTCAACTAGCAAAGTAAAGTAGCAATTATACATAAAACACACAACCTTAATCTTCAAATACAAAAACAAAAAATTTAATCAAATACTCAGAAAGACACAAAGATCAGGGTACACATGGAGCATCATATGCTAGGACACATTTGTACAAAAGCTCCTTCTTCCCTAGTGCTATTAGAGCATGGAATGGGTTGCCTGAGCTAGCCAGGAAAACCAGTGCCTTGGCAGAATTTAGATCATTGGTTAATATGCTTAACTAAATGCATGACGCGTAGGACGTAATCATCTTCTTTTTTGAAGTAACGTCTGTATTATATAAGATAAGAAGAAGATAAGATAGCTTCAAACTTTTGAAAAAAAAGATCTTTTAACTTTTTTATGTAAAACACATTCAGCTGACCAATATATTTTGGAGTAGAATGCAAATTATGTTCAAGTATCTTTTGGTCATTTTAATGGAGATCAAATCTTTATAAAAGTCAACACTTGCTATTTTTGTGTAAATAAAACGTCATGACAGTTTCGTGTGGTATGATTATATAAGGCTTGCCTTCGAGTCCGAGAACTAATGAGGAGTATAATATTTCAAGCGAATACTTGACCCCAGATGCGACCTACATATTGTGCCACACCAAGCGCAGACATAACCGTTGTCCTCAGAGGTTCGATTTAGATTTTCCTTTCGCCGTCTACGTCTGTCCTCGGCAGCGAATTTTATGTTGGTCTCAAATGTGTTTCCCTCAGCACTTGTAAGTGATCTCCAGCTGTCTCGTTACGAAGCCGCGCAGCTAGGTGCTTTCTTCTATGTCAGTTAAAGCAAGTTGGCGCCTAAGCTGGTCTTAAAGTTTTTCCGTGGGCACCTTTCTTACGCCGACCTCCGTCGAAATGAAACTTTGAGATTAATAGGAACTGACATGAAAAAGAATTGCATGCGCTACATTTGAATTTTCTGACTTCTGCATAACAATTCTTTTCCTTATCCAAAAATTTGGACCGGAATTTATATGAAACAAAAGATATAATTAACACAACATGTCTAGATTGAAAGATTCGGTGAAGTAGATCTGTATCAGGTTTCGGTGACGATATGACGTTACTATGCACCATGTGTCGGTGACATTGATTTAAACTTATATTTAAAACGGAATAATAATAGACTAAAGAAGCTTTGTAAACAGAAGGAAAACCTATATTGAAAATTTAAAGAAACTAAGGCAGAAAGAGTTTACAAAAAGTATATAAAAATTAAACACTTAACCCAAAAAGTAAGCAGACAGCTGCAGAGTGAATATATAAACAATGTAATATCTAAAGATAACAACAAAATCCTATGGTCATACATTAAGTCTAAGAAAATGGAAACAACAGGCATAGCGCCATTAAAAGGTGAACATAACATAATACATAATGATAATGAAACTAAAGCAAACATCCTTAACAAATACTTTGCATCAGCATTCTCAGCCCCAGGAGACAAAGACATATTACTTAATTTGAACCAAGTAGACAACATAGAAGATATAGTAGTACAAGAAAATGGAATTCAAAAACTATTAGCCAACACCAAACCAAATAAAGCGTCTGGACCTGATGGTATTCCAGCTAGAATACTCAAAGAACTAAGCAATGAGCTAGCCCCAGTGTTCAAAATACTCTTTCAGGCATCGCTTAACCAGGGCAGAGTACCAAAGGACTGGAAAGAAGCTAATGTCACCCCCCCCCCCCCCCCCTATTTAAAAAAGGAGAAAAATCTGACCCAGGAAACTACAGACCAGTATCACTTACCAGCATCACATGTAAAATCCTAGAACACATAATATGTAGCAACATCATAAACCACTTAGACAAACATAATGTCCTCACACCATACCAACATGGCTTTAGGAAATATAGATCACAACTAATAGGACCAATTGATGATTTTTCAAAAGGTTTAGATAATAGTGAACAAATAGATGCTATCTTACTAGATTTTTCTAAGGCTTTTGACAAAGTTTACCACCATAGTTTGCTTAAAAAATTAAAATATTTTGGCATTAATGGTCCACTGCATCAATGGATAAAAGATTTTCTGATAGGGAGAGAACAAACTGTAATAATAAATGGCTCTAAATCAACACCGATAACAATAAACTCAGGTGTACCCCAAGGAACAGTCTTGGGTCCTCTACTATTTTTAATTTACATAAATGATTTACCAAATTCCATTACTTCAGGAACAAAAGTCAGATTATTTGCAGACGATTGCATATTATATAGAACAATAAAAACAACACAAGACACAGATATTTTACAAAGAGAATTAGATGAATTACAGAAATGGGAATCAAATTGGAGCATGTCTTTCCACCCAGAAAAATGTCAGTTGTTAAGAGTAACAAAAAAACTAAAACAAATTAATTCCACTTATCTTATTCATGGCAAACCAGTAACACAGACTAAAAACGCAAAATACCTAAGTGTTATAAGAAATGAAAAACTGTCATGGAATCCACTTATTGATGAAACTATAAAAAAAATCAAACAAAGCATTAGGATTTATTAAAAGAAATTTCTATAAATCAAATAAGAACATAAAACTAAAATGTTATTTAACCTTGGTTAGGCCAATAATAGAATATGCATCCTCCGTTTGGGACCCCTCAACTCAAGAAAACATTAAGAAACTGGAACAGACACAAAATGGAGCAGTGAGATTCATATCAAATGAATATTCACATTTGACTAGAGTAACACCTTTAGTAACATCACTAAATTTAGAAAGCCTTTAGGATAGAAGACTCAGAAGTAAGTAGCAATTATACATAAAACACTGAACCATAATCTTCAAATACAAAAACAAAATTTAATAAAATACTCTGCAAGACACAAAGATAAAAGCACATTCCTCGTCCCATATGCTAGGACAAATTTGTACAAATACTCCTTCTTCCCTAGTGCTATTAGAGCATGGAATGGGTTGCCTGAGCTAGCCATGAAAACCAGTCCATCTTAAGACCCTGACCGTCACGTTGGCTAATAAATATAACTAAATGTTGAGGCACCTTCATTTGGCAGAATTCAGGTCTTTAGTTAATATGCATGACTGAATGCATGACGCGTAGGACTTAATCATCTTCTTTTTTGAAGTAACGTCTGTATTATATAAGATAAGATAAGATAAGATAAGATAGGAACAATGCAGACATTAAACTACTTTAAATTTTATGCTTTTTTTTTGCTTTGACGTTTGTCTAAGATCTACCTACCTGCCTACCTACCTGCCTACCTACCTGCCTACCTACCTGCCTACCTACCTGCCTACCTACCTGCCTACCTACCTGCCTACCTACCTGCCTACCTACCTGCCTACCTACCTGCCTACCTACCTGCCTACCTACCTGCCTACCTACCTGCCTACCTACCTGCCTACCTACCTGCCTACCTACCTACCTGCCTACCTGCCTACCTACCTGCCTACCTACCTGCCTACCTACCTGCCTACCTACCTGCCTACCTACCTGCTAAAAGGTGGATGATTACGCACGAATACAAAAAGTGACCTAAGGAACAGGCCAGTGATGGTTCAAAAGATCCCGCCGGAGTTCGGCAGCCCTGGAACTAAACCTTTTTCAATCACTATCTCCCTGGTTCTTGTTGATGTCAGAGGTTTCGATTTCATTGAACAGGTAAAAATATTTTTTTCTTTCTCTGCCCAATAAGTGATTTTCCTATAAGATCACATATAGACCTAGTCATGGTTGTCATGATAGAAATTAAGGAACATTATTAATTACAATTTGTAAACATTTTTTTTTAAACGATGGCGCCTCAACATTTATTTAGTTATATTTATTATCGAACGTGACGGTCAGGGTCTTAAGATGGACTGGTTTTTAGGAAAGGTCTTTGATGCTGGGGATTTTAGTGCAATTTTTTTGCTCTCTGCGCAATGAAGTTTCTGCATTGAATCACAATGATCTGGCCTCGTTTTGTTATCACCATTGCCACATTGTCCAAAACTTATATATCGAAAAGTATCGCAAATTCTGGTAGAAAATGGCAGGGATATATTCCAAGCTTCATCGTGGCATCCCCTAGGTAATGTACGTCAGGGAAAACGGCTAACTGGGGTAGAACACCGGCTCCAGGGGCGCTTCCACAGCACGTTCTAGAGAACAAACAATACACATGGAGAGGAGGTAAGAAATGATTCGCCAACTCACCCGACAGCCACGACGCTCTTCAACCGGTGTCATACGTTTTGTGATAGCCCTACCACAGACAGTTGCGGTACATTAATGAAATATGAAGGAATCCCCTCGTAGGCTCGGCCTCCGGCCCTCGATAAGGAGAATGAGCCCACGCATTGGCTCAAGGAGTCGTGTCCCCATGTGTAGTGGATGGGAAACCTCCGAACAATGGTATCGGCAACGTCTGCTCGATGTCCAACAAAGTTACCAACAGAGCTATTGGCATTTTCATTTGATGAAACATTAGATGAAACTAGAATGTAGATGTAGATCTACCTGACCTAAACTTCTGATTTAGCCCTCTTAAGATCTACTAGATCTAGATCTAGAAAACAAATTTTGAATCATTTAGATGTAATATAGTGGTAGAGTGGTTAAGTGCATGGCTTCCGAACCTGGAATCCTGGTTTCGAATCTCGGGGATGATTGGCTTTTCGAATTTCAGGATTTTTAGGGCGCCGCTGAGCCCACTCAACTTTTATGGGTACCTGACTTAAGTTAGGGAAAGTAAAGGCAGTTGGTCATTGTGCTGACCACATGACACCCTGCTCGTTAACCGTCGACCAAATAATCAGATGGCTTTAACATCATCTGCCCTATAGGTCGAATGGTCTCAAGGGGAAACTTACTTTTAGAAATTAGAATTACGTAAAAAATAAAACCTAGATAACCTATCAATAAACTAAAAGCAACATTGAATTTCAAAAAAGATTGGCTCTAATATTTTATAACACAGCATTATAAATAGAAATAAAGATCTAGACATCTAGAAATCATAATTTACAGCTTACGCCTAGATTTAGATCTAGATATTGAAATTGGATATATTACTCAACATAAGACCTAGCAGTCAGGGCACTGCAACCTTTGTGGCCGCAGTGGGCCCACACTTTCATAGGCCCGCGCTAACTCTAATTATAAATTATTAAATTAAACCATTTTAACTAATTATTTTCCAGGAGCTCGTGGAAATCTGAAATATACGAAAAAAGTCTTGAAAATCTCCTGAAACTATTAAAATATCCCGAAAACTCAAAAAAATGTCATGAAAAATAGACAAAATTGTCATTTTGGGGTGTCATTTAATATGGAAAACGCCAATCCTACATGCGATCAAAAAAAAAAAAAGGTATTGCCAGATTTTATTTAATAAAAATGTAGCAATAGGGCGAATTTCCACCAAAACAAGAAGTTCCAATGCTTAATTTACCGTAGTAGTCAATGGCATATAAATAAAGATCTAACTTTATCTCGATGTAAAAAAAAATAATAACCAAAAGCGATATTTTGCTAGTCGATATTAAATCTAAAAGGCAGATCTGATTGTTTATCGGCTTTTTTGTTGGCAAACTAGCATCTACTGTAGATGGCTCGTAAATTTAATTTGACTGTGATTTTGCACTAAGTATGAAAAAAATCTTAACTTTCACTTAGCCTTATCTCTACACAGAATATGCCCCGCGCAATCAGTTTCGCATAGGACCCCGCAATCTGTAGTGCCGGCCAAGTTAGCATTTCTAGCAGTTTTAGGTCCAAGCTCAGCAAGAAGACTTAGCAGTGTTAGCTCCAAGTTCAGCAAGAAGACTTAGCAGTTTTAGCTCCAAAATCAGCAAGAAGACTGAGATTTAGCTCAAAGCTTAGCTAAGAAGACTTAGCAGTTTTAGCTCCAAGCTCAGAAAAATGACTTAGAAGTTTTAGCGCCTAACTCAGCCAGAACACTTAGGGTTTGTAGCACCATACTCTAGAACGATAAATGAGATGTATCAGTCCTGAACGCTTTTCGCATTTGTGATATCAGAAAGGGACAGACATGCATTCATCTTCGTCTAGCCAGCCTTTTGATGCTTAGCATTAGGCTCTTTTGCAAGCTGTGCCAAGAAAGAATAGCTTGCTGATTTACATATGGAGATGCATACGAGCAGCAAACTGTTATGGTACGATTAGAAATTAAATATTTGTTTCGGAAATAGGGGAAGTATTTTACGTAATGACAGTGACGTGACTTAAAATAACAACGTAGGAATATGTAGCATTGATATCCAACATCAGCGTCGACAAAACTTCTTTGGATTGCTCGGCCTTGTTCGCCGGTGTTAGTGAATTCTACAGTTCGTTGAGTGCAGGGGCAGACTGGCTTATATGGGCAAACGGGCAAATGCCCAGTGGGCCGGTACCAAATGGGCCGGTCTGGTCGCGACCAAAGAAAAAAAAATGCAGACAACTTTAAAAAAAAAATGACAGCAGCAAGACACAAAGGCCCGAACACGTTTTCTTGTTGTTGTTTTTTTTTTAAATTCTTATTAAAATTAATTTTGTTTCAAATTTAACAAGAATATAAAAAAAAAAATACACTATACACTGTACGCATTATCATTTGCAAAACGTTAGACCGTACTTTCTGCTATGCACGAGCGGCATGGACTGCTTTGATGTCCTCGAGGTTGTGTTTGGCCTAATCATTTTGTTGGTCGGCATGGGCCTTTGATGGCACTCCCATTTTTTTTCTCCTTCCCTCCCCCGTCTTTTAATGGTTCCAGATCTAAAACAATTTTTATATTATTATAATTAATGGCAAACTTATGGTTAGTATGAAGTCATTAATGATGAAAATTATTACAATAATTTATATAGAGCTGTCACATCCGATATTTAATGAAAGGAGATTTATATTTTAAATAATGGGTCATGGTATATTCATATACAAATCGCGTTTTTGAGAATGTACTAGGAGGAAGCAAGAGTTTTCACATTAAGTAAGTGCCTGAAGCCTCTCTGCTCTCTCTTATCTTTTAATGGAATGGGTTGCCTTAGTCAGCCAGGAAAACCAATGATTTAGCATATTTTAAGTCACAGATCAACATGCATGACTAGATTGACACATGAAATGCGTAAGACGTAACAATCTTATTTTTTGAAAAAAAAAACGTCTGTAATCTATAAGTAAAACCAAAAAGTTTCACGGGAAAATAAGTCATGTTCCAGAAGTCGACCAATAAAACCTACTCAGCCCCAAGGATCACCGTAAACGGACATCACTTTAATTTTGTAGACCACTTCACATATCTAGGTAGTAAAGTGTCCGACGACGCCTCACTTACAAGGGAAGTTGATAACCATCTGGCCAGGGCCAGTAGCGCTTTTGGACGCCTTCAGGCGAGAGTTCGGCGGAACAGATCACTCCGCCTGCCTACAAATATCAGTGTCTACCAGGCGGTGGTTCTCTCAAAACTTCTGTATGGTTCTGAGACATGGACACTATATAGAAATCATCTAAGACTTCTTGAGCGCCTCCACCAAAAATACTTGCGCTCCATCATGAACATACGGTGGCAAGACCGCACTACAAACAGCGATGTCCTCGCGAACGCACGTATGGACAGTATAGAGCAGCGGTTCTCAACCTTATAAGCTCAGCAATCGACCTCCTAGAGGGTCGCGACCCACAGGTTGAGAACCCCTGGTATAGAGGGACTTTATTTGGTCCGACAGTTGCGCTGGGCAGGGCAGGTATCCCGTATGGGAGACGAGCGTATGCCAAAGGCAGTCTTTTTTGGTGAGCTAAAAGGTGGTCGACGTAACAGAGGCGCCCCACGGAAACGCTTCAAATTCCAGCTTAGGCGTCTACTTTCCTTGGCTGACATAGAAGAGAGCACCTGATTGCATTAGGCCTCAGAACGAGACAGCTGGAGGTCACTCACGAAGGCCGCGAGATACGCATTTGAGATCATAAAAAAATCTGCTGACAAGGAGAAACGTAGACGGCGAAAAGAAAATCTAAATCGACCGCCTACAGACAATGGTTATGCTTGCCCTGATTTGGCAAAATATGTAGGTCACAGCTGAGACTGCGCAGCCACGGGAAATACTGCATTCCTCACTAATCTTCGGACTCGAAGACTAGCCTTATTGTTATATTTTGTAGAGAATTAGGCTTACACCTATAATATAACACATGGGCGTAGCCGGGAGGGGAGGGTCTTCAAACCATCACTTGCCTCAGACCTTATTGTCTGAAAGGGAAACTTTACTTACTGCCCCAGTGCAGCCAACTGAAGCAAACTACAGTCACCAAATTTCATGAGCGTAGCCAAAAGGGGTTTTGTGGTTTACCTCCCCCCTCCAATACAAAAGCTAAAGCAAAACTATAGTTACCGTTTTCTACCAGTCGCTGGACTCCATTGAATAGCAGATTTGGTTTTTAATTTTTTTAGCGGAAGAGTAGCAGGCTAGTTGCACTGTAGATACCTCAGAATATGCATTTTTAAAGCTTAAAATAACGGAAATAATGCTTGGTTGAGGGGGGGGGGGAGCTCACAGCACTCCCCCGGACTCCCTAGCTGCCCTTCGGAGCTGTGTACTGTCTTTCCACTAATTATAGGAAGAGAGTATTCTGGGGTAGAAAAAACGTTTGAAAGAATGAAAGATCAGAATGTAATGAAGATTAATTAGATATATACGCACACATTAATATATATATATATATATATATTTATATATATCATCCCCCCCACACCGAAAATATATGTCATGCCATTTGTGGGCCGGTTTATATGGTAATGCCAGGGCCGATTTTGATATACAGTCCGCCCCTGGTTGAGTGTTACCACAATTTGGCTTGTTTGCATTCGCCACCGCGGAAGCGCCTAACAAAACAGAAGAGCTTCGATTTATTCGTTGTTATATACTAATTGGTACCCGTTACCTAGGAAACGGTGTATCTCCCGTTAAAAATGAGCATTCATAATTAGGCATCCATTAGGGAAACGTTTACATAGAGAAAAACAAAGTCAACAGCTTTTACTAAAATCAATTGGTACGGATTACATCAGAAATTGAATAACGAATCGTTTTATCAAAGCGGCAAAGCCAATGCTAAAAAAGTTGCAATAATAGAAACTTAGCAAAATCTTTTAGCAGGACACTGAGAGAAGGGTTATGTTTTCTCGTTGTTTTTTTAATATTAGAGACATTGCTAGTATTTTTACAAGTATTGACCTTGTAAACTATAGTTTACTTTTAATAGCATATTTCACTGGTGTGATTAAAAAGTATAACTGGTCATATACATTCTGAATAGAAGTTAGATAGAAATAATGTTATATTCTGTCATTTTAATTTCCGGGTTTGTGGCCTGTGGATTATCAGTTGAACAAAGCACAAAGCACGATACGTACGAAAGAATCAGAAGTGACCTAATGAAGAGGTCAGTGTCAGTCCAGAAGTATCCACCAGAGCTAGATTGCACCGATGACAGACCGTTCAGGATGAGTTACAATTTATTACTCATCGATGTATTGGATGTTGACCAAATCAATCAGGTATTATAGTCAGAAATCTTTTTACAAAATACTTCTAGCATTCAAACACTATTTCCGTTTAACTCTTTCTCTCCTAACTGACGATACCAACGTTGATTCCACCAGAATGTGGTAAATAACTATGGAGAGAAAGAGTTAAATTAGTTTCTGTTTAAGTTTAACTTATGGAAAAAAATCACTAGCTAATCGTCCACAGGATGAAAACTCCGATGCTAGAAAATGTTTATATATATATATAGCTGTCTCTGTGGCATTTCACGTCTCGAGAGACGATCTTTTCCCTTTGCAACTTCTTGTGTGACTAAAGAGGCCAATCCTTGATACACAGCTGCGATCGCAGGTTGGGCATATATAATCACCAGGCTCCGTTGCCTTTTCACCCTTCTTTCTGCTTCTGTTGTGTATGACATCTGCAATCTGTGACCCTTCCTTTATGCTCGCTCTCTCTCCATGTGGTTCTATCCAGTGCCACCTCTTCCCAGCTGCCAGTGTCGATTTTGAAGAGCTTCATGTCGCGTTTGCATACATCCGTATATATATATATATATAGATATATTGTTATAAACCTTGTGATGACACTGATGAGTGTAGTGCTGTGTGTGTTTTTAGCTTACCCAAATCGCCCCAGTCATGCGCAGAACGAGCGGTCAACCGTGACCAGTGACAGTACACACAAGTTGGGCAAGGGCCAGTGTCGTAAATATTACGCACGCAAGTCACGGCGAATGTGATCAAGCGAGTGGTCAAGCGACGTTCCATGCGTTTCTAGAAGGCCAGTAGAGACCCTATAAAAGAGCTAGTGTGTTAAGACTCAAGACTTCACTTCGCTTTACCTCGCAATGTGACCAGTACGAGGCGAGAACCAACATGGTGTGTGAAGTCAGTGCGGAGCAGAGACTAGCTTTTTGTAAAGACATTGTTAATGTTGTTGCCAATTGCGATGTATTTGAAATTAAACTGACTGATACTTTGGAGCCCTGAGTTGTGAGGTTCTTTCAGTTCGTTGTGTCGTGTGGTGCAGTCTGAAGAGAGCCTGGATAGTAGGAGAGACGTTACAATATGTATAGATATATATACAGGGCTTTTTTTTTTACGGTACTCCTCGGTAACGGCACCTTTTTTCAATGTGTGAAAAAATATTACTTTTCTTGTATTTTAACGTATATTATTAATATATTAGTAGTAAAAAGTTAGGCAATCCATCACTGAGTACCGGCATTTAATCACTTAGTGCCGGCACCAATATTTTATTAACAAAAAAAGCACTACATATATATATGTTTGGCGGGGAGTGAGGGAGAAAAATTTCTCCCATTCCCACCCCGGAAAAAAATACTGGTTACTCCCATTATATATATTGTTGTAATTCTCTCCCGCGCCACACTGATGGTGCGCATTAGAGAGACAAGTAGTAGAATACATGAGGATACACGAAGAAGGACTGTTGTAGATCCGGCTGAAGTTATGGGAGTCTGAACAGTCTTGGGCTGAGTGCTGTCCTGTGTGATACTAGAGGACTGTTTGGAAGACCTGGAGCGACACTGGGAAGTGTGTCAGTGTCCTGTTCTAGTATTAAGTAGGATTCTTAGAACTTAAGGCATTACTCACTGTGACTTGATAGCGGAAGTCCAAGTCTAACTATTCGTTGATTGCTTATAATAAATTCATCGTTTATTATTACCCTCTACCTTTCGTTGAGTTGTCTGCCTTAGATTTACAACTTTCATGTGTGTGTGCATATGCGTGTGCGTGTGTTTGTTTAAGAGGTAGACTTGCCCTAGATTCTAAAATAAGGCCCGAAAAAAGCCCACTGGAAAGACTTTTTGCGACCATGAACAAATGAATAGAATGTCATAGAACACCATAAAAGAAGGAAACACTTTTGAAAATACAAAATTTGTTTGTTTCTTTTTAAAGATATATTGTAATCAAAGTTCTTGTTCTAAAAGTTAAGAAAAAAATCTTTAAAATGGACACAAAAAAATGTATACAAAAAGCTAAAAAAAAATACTAACAAAAAGTTAAATATGTTTTTGCATTCTATTCATACTGATCTAGCTGATGACTATCTTAGCCTTCGTTCAAATAGAATGGAGCCAAAATGACCTTTCATGGAACTCAACCGAGTACGACAACATAGAAAGTGTTATACTGGACTCGTCCACTATATGGGTGCCAACTCTACATATTTTAGTTGGAAGCAAAGACTCTCACCTGTATGAAATGAACAACAAACTTGTGGTCAGCTCCAGCGGCGTAGTTCGAACCCAGGCTAGAAACTACATCACATTTCGGTGCAAAATAGATTTCAACAAATATCCGTTTGATTCGCAGACGTGTTCATTCGGGATCTACAAGGAAAATCTTATGATGGCTAAAAATGATGTGAAACCGACCTGTAGACGCTCTTCAGCAAGTAATAAAGACTACATCACAGAAGGAGAATGGGAAACGCTAGATTATTTTTGCCAGACGTTTCAGAATGAGAATCATAAAAAGTATCCTCGATACTCATTCGTCGTCAGGAGACGTAGGGTTTATTACGTCATCACCGTGGTGTTCCCCATGGTTCTGACGTCAGTGATGATCCCGCTGGTGTTTCTGATCCCGAAAAAAACCGGAGAGAAGATTTCCTACCTGGTGACCATGTTCACATCCACAGCAATATTTCTAAGCTACATCAGGTGAGGGAGTTTGTGTCAATTAGAGTTTCATTACTAATATTTCTAAGCTATATCAGGTGAGGGAGTTTGTGTCAATTAGAGTTTCATTAGTAATATTTCTAAGCTACATTAGGTGAGGGAGTTTGTGTCAATAAGAGTTTCATTTGTACTATTTCTAAGCTACATTAGGTGAGGGAGTTTGTGTCAATTAGAGTTTAATTAGTAATATTTCTAGGCTACATCAGGTGAGGGAGTTTGTGTCAATTAGAGTTTCATTAGTAATATTTCTAAGCTACATCAGGTTAGTGAGTCTTTGTCAATTATAGTTTCATTAGTAATATTTCTAGGCTACATCAGGTGAGGGAGTTTGTGTCAATTAGAGTTTCATTAGTAATACTTCTAAGATACATCAGGTGAGGCAGTTTGTGACAATTAGAGTTTCATTAGTAACATTTCTAAGCTACATCATTGATATCAGCAGACGACTACAACAACAACACATTTTATAGCTATTAGCGATCAACAGAATTAGCTATAACAATGCTATCCTATACAGCTATCAACTCTATTAATTAGATCTCTTGAATATGAATTACAACTATTAATTATTCAGTTGTTGTTTTTTCATCGTATTTCTTATTCCATACGCTAGGACAAATTCGTACAAGTGCACATTCTTCCCCAGTGAAATTAGCGATCTGAATGGGTTGCCTGAATCAGCCAGGAAAACCATTGACCAAGCAAAGTTTAAGTCACTGATTAACATGCATTACTAGATTGACACATGAAGTACGTAGGGCGTAATTTTTATTAATTTTCTTTTTGAAGTAACGTCTCTAATACCTAAGATAAGGTAAGCTTAATCTATCAATTACAACTATTAGCTTTGGTAGTGATCAGGCACGTCAAACTCATTAAGGTGTATGGGCCACATAAAAACTTTCTATGACTTGAGGGGCCGCAGCCTAAAATCATTTGCAAAACAGCCTACTAGTTTTATGTAAATTAGAAACAATATCATTAAGAATATAATAATTAATGGCATACCTGTCCCTTAGTTAGCTAAATTTGTAGTATATCTTTGGTAACTAAAAATTACAATGATTACGCATTATTGTTTTTGTCCTGATGCTTGACATCTTTTCTGTGATACAAGTTTATTAATGTCAGGTCGAAGTTTGTTTGCCACTGACATTTTCATCCCTGATGACAAATTTTGATCAGATAAACTCGAAGGTATGATTCATTTGTAGCTTTCAATATAGAATAGAACTGCTCACAGAGATCAGTGCTTGCAAGCATAGCTAGAATTCTGGCTGCGAATTTCCGCAATTCAACGTACCGTTCAGGGTAAATAACTGTATAATTTTGGCACAGCCACTTCTATATACTTCGATTTCAACAAAGAATCTGACTGCTATTCATTCAGCTCTAGTGGCACATTACCAACAGCAATTTCAGAAGCAAATGAAAATGGAGATACAAACAACGAAAACTCTTGCTTGTTTGTAACGAAGTCACGAAAATGGTCATTGAAAGCATGTACTAACGATTGCAGGTGTTTACCAAATGTTGTAGCCGTAGGCGTGGGCGAGAGGCCTGGCTACCTAGAAGGGAGCTCGAGGTTCGACACCCGACTCGGGCAGAGTTGTGTTTACTGAGCACCTAAAGGCAGCACGGAAAACCAACTCCTAGATACCCCCCCCCCCCAACTGGTCCACAAATGAGATTGGACCAAAGCGCTCTGAGCATGCTATAAGCATGAAAGTAGCGCTATATAAAAGCTATAAATATATAAATATATATTTAATCTATTTAGTTCCAGACACGGTGAGAAGTGAATAAGATTTTCTCTTCATATTTGGTTTATCTAAAGTCATATTTTTGCTTGAAAAACACTTCACATCATCACACGCAGTTTTGACAATTTAGTCTTTACCTTGAAGTTTCACATTCAAATCTTGCCGGTGACTAGTGAGATCAACTGCTAATGCTAAATCCTGAACCCACTCGTCAGTTTGGAAATGTTCAACAGGTTCACCTTTCATGTCAGAAACAATACACTTTCCTCACGCAGTGCCAAAAATCTCTTCAATACATTATGACAGGAGAGATAGCGTGTAGTAGAGAACACAATCAAATTTGTGTCATCCAGAAACATTGAAAATTGGCGAGGATTTAAAGAGAGTGTCTGAAACCGGTTTTATGACAAGTCGCAACTGTAATTGCTTTGCGCAGAATATTTCTTGGAGCAAGCTGCACTGAAAATTAGCAAATTTAAAATTAGAATCAGACTCTCTTATTATTGCAAGTAGCTTTGCATCTAAACCATTTTATTTCATGGGTGGTGCGCCATCCGTTGTTAGACTAGCTAGCTTTACTAAAGGTAAATAATATCACCTCCTTTTATTTTTTAAAAACATCTTCTCTTGTTGTGGTGTTAAGCATAGAACAGAGCTCAAGTAGATTCACATGTATCTCAAAATTCCTGTCACAGGCCCTTATGAATAGAGCCAACTGTGCTACACTCGTTACATAAGTTGACTTAACGAGAGCCAATGAAAATAATTCAAAATCAACAATTTTGTTCTTTAATTGCTCACGCAAGCTGACTGACATGTCATTTATTCTATCTGCCACAGTGTTCATAGCTAACATTTATTTGAACACTTTCACCTTTTCTGGACAAATTACTTCGGCAGCTTTAACGACACATTCCTTCATAAAATCACATTCACTAAATGATTTGCTAAAGCTTGCAATTAAGTTTAACAAAATGTAGCTTAAATTGCTTTTACTGGAGACTCAATCTCGTTGTTTAGTTTAAGAAATACTACTTTACAATTCAAGTAGCTGGTCATCTCTTATTTTCCAGCCTAATAGTTTAACATTATTTAAATAATTTTTGAGGTGGACAAGCGGGCCGCAAGCAAAATGGTCGCAGGCCTCATGCGGCCTTCGAACGCCGTGTTCGACATGCCTGGTCTAGATTTTCATTAACGTTTAATAGGCCTTCAAAATGTTTTAATCTTTAATCAGTAATTTTAGCAAATGTCAGGGCCGGATTAACCTATAGGCCACATAAGCTATAGATTAGAGCCCCCAAGAAATACTAGCACTGATATATAATATCTGCATCTATAAAGGGCATTAAAATGGAGACATATTTCGATTACCTTAGGGCATTTTCAAATATAAATACAACGCTGGGCTATGTTAGAATGGTTACTCATCGATTCTAATTTTTCTTCTATTATAGCCTTGTCTTGCTTCTATCTTGCAGTACCGTGATGCCGAGGAGTCTATCTGATACCCCGTACTTGGCTGTGCTACTCATGGAAGTTTTGTGTGAAGGGCTGTGTGCAATGCTAGCGACTCTCTGGGTCGTCAATAAGCCTGACAGCGTTCAATTTGTGAGTAGAGAAATATGATTGTTTTGATTTATGGGAATAAATGTTTTATAGTATTCAATATGTGAGTTGAAATGTTTTATAGTATTCAATATGTGGGTAGAAATGTTTTATGGTATTCAATATGTGGGTAGAGATATTTTATGGTATTCAATATGTAGGTAGAAATGTTTTATGGTATTCAATATGTAGGTAGAAATATTTTATGGTATTCAATATGTGGGTAGAAATATTTTATGGTATTCAATATGTAAGTAGAAATGTTTTATGGTATTCAATATGTGAGTAGAAATATTTGATGGGGTTCAAAATGTAAGTAAAGACATACGCTAGCACTTAGTATGTGAGTTAGGAGGCGCAATGGCTGAGCGGTAAAGATCTTTGCTTCTGAACCAGTGGTCCCAGGTTCAATCCTGATGAAGAGTGGGATTTTTAATTTCGGTATCTTTGGGCACCTCTGTGTCTATCTAGCTCGAATGGGTACCTGACATTAGTTTAGGAAAAGAAATGGCGGTAGGTGTTTGTGCTGGCCAACAAAACATCCTCGTTAACAGTAGGCCACAGAAGCAGATGACCTTTACAGCATCTGCCCTACAGATCACAAGGCCTCAAAGGGGAACTATGGGAGATAAAAATCATTAGAAGAAGTAATGAAAGGCATGGATTATCGTGACTAAATTAAATGTATGAATATTTTTTACTATAAAAAAAAAACAAGAACACTTTTTGTTAAACATTTAAATCACAATCTGGTCTTCCAGTCATAACGTAAACAAAATAAGACCCGAACACGTGAGGCTCATCTTATTTAAGAAAAAGAAATGTCCGTAATTTAACAGTTTTAAGTTTAATTAAGAATCAGACATATTCGTTTATTACAGAGTGTTCCTAAAAGCTTAACAAAGGCTGGAAACTCTAAAGTTATTGACGAAAACCACAAAGTCACAACTACAGGAGATCCACTTCTAAGTTTAGAAACTCGGACATCTCTAAAAGTTGATCACAAATTGAGGATAAAGCAAGTGGACAGAATCTTGTTTATTTGTTTCACGAGTGTGGAATTTATTTTTCTCTGCGTCTTATTTTTTGCTACGGGATGGATTAATTAGATCTGCACTATTCGGGAATGGATTAATTAGTTCTGCTCTATTCGGGAATGGATTAATTAGATCTGCCCTATTCGGGAATGGATTAATTAGATCTGCTCTATTCGTGAATGGATTAATTAGATCTGCACTATTCGGGAAAGGATTAATTAGATCTGCTTCAGTTGGGAATGGATTAATTAGTCTGCTCTATTCAAGACTAGATAAATTAGATCTGCTCTATTCGGGAATGGGATAATGAGATCTACTCAATTTGCAGAGTATTTTTTAACCTTAGTGCTTAAAATAAATGTCGCCAGGGGACAATAGAAAAAGTCTAAATAAGGTTGCGGTAGACAAAGAGAAAAAGGCTTTGAGACAGAGACGTGTTGTCAGTGAAAGGCTCTACTCTGCAAAGAACGGCACTAGCCAGAGAAGTGCGTAGAACAGAGTTTGACATTGACCAAAGATTGACATTGACCAAAGATTGACATTGACCAAAGACTGACATGGACCAAAGATTGACATTAGCCAGAGATTGACATTAGCCAGAGATTGACATTGACCAAAGATTGACATTGGTCAGAGATTAACATTGGCTAGATATTGACATTGGCCAAAGATTGACATTGACCAAAGATTGACATTTGTCAGAGATTGACATTGGCCAAAGATTGGCATTGTCCAGAGATTGACATTGGCCAAAGATTGGCATTTGCCAAAGATTGACATTGACCAAAGATTAACATTGTTCAGAGATTGACATTGTTCAGAGATTGACTTTGGTCAGAGATTGACATTGGCCAAAGATTGACATTGGCCAAAGATTGACATTGGCCAGAAATAGACATTGGCCAAAGATTGACATTGATCAGAGATTGACATTGGCCAAAAAATGGCATTGGCCAGAGATTGACATTGGCCAAAGATAGACATTGATCAGAGATTGACATTGGCCAAGGAATGACATTAGCCAGAGATTGACATTGGCTAGTGTCATATATCAGTTTTAGAACCCCTGTAATATTTGGTGACTAGTAGTCACTGAACTATTCCGTGCAGTTAGCACGAGATTTTTCCTGGTCGGGAACTGACCACGAGGTGGACACCTCAGTTGATCTGAGACTCTTGTAGAGAGAGGAGTGTTATGGATATATTTGACAGTGGAGTAAAGTATTGAAGTTATTATAATTGATTTGTATTCAGGACATATTTCTTGTGGATATGTAATTTCTACTGGCTGAAAGTTGCCAATATCTTTTGTGATTTATTTTATGTAATAAAAACCATGTCTGCTAATCTGGAGTTTATTAATGATTCTAAATGTTGTCGTTGAAGAGTTCAGTATTTTAGTGTTTTTACGCACTTGCAAATCTATTGCTTGTGAGAAAGTATTTAATTAATAAGACAAAGAACATTATAGTAGTACCAGAAGAGATATCTACTACACACAGAGACATTCGCGTCATCACGCCTATAATAAGAACTACGCTGTGACAGCTAGAGATTGACAGTGGTCAGAGATTGACATTGGTCAGAGATTGACATTAGCCAGAGATTGACATTGGCCAGAGTTAGGCATTGGCTAAAGAAGAATATAGCCAAAGAAGGGCATTGGCTAGCTATTGGCACTAACCAGAGTAGGGTATTAGCCAATGAAGAAAGGGATATAATCCAAAGAAAGATTTAGTCCATAAGATTTACCATCGTCATGAAAGAGCACTGGACAAGATAACGGTCACAGTTTTTTGAAAGACAACACACTACAGCTTTATCTAGCCTGTTTCATGCAGTGCTGGTATCTAGCGCGAATGGTGAGACGTTGAATGCAGTGATCCTTGCAGAATGAAGAACAATGCTGATATGGTGGTACTGTTCAAAAATCAAATAACTTAGGAGTTTTCTGCACTACCCATAGTTAACATTGCTAGGCTAGGACTCGGAAACCTTAAACATTTATAAATTATGTAAAGAAAAAAAAAGTAACAGAACAGTACAAACAAATGGACTAGAAATTACTAAATGCGTTTGTGTAAATGTTTGATGACTTACGGATGGACATAGATCAAAGGTTTTTAACTTTGAGAATAAAACATATAATTCACATCAATTAAACTTAACGCAAAACATTTCAAAGTGTTACTAGTTGTGTTCTTTATACCAAGATTATTTGTTATTTAAACTAGGATGAAACAGATGACCCTAATAGATCGCAAGGTCTGAAAGGGGAACTTTACTTTTTACTTCACAACTATTGATCCTTTTACTATTGCAAGCCGACAGTTTTTATCCTCCTTTTATCTCCCTAAATGTACAAATGCTAAACTTCCCCAATGAGATCCATTCTTGCGATCATCTACGCGATATCATGTTAGTCCTTCCATTTCTTCATCCTGCGGATGTACGATGAAAGTTTGTGTTTAAGATCCAGTTTTTTTACTTAAGATCCAGTTTGTGTTTAAGATCCAGTTTGTGTTTAAGATCCAGTGTGTGTGGGATCCAGTTTAATCCTGCCACTACTCCCATTCGATCTAAACCTTAGAAAATCTACAAGCTTCTGTTAAGACCTGAAGTAATGAACATATATTATCATGTGGGTGAAATAATTAGCTTTAGTCAGTCATATTATTAAAACTTTTAATAGATCTAGACTAACTATAATACATATATTTAATTTTATTTAAGAAAACACATTGGGAGATTAGTAGAGTAGCAGAATAAATAAATTGTTCAGTCACATTTCAAATACATTAGTTTGTGTTTGCAATGTTTCATTCTCATTGAATTCCCTACTACAGTTCGCAACAGGAATTTCTTTTTTTAAGCTCTCCAGCTATCGTGTTAATGTTCTCCAGGTCATCTCAGTGACCGCGAGACAAAACGAGTATCCTTTTATAGAGATGGTGAGACGGCATCCAGTGCAGGGAGAAGTCAAGTGCGATTCTTTCTTTTCCTCAGGTTTACTTTGGGGATAATTTGTTCCAATGTTACCGGAACAGCAAGACTCCCAACAGAGGACATCGATAGAACTTAGAGAGGTCTGTTAGAAACGCCAAATATCAGTTAGGCTTGGTAAACTGCATAACAGGTGAAATGGAATTTGTTATTAGATATATTGAATATAATATTAATGGGTAACAATAATTTCTACACCTTTGGCAATATATAGTTAAAGCTGTATGGCCAATTAAGGGAAGGAAAGCGCTCACAAGGCGGACAAAGAAAACGCTTTAGGGACCCCCTTAAAGCTTTTATGAAACCCATCAGCATTGATACAGCCACCTGAGTGACAGAAGCACATGACAGAGCATCATTACGCACACTGTGACAACTAGCGCACAAATTGCTGAGGAAAAGAGAACAGCGCTGGCAGAAGAAAAGCAAGGTCATTGACACTATTTCCAGCTGGATGAGCATGTCCAGTGTGCAGCCGAAGATTCCGGGCTCACATAGGTCTCACCAGCCACATGAGGAGGCACAAAACCCCAGTGCAAAGTCCTCAGCCCCCCTGGATGACATAAGTGGTCATCATCGAAAGATTGTCTCAAAATGGTTGAATTTCTTCCGTCTATTGCACTTCAATGTAATGACTTGTGCGTGAAAAAAAAAAACGTCCGCGACAGAGACGTCTTACCACAAAGAATATTTTTAAAAAGATCACGCCCATTACAAACGTCCGTGCGCAATATGTAGGCCTACCAAGAATGTCCCTCACACAATACTATAGGCATGGGCTGCCTCTGTATTATTAGATTTAATATGGCCCTCGTCTTTTTTTTACTAGGATGAACAGTGCGTGCTGAAAGAGAACACATCAATATTAGCCTTTCTTAAATTCTCTCTTCTTACTAAGAGAAAAAGACCAGAATACGCTTAGTGCCGAGTCCCACTCGGAATCAAGCCACTTGCCAATTTGAGCTTAAACCTGCCGCATCTTCAATTCTACCTCCTGGAAGAATCTTTTACAACGCTTAAAATTTATGTAGGCACTATTTCGGAAACAAAACCTGACCATAGACTTATATATGGTTCTGTGAAACTTTACTCATTTTATTGAAATTTATTACCTAAATTTGGATTACATACATAGTGTTAAAAATATAAATGAAAAACTAAAGATTAAAACTATGTTATAATTAAGACACAGTTTCTTTTCTTTTTCATTGAATTCTTTAAAAAATGCTAATTTAAAATTGAAAATAAAACATCTTAGAGGACATGGGGATACAACAACGATGCCAATATGAAAACAAAAAGGAATGGTACAAAAATGAATTTAAATCAAAGCGCTCTTTATGTACAGTATCCAGCTCAGTCTTAATGGGGTTTTTTTTGTAAAAAAAAAAAAAGGGGGAGGGGGTGGCATTTTAAAATTTTGCACTCAGGCGGCCACAAACCTCGCGGCGGCCCTGGTAACAGGCATGATGAAACATTCATGTTCTTCTAGACAGCTTTTTGCTGCTGAGTATTAGGCTCTTTTGCAGACTGTGCCAAGAAAGAATAGCTTGCTGATCACAAACGGAGATATGTACGAGCAGCCGGATGACTAGACAACGCAAACACAAGAGCTTCGATTTATTCGTTGTCATATACAAATGGATGTCCGTTACCTTAGCAACGGCATATCTCCCGTTAAAAAAATAAAAAATTCATAATCAGGCATCCATTAGTGAAAACATTTTAGATAGATACAAACAAAGTCAACAGCATTACGAAGATCAATAGGTACAGCCTACACTGGAAGTTTTAATAACGAATTGTTCTAGCCAAGTACCAGGGTAATAAAAGTGCAAACCTAGAAAATTAACAAAATCTTTTAGAAGGACTTTGAGAAATAGGTTGTGTTTGTTTGTTTGTGTTTTCTGTTGTTTTTTTTTATATAAAATCAGAGTCATCGCTAGTATTCGCACTTGTTCCGACCTGATTAAAAACTGAAAAACCCTTATGTTTTTTTTTGTTTGTTTTTTCAAGAGCATATATATATATATCTTGTAAACAGGAAAACATAACTCTGCTAGATTTATTCTGACTAGAAGATAGAAGTAATGTTGTATTCTGTCATTTTGATTTCTGGGTTTGTCGCCTGTGGATTGTCAGTTGAACACAGCGCGAAGCATGATACGTACGAACGAATCAGAAGTGACCTAATGAAGAGGTCAGTAGCAGTCCAGAAGTATCCACCAGAGCTAGACTGCACCGATGACAGACCGTTCAGGATGAGTTACAATTTATTACTTATCGATGTGTTGGATGTTGACCAAATCAATCAGGTATTATAGTCAGAAATCTTTTTACAAAATACTTCAAGCGTTCAAACATGTTTATATCTGCTAAAATGTAATGCAAGTTATGCTTGCCCTGGATGCGGCAAAATATGAAGGTCACAGCTGGGGCTTCGCAGCCACGGGAAATACTGTATTCCTCATTCATCTTCGGACTCGAAGACAAGACTCATTATTATTATTATGTAATGCAAATAGTACATACCAACTTTAATTTAAACTCCTCGTTGAAGGCAAAGAAAAACATTTGAGTCGAGTGCGGGAGTTCGCACTGCCACTTGATGTGTCGAAATTTTTTTTTTCTTGACGTCATTCGGAACAACTTCAAAAAATAAAAACGTAAATCATATTGAATTTTGAGACGATTAAATCATTATGGATATTCATTGTAGTCAAACCAGAGTTTTCACTGTGTGGCCAATGAGCTAGCCTTAAAGATATACTTCAGTTTTTAAAGTTCTAACACAATAGTTCGAGATGTTTTCAGAATACAGAAAAACTTTTCGACCAATTTTTGTTTCTTCTCTTAGCTTGCACTCTCTTCATGGATTGAATGAAATTTGGGGGGAAAGAATGGTCGATATTTGTTCTAATATGTCGAAAAGAGCTTTTGACTATTTTTCTATAAATTTGTTTCTGCTTGAGAGTAACTTTTGCAAAAAAAAAAATCCCTAGCTGATTGACCACAGAATGAAAACTCTGGTTTTACCATTATATTTTCTCACAATTATTTTATTCGTCAATGAAAAGACTTTTTTAAAAACACACTTTAGTGGGATTTCCCGGACTCGACTCAAATGTATTTAGTGAAGAGAATAATACAGTAAATATAAGGTCAGAGAATGTTTTAATGTATATAATGGTTAGTGAGTCTGTGTCTTTCCAATTAACATCAGTAGTGACACGATTTCAAATCATCTTATAGAAATGACATGAATTCTGGGCATTAGGTTTGGTCCCATTTTTTCACGCAACCAATATGTCCAAAGTTACGGCAAGTGCCGGTACAGTTTAGAATCAATTGAGTGTATCAGGGTGTATCAGTGTGTACTGTACGCTTCCTAGTGGTCGCCTAAAGTTTGTACTCAGTTTCCTTATGAACTATGGCTAACGAGCGTCTCCTAACGTAAAGTTCACCTTTCCGACCTTGCGATTAATAAGGTAGATATGTTAAGGTCATCTGTTTCTTTGACTTAAGTCATTGATTAACATGCATGACTAGATTGACACATGAAATGCGTAGGACGTAATTATCTTTTATTTGAAGTAACGTCTGTAATATATAAGATAAGCTAAATCTATCAACTAAAACTAATAACTTTGTCTAGATCATCATTAACTTATTTTAGGGCTTTAAAAATGTTTTCATCTTTCTGATAAGTGACCAGAAATCTTAGCCAATGTCAGGGCCGGGTTTACCTAGAGACAACACAGGCTATAGCTTAGGGCACCTAAGAATTATAGCACTGACATATAATATATGCACTTATAAAGGGCACTAAAAAGAGACAAATTTCGATTAGCTAAGGCCTTTTCAAATCTAAATACAAACTTGGCAATGTAAATTTGTTTATTTATGGCTTCTAATGTCTTATTCTAATCTTGTCGTGCATCTATCTTGCAGTACCGTTATGCCAAGAAGTCTGTCTGATACCCCGTACTTGGCAATGCTACTTTTATAAGTCTTGTGTGAAGGGCTGTGTGCGATGCTAGCTACTCTCTGGGTCGTCAATAAGTCTGACAGCGTACAATTTGTATGTAGAGAAATATGATTGTTTCGATTTACGGGTAGAAATGTTTTAATATATTCAATATATGGGTAGAAATGTTTCATGGTATTCAATATATGGTAGAAATGTTTTATGGAATTTACTTTGTAAGTATGTGAGTTAGGAGGCTCGGTGGCTGAGAGGTAAAGCGCATGGCATCGAATCCTGGTGAAGACTGGAATTTTTTTTTTCAGGATCTCTAGGCGCCTCTGAGTCCACCCAGCACTAATGGGTACCTGACATTAGTCGGGGTGAAAAGTAAAGACGATTAGTCGTTGTGATGTCCATATGACACCCTCGTTAACCGTAGGTCATAGAAACAGATGACCTTAACATCACCTGCCCTATGGATCGTCTGAAAGGAGAACTACGTGAATTGAGAATCCTTTGAAGTCATAGAAACGGGCTTGGATTATTGCAACGAATTGAAATGAAAGAATTTTTAAAAATAAAAACACAACATTTTTTGTTAAATATTTAAATTACAATAATATTTAAGAAAAAAAAACGTCGTTATTTATCAGCAATTAAGAAGTAAACCAGTCATTAAGAAAGCACTTCTTTTATTCTTTATTATCATCATTGGAGGATAAAGCGAACGGACAGAATCTTGTTTATTTGTTTCACGAGTATTGAAATATTTTTTCTTTGCTTCTTTTTTTTTTTTGCTATGGGATGGATTAATTAGATCTGCACCATTCGGAAATGATTTAATTAGATCTGCTCTATTCGGCAATGGATTAATTAGGTCTGCTCTATTCGGGAATGGATTAATTAGATCTGCACCATTCGGAAATGATTTAATTAGATCTGCTCTATTCGGCAATGGATTAATTAGGTCTGCTCTATTCGGAAATGGATTAATTAGATCTGCACTATTCGGGAATGGATTAATTAGATCTGCTCTATTCGGGAATGGATTAATTAGATCTCTATTCGGGAACGAATTCACTGGATCTGCTCTATTCGGGAATGGATTAATTAGATCTGCTCTATTCGGGATTTGATTAATTAGGTCTGCACTATTCGGGAATGGATTAACTAGATCTGCTCTATTCGCAGAGTAATTTCAAGCTTAGGGCTAATTATAAAATAAGTAGTCATATGGGGACAATAGTAAAAGTCTAAAAAAGGTAGTCAAATCTTCTTTTTTGAAGTAACGTCTGTATTATATTAGATAAGTTAAGATAAGGGTCTGAGAATGTAATGGGTAGTCATTGAAGGACTCCACTTTACAGAGCAGGGCATTCGCTTAGAACTGCGTTGTCCAGATTGACATTGGCCAGAGTTAGTCGTTGTTTAAAGAAGGATATAGCCAAAGAAGGCGTTGGCTAGAAATGGGCTGTGGCCAGAGAAGAGTATTAGCAAACGCAGAAATGGATATAAGCTAGAGAAGGATATAGTATATAGTGCTAGAAGAGCACTGGTTAGAGAAAGGAGTTGGCCAGAAAAGGTTAACAGTTATTTGAAAGACGACAAACTATAACAAAATATTCCATGTGTCACGCAGCAGCCAGCGCTGGTAGCGCGAATGCTGACACGCTGAACGCAGTCATCCTTGCAGACTGAAAACAATGCTGATATGGTGGTACTGCTTGAAAATCGAATAGTTGGCAGTTCTCAGCAGCAAGTAAAGGAATTTCTTCTTGAGAAGACTATTTGTTATGCAGAGATAACTAATGATCTGTGTATCCAGAAATTGCATTTATCATCCTAATCGTAAGTTACAGGGAAATTTTATTTCTTCATTTTGAAATGCCTGGTTCAAACAAGAAAAAGGTTTAAAAAATATATTAACAACAAAACAAAACAAGGTTTTAATAAGTATCATCGTATCAATTACTTTGGATCACTCATATCAGTTGTAATAGATCTAGACTACCTATGATAAATCTGTACGACTAGAAATATTTTTACCAATTGTTTTTGATTGAGCCCAATGTAATGCTTTAAGATTTTTCACGGAGCTACGATCCTACCACTTTGTCTGGTTGAGAAAGAGGAAGAGGAAGAAGGTGTATCTGGATTTATTTTACCGTGAATGCATTAAAAAAAAAGTTTTCCCTTAAGTAAAAAGGTTTTACACGTTATTTCCCCCACACCCAATCTCGGATCAATCTGAAACTTCGCACAATGGACCTCATTCACCAATCATAGACAAACAATATTTAGTCACGTGATCATATTGATAAAAGAACGAAAAAAACTGTCGCGTGACAGCCACCGTGTATAAAAATTAGATCGTAATTTGTATAGAAGAGATAGAGAACTACGCGGCAAAAAATGTTGTTTGTTTACGATTGGTGAATGAGGTCCATTGTTTCTTTTACATGACAACACAAGAATCAATATTTAAAAAAAAAATTTAGTTTATTAACTATTGATGATTAATTATTTTGTTTGGTATCTCGAACAAGGGAAAGAAATTTTACTTGACTCATGTGGTGGTATAAGTACTGGATAGAGCCACGTGGAGTCCCGGATCCCGGATTGCAGATACGATACACAACAGTTGTAGAAAAAGAAGCACAACGTCGCCTGGCGATTACATATGCCCAACCTGTGTCAGCAGAAGTGTATCAAGGATTGGTCTCTTTAGTCAGGCAAGAAGTTGCAAAGGGAGATTATTATCCCTAAAGATAGAAACTGGCACAGATATTTATTAAGTCTAGATAAAACCTTTTGCACCCAAAAATGAAGTAGAAACCGTACAATTATTGTTTTATCTTAATTAAAATTCTTGGAGAATAAATCCTCCCTCTAGATGTTGTTGTTTTTTTTATTCAGTTGTTCAAAAGGTGTATACATAGTCAAAAACAAAGACAACAAATTTCATGGTCTCTCACGACAAGTAATATCATGCTTCTACAGAAATTGTACACAGTTCATCTATTTGTCGGATTTTCGGACTGCAGACATCAAGGCTACTGTTCTCTATTGAAGACACATGTATTATAAATGTCCTCGCATGCCAAACGATGAAACAGCTATTCTTCCGAAGGCAACCGTCTCCAGTTTCCATACGAGACCTGGAGACTAAGGAGAAAAAAAATCCCTGGGAATCACAATCCTAAATGTTTTTGTTGATGCGTTTACCAGCTGACAGATCAGCCTGAGGTCCTAGTGTTCTGATGTTTTTATGTCCAACACTATATACTTAAAGCTGGGCTAATCAATGCAAGCAACGTCCCTGGACATCGCTCAGTCATCACATTGCGGATAAGACGTGAGTTCGACGCGATTGTACACAGGTCCAAAGGAGCTTAATTAGTCTGACCGTTTCTCCACATCATTGTCGGAGAGACCTCCACAAGTTGGCAGAATTGCACCGGCTTCTAGATGTTAACCAGCCCTCAAAGCAAAATTGAAGCCAAGCCGCATTGCAGTGAGCTCCTGAGGAATTTAATGGACTAGAAATAAGTAGAGTATGAATACAAACATGCCTGGTCTCCACCTGCTGACACTGAGATGTCCTGGAGTTCTGTTAGAATTTGTAATCACAACAGATTTACGTAAGGATCAATAAAGCAGTCTTAGTCTAAGAATCACCACAGACTGAAAATATAAAATATATCTGTGAGTAATCATTTTGCTTATTAGTGTCCTCCATCTAAATGAAAGACAAGAAAATTGGATCAAATTGTGTGTATTTCCCAATACGAGCTTTAATTTTAGGGTATGTATATATATCAAAATATTTTACTATTTTTAAGTTTGTAATAGTTTGAATAAATTTGTGGCTATGAAAGGTAAAGATTAATATAAAGATACAAAATGCTGAAAAAAAAGATGACATATTGGAGCCCGAGGCTTCTTCCAAAGACACTGGCTTCCTGTAGAGCGGTTTGCGCTCTGGACTGTCGTTTGGACTTGTCGATGGTCCAGAGTTCAAACCTTGCTCGCTCTCATCCCCTATCTTCCTGCGGGAGGTTTGGACTGTGAGATCAATAATTTTAAACTCTTAAGGACCATCCGAAACATGTCAAACATATTACAAACAAACTCACGAATCCAAACATATTACAAACAAACTCACAAATCCAAACATATCTTTACATTGGGCTAACCTATATAAGGTGCGAGAAATAATGTCCAAAATCACTAGAACATTAATAATCATGGCGACATGAAAATAAACTACGACGATTATTAATAACTATAAGTATATTTATGAAATCTAGATCTATTGGAAATGAGTGTTAAAAAAAACAACAATGAAACTTGTAGAAAAGTACCATCCTAACCATGTCACTCTTTGATAGAACAATCCATTGAACAATAGGTAAAATTATAATAATAATCCATAGGTCTCATAAGATAGTGGACGTGTAAAGGTGTGTTGCTTTCATTTCAAATACAGTAATTAGTATGTGTTCAGGTTTAAGCAATGGGATAAGGGTTGCTGCCAAGCATTTCTATCAGCTTTGCTGAGGCCGCCGGCTTAAGAGACGATAAACAATAACCTCGAAATTTAAAATGCATCTTCATCAAGATTAGAACCTTAGACCCCTCGATGCGGAGGCCAAGCGCTCTACCACTCAGCCACCAAGGCCCTCCCCAAACAGCCCTAAGTTTTGTCCATCTCCCAAACCAAATGTTATAGTGAATTTCTAACTGGACTTTTTAACCCTTTAAAGCCCAAGTGTTGTCCGACACGTCTTAATTATCCCTTTAAACCCCAAGTGTTGTCTGACACGTCTTAATTAACTCATTACGAGCTATTAAAGCTGATGTTCGCCTAGTTAAGAGGAACTCAGTTCATGATGTGAAAAGAATCGGCAGTATCATTGAGGATACAGGGTTTTGGGCTTGGGACAAAGACAAACCAAATTGTGTGGACTTTACAAGCCAGCACATCGTAGAAGTTACATTAACCTTACATCTTTTCGATTAACTAGGGAGGCCACCATCAGACGAAAGCAGATATGCTGTTTCCTCTTTGCACCCGCCAGAAGGACCGACTCTCGGATTTTTAATTAAGTGTCCGAAATCAATAGTCATTCAATGTAGCGACAATAGTAATGATCTGTTGACTAAGGAAAAACTAAATAAAAGTAAACTTTTTATTGACTTTGGCTACAAGTTGTTTAAGCATATATTTTTCAAAACATTTCATAACTATGGGTGTTATTGCTACTGGGCGGAAATCATTTAAGCAATCTATTTTTGGTTTCTTTGGTACTGGTACGATCTCTGAAGTTTTCCAGATGTGTGGAATTACGCACGTTTGCAATGACTGGTTAAAGATGTGACAGAAGATAAAAGAGATTTGCTCCGCACATAGCTTGATCAGCTTACCACTAATTTTTTTCTGGTCCACAAGCTTTTGTTATGTTTTATCGTCTAAAATAATGAGGTCACCTCATCTTCAATTACGACATTGACGTAGGGCTCTTGTTTTTCTTTGGTCAGAAAGTTGAAAAATTATTTTGCAGGTCAACAAAATCTTCTTTGTAGAGACAAGAATAAAAATCGTTTCGCTCGTTAGCGATTTGCTCCTCATCATTCACTGAAAGTCGTTCTCGTCTTGAGGTCAACGCTTTTCTTTAATCCTTCCCAGCATGCTTTTGAGTTGTTATTTCGAAAGAAATTCTTTTTTTTTTTCTTGTTATGTTTTTTTTTCTCTTCAATTATTGCTTATTTTATCATTTTACTTTTAGCATTTATAAACTCTTCGTTGCTAGCCTTAGACTGTGTTTTCTTTTCAGTAGTAAGGTATTCGATTATTTTGGTCATCCAGGGCTTATTGTTTCTATACACTTTCACGTTCCATTGGCTTCCCTTGAAATCGAGAATCGATTACAAGGTCGCCACTCTTTGTCATCAGTGTATATATATATATATATATATATCAATGATATGTACTTTGCCTTAGTGAAATGATTACTCCATATGTCCCCCCCGGAGAGCCCTGCGCTCAATGAACTCAACGCTTTTAGTGGTGCCATGTTTCTTCGTCAAAAGCTACGATCTGCGGGCTTTTTTCAGAGCACGGACCAAAGGTTTGGAACTCACTCCCCATTGATCTCAGACAGACAACATGCCACACCACTTTTAATAACATTTAGACCTATCTGTTTCAAACTTTTGTAGATTAATTGTCATTTAAGCTCTCGTGTTTGTAATGTTATTACAGCGCCTTGAGCCTACATTTGGTTTGCTAACAGAGCTTTATAAATAAAATTATTATTGTTATTATTACTATTATTATTATTGTTAATTCCTCGCAGAATAATAGATACGAGTTAACAGTTTCTGTTAGCTCGCTTACGTCTCAATAAAGATTTTCCAGTTAGTTTTCTCAATGCATCCTTGTGGTTTTTCTACAGCCTCTTCGGACCACATCTTGACCGTTTTTATAACTCTCTTTTTTATTTTAAGAGTAGGTTCGTAATTTGGTATAACATATGGTACAGAGCTACCAGATTTTCTAAGTGGGAACAAACTTTTTACATGTGTAAGCCTGCTTAATGTTTACCTAGCATTTGTCGAGCGCTCTACCCTGCCTTGTGGGGAGGGAGACATACTGGCAATAGTTTGACAGTCTGTTGTCAATATTCAGGTTGTTGAAAGCAGTTACGATGCAAACAGAGTCCGGGTGTTTCGATTCTACAAAGTGAAGCACATCAAGATTTACGTCCGATGCAATCGCTGTGTCAGCCGTCGGTGGTATGTACACAACAACAACACATACCTGGGTGAATTCTCAAGGGAAGTAGTAAGTTCAACGTTAGGGTCACACATTTTATTCCTGATGTTCACATTCTTGGCGTTGCAGTATTCCTTGTTTATATAGATTGCGAGTCCTCCTCCTATTGACTTCCCACTATTCATTGTTCTGTCTGCTCTATAAACGTAAAATTTGTCGAGATCAACAGCCAGAATTTAGTGAAACACATTATTGTTAGCCCTATAGATCCCAAGGTCTGAAAGAGGAACTTCGCTTTTTTTTTTCTTTATGGATGGAAGGTGAACTGTGGAAGATAGAAGTTAATTTTTTTTCAACTAAAACGTCATTATAGCTAGGTACCAAAGCTGGTAGAGCTTTGAGAAAAAAAACGCGAATGGGCTTGAACCTCCAAACTGGGTGATTTTTTTTACTATATGTTTTTGTATGTCAAAGAATGTGTAATTTACTATATTGTATGAACAATTAATTAGGATTTTAAAAAATTGTATTTCTTGTTTTTAAAGAAACATGAGCAACACCAAACATATGGGACAAGCCCGCGGACAGTCAAAAATCACCAACTTGTATATTTGGCTATCGTATCATTCAGCGAGGTTTCAGTGAAACACATTATCTGACCTTTAGATCTCAAGGTATGAATGAGGAACTTCAATTTTTTTTCTTTATCGATGGAAGGTGAATTGTGGGTTTATTTTTCAGTTTCCCAGACTAACTACTGATCAAAGCTATGTTAATTTAATCACAGTGTAGCGTGTTGGGTAGCGGTTTTTATTTTAACTGAACAACCTTGTCACAATCCAGGCGCTGTTCCTCAAGGGGCCGTTACATAATAAATGGCGTGTCCCGCACGGTTAGACTGGTATAGAAAAGAAAAACTGCGGGGGTCTTAGTAGATCTATACGCGGCCTCTTTAGAAAGCCTTCAGGACAGAAGACTCAAAAGTAAAGTAGCAATCATACATAAAACACTGAACCATAATCTTCAAATACAAAAACAAAATTTAATAAAATACTCTGAAAGACACAAAGATAAAGGCACATTCCTCTTCCCATATGCTAGGACAGATTTGTACAAATACTCCTTCTTCCCTAGTGCTATTAGAGCATGGAATGGGTTGCCTGAGCTAGCCAGGAAAACCAGTGACTTGGCAGAAATTAAGTCATTGGTTAATATGCATGACTAAATGCATGACGCGTAGGACGTAATCATATTCTTTTTTGAAGTAACGTCTGTGTTATATAAGATAAGATAAGATAAGGTTAAGTGGGAATATTCGTTTGTTATGAATCTCACTGCATGTCTGGATACAGGGAAAAGGAGCCTAAATTATATTTTACTTCAAATCGTGAAAATTATAGTAGTTACAAACTTATCACTATTCTTATCGTACTAAAAAAAATTCAGAGGTTGCTTGTGTTTTATTATATATTAAAAACAAAAAAAAACAACAAAGGTATGATTATATTGGAAACTTTATTTTTATGTAAAATAAATAAAACTCTTCAGCATTATAAAGGTCCACTAGATGTACATTTTAATCTATAACAAATAGCTATAACAAATAGCTATAACAAATAGCTATAACAAATAGCTATAACAAATAGCTATAACAAATAGCTATAACAAATATCTATAACAAAATAGCTATAACAAATAGCTATAACAAAATAGCTGTAACAAATAGCTATAACAAATATCTATAACAAATAGCTATAACAAATATCTATAACAAATATCTATAACGAATAGCTATAACAAATAGCTATAACAAATATCTATAACAAATAGCTATAACAAATAGCTATAACAAATAGCTATAACAAATAGCTATAACAAATAGCTATAACAAATAGCTATAACAAATAGCTATAACAAATAGCTATAACAAATAGCTATAACAAATAGCTATAACAAATAGCTATAACAAAAAGCTATAACAAATAGCTATAACAAATAGCTATAACAAATAGCTATAACAAATAGCTATAACAAATAGCTATAACAAATAGCTATAACAAATAGCTATAACAAATAGCTATAACAAATATCTATAGCAAATAGCTATAACAAATATCTATAACAAATAGCTATAACAAATATCTATAGCAAATAGCTATAACAAATATCTATAACAAATAGCTATAACAAATAGCTATAACAAATAGCTATAACAAATAGCTATAACAAATATCTATAACAAATAGCTATAACAAATATCTATAACAAATAGCTATAACAAATATCTATAACAAATAGCTATAACAAATATCTATAGCAAATAGCTATAACAAATATCTATAACAAATAGCTATAACAAATATCTATAACAAATAGCTATAACAAATAGCTATAACAAATAGCTATAACAAATATCTATAACAAAGAGCTATAACAAATAGCTATAACAAATATCTATAACAAATAGCTATAACAAATATCTATAACAAATAGCTATAACAAATATCTATAACAAATAGCTATAACAAATAGCTATAACAAATAGCTATAACAAATATCTATAACAAATAGCTATAACAAATAGCTATAACAAATAGCTATAACAAATAGCTATAACAAATAGCTATAACAAATAGCTATAACAAATAGCTATAACAAATAGATACTCATAAAACAGTCACCACGAACAAAACGACACTTCCTGACCAGAACCACAAAGAAACATGCCTGGCTGGACAAGACGCTGGACACCCAAAAAGCTGCTGCGTGTATAAGTTTTGACCAACAAGTGGCGAAATTGAAACGTCAGGAAAGGATTATGTTCCTTTTGTTTGCTAATTTTCAAATTATTATTCTGAAATTTCTATTTTTAGCTACAGATTGGATTCTGTAGACAGACAAACAGACAAGACAGACAGACAGACAGACAGACAGATAGATAGATAGATAGATAGATAGATAGATAGATAGATAGATAGATAGATAGATAGATAGATAGATAGATAGATAGAAAAACAAAGTCTGACAGATATATATATAGACAGACAGAAAGACAGACAGAAAGCGAGACAGTCATATATATATATATATATATATATACACACACACATATATATATATATATATATATAGATAGATAGATAGATAGATAGATAGACATAGATAGATAAATAGATAGATTAGATTAGATTAGATTAGATTAGATTAGATATTTAGATTAGATAGATAGATAGATAATATGCTGAAATTTTTGTGATGTTTCCGGAAAAAGAAAAAGAAAAAGCTTATTAAATGTCTTATAAGCATGTCTTGGTGACTTTTGTTTTAGTGAGTTGATATAAGCTTTGTAATTATAGGCCTATCTCTCAAATCAGAGTTTTTACAGCGTGACCAATCTTTATCTTTCTCAAAGATATAGTGCCTACATACCCTGTCAAATCAAAGGAAAATCATTGAACCATTTTCTAACGCTAGGAATTGTGCAAGATGTAGCATTTAAAGACTTGAATATTCAGTTTCAAAAGAGAAAGTGACAATCAGAGCAAAAGAATTTACATTAAAATGGATTGTAGATTTATGTAATATGAATATTTAATAAAGTGATTCCAAGTTCCAGAATAATCTTTGTATTTACTTAGTAGTATCTTCGGCATCTGGGTATTGTGTTCATTTTGTTCTGGAATAAGCGCCATTCAGACTAAAGATCTGAATATGATGTGATCCCATGTACAAGGAACACAATTTTATTACATTTTTACGGCCCCCGATAGGAGAAAAAGACGTTATTAATTTTCTGTGGTCTGTCTGTCCTTCCGTCCGCCCCGTTTAGATCTCTTAAGCTAGAAAAGATAGTGAAAATCCAACATCATATTATTTTATACCATTCAAAGTTATGATGCAAAGGTTACTTTTTTTTCTGAAAGTAAAAAAAATAATTTTTTAAATCAACTATGGAAGTGTATTTTTTTTTTTATAAAAATGCACCACTTTTACAACTAATCATATTAATGGAAAAAAACACGGGAGGTTATTAGCAAAGGAGATGAATATGTATTGTTATAACCTTGCCCTTGCACACCGCCATCCAAGATAGTGCAGAAAGAAGGTGCGCACTATCAGCGACTAGACAGGAAGGATGTTGACATTAGGAGAGAGAACGATTTCCGCCCAAGTGGACAGCAGATGTAAAGATGCTGTGCTCAAGACATGTTGTTCTACATGTATTTGTGAGGTCCTATAAATAAACGTCTATGTCTTGTTGAGTTTGCCTCCCTTCAGTTATTACAGTATTATATTTATAACACATTTTTGCAAACGGTTATAGTTTTTTTGTAGTAAAACATAATTTAACAACATAATTAATAAGTAATCCTTCATATTATCGCGTGGACCGCGTTCTAATACTATAATCATGGGACTAAAGGAATTTTTACGGAACAGTTAGATCAATTAGATACTATCCATGTCAAAAATATACATTTTAAACAGATTACGCACATTACATTGGAGAAAATACGTAAAAAAAAAGATATTATGCACAAGATTATTTTATTCACTTCACAAATAAGATTTGCTTTTAGATGTATAAATCTTATTAATTAAGAGTATTTAAATGAAAGCTTGAAGAGGGTGCGGTGGCTGAATGGTTTTTGCGCTTGGCTTCTGCACCTGTAATCCTGTTCGAATTTTGGTGAAGACTTTGACCCTCGAGAATTTTAGGGCACCCGACCAACTCTAATGGGTGGGTGGTCGTTGTGCTGGCCACACGACACCCTCGTTAATCGTTGGCCAAAGAAACAGATGACCTTAACATCATCTGCTTTATAGACCGCAAGGTCTTAAATGAAAACTTTTTTCAAGAGGTCAAAAACCTCCATGAAAATATTGCCCGAGAAGGAGGAGTCTAATTACTATAACTATTAGTGACCAAATTATAGTGTTGAACCTTAACTTTAAAAAGGCTGTCTCTATGATACAATCTGCTCAGCCCATTAATTTCACCATACAGCTGGTGAGTACATACGAAGCTAAGTACACAATTGCGAATCGACGAGTTTAAATGTAGATCATCCAGTTCTTCCTTGTACACAAAGCTGCCGATTGTACACATTTTGTTTGCTGAAGTAATGGGTGTGTTTTATTGCTAACTCATTGAGAAACGAGGAGATATTTTTTTTAATAGTTTTTTTATGACGTGGGTTTTTTTTTACGAAACATTTTGATAGCTTGAAATTATAATGCCGACCAAGAGACGCATGTGTTACAAATGATATACATGAATATGCGAGTAAAAATGTGTATATTTGTACACATGCTCCTTCTTCCTTAGTGCTATTAGAGCATGGAATGGGTTGCCTGAGCCAGCCAGGAAAAACTGTTGGAAGAATTTAAGTCATTTCTTAACATGCATGGCTAGATGGACCTAGAGCCACGCGCAGGACGCAATCATCTTCTTTTTGAAGTAACGTCTGTATTTCATAAGATACATACTTATATATATATATATATATATATATATTACAGTGCTTTTTTGTATTAACTTTAACTTTAACTTTAACTTTAACTTTAACTACTAATAAATTAATAATAAACGTTAAAATACAAAAAAAGTAATCTTTTCTTCACCACACTGAAAAAGGTACCGGTACGCCATACCGGTGCGTCCCGCACAAAATGGCACTGCATATATATGATATATATATATTCTGTATAAGCGACAGAAAAAATTGAACTATGACCAATTCTTTAGTTTTGATAATTTTCATGATGACATTTAACATTGTTCATATGTATAGCAAAAAGGTGTCTAATTACGCGCTAATAAGAAATGACCTACTGAATAGGTCAGTGGCTGTTCACAAAATTTCACCGGAGCTGGATTGTACCGTAGATCAACCTTTTGGATTGAATTTCAAGTTATTTCTAATTGATGTTATGGATGTTGATCAGATCAATCAGGTAAATTAATTAATAATAATTAAGTAAAGTAAATTGCCCCTTTCAGACCTTGTGGTCTATAGGGCTGATGATGCAAAGTTCATCTGTTTCTGTTGCATACGGTTAACGAGGATGTCATGTGGCTAGCACATCGACCAACCGCCTTTACTTTTCCCCAACTATTGTCAAGTACCCATTAGACCTGGTTGGACTTAAAAGCGGCCGAAATAAAAAAATCCCAGTAATCTTTAGGATTCGAAACCGGAACTCCCGGTTCGTAACCCAAGCGCTTTACCACTCAACTACAGCGCCTATTTACTTATATACATTTTGGCATGAAATTTGGATTTTATTAATACAGTTTGTACTATCTGACAGTCATAATTTTTCTTCAATGTGCAATAGTTGTTGTTTTTTCCCCTAATTCTATTTAATTTTAACAAGATAATCATAAAGCTTTTCTTTCTGAGCCAAATATTAATAAAGTGTGCAGTATTTCCGTTGCATTGCAGTCCCAGCTGCGATCTACTTTTTTGCCACAACCAGTGCAGACATAACCGTTGTCCAGCAACGTGAATGCTGTATTCATGTTCAAATATGAAACACTACATATTTAACCGTATCTGTGACTACTGTAGGATCAATTTCCCCTGTGGGTATCAAACAACTGCCTAGACAGATGAACTTACCACAACTGTTAATTCGTACATCCAGTTCTGTGAAAACATGATTGTACCAAAGAAGAACATTAAAACATTCAGTAATAATAGACCCTGGATGACCAACATTAAAAATTAACTTTCTGTCTATTTATAACGCGTTGGTTATGAGTGTGTATGTGTTTTTCGTGTGTGAACGTCCTTCGTATGTGCATCTATATTGTTATTGTACAGTAGTTACTCTGAGGTTCTCAATTGTAGTCAAACCGAATTTCCATTTGATTGGATCAATAAAAGTTATCTTATCTTATCTTAAAAAAAATAATTAATTACCAGTAATTAATTGACTAATTGGTTAATGCATTTATTTATTTATGTCTTGTCAATGCCCAATGAATAAATTTTCAAAGTTTTCAGCTTGATCCGAGAATAGGTGTGGGAGAAATAACGTGTACACACATTTTGTCAGACATACAGAAAGACTTAATATAATCTATTTAAAAAAAAACATGGATCCTCCGTATTGACCACTCTGCGTAGTAGAAACACAGGGCCAAATAAAGAAGACATATTTAAAGCTTCTACATGTAGTGAGTTTATATTGGCCAATGTTGTGAGAAACTAAACTACAACAGAGACATCGTTTCATTTCTAAAAGTCTAACGGCTATTAAGGTCAGTCAGCTCTGTTACGATCTGGCCCCGGAGCGTTTCTGTTTCTGGACTTTGCGATCGCACTATCTAGCTCAGCACGACAGAAGGGCACGTTGCACGCGTAGCTGGGTCAACTGGCTCCCTCTCCTACCTTTTTCGTTCTTTATTGAGGGCTTTGGACGTTGGGGATTTCCGTTCGGACTTGCTGATAGAAGCGTAATGTTTATTCAGCTAGTCGGCCATTTTTTTAGCTTTAGAGACCGATTCTCCACTTAGTAACAATAGTGGAGTGGGTGTGCGGACCGTACTTGTGGCCTCCAAGTTACGCAGAAGTCTCCAGGCTTTCGAGGTGTCTCTCAAATCCAGCCCGGCACAGGCATTATTCCAGTGGTCCGACCGCACTTGTCGGGCCACCTCGCTAGCTTGTCTACATAGACGGTTGTACTCCCTGCGGCAATCCGGGGTACCCTTCTTATACGCTTGTCTAAGCGCCCTCTTCCTGACTAGAACTATTCTATTTAATTCTTTTGACCAGGCGGGTCTACGCCGTATACCGGGATAGGTTCGGGTGACATGTCTCTTAGCCGCATCCAACACTGCTACTGTTATTTCGCCGTATAGGTCATCGAGATTTCTAACAAACGAATGTTCCAATTTGATTAGAGTAACACCATTCGTAGATTCACTAAACTTAGAGACACTTCAAGGCAGAATACTAAAAAGTAGAGTAGCTATAATACATAAAACACTAAAACATAATTTACAAATGCAAAAACAAAACCTAATCAAATACTCTGAAAGACACAAAGATAAAGGAACATTTCTTATTCCATGCTCTAGAACAAACTCGTACAAGTGCATCTTCTTCCCTAATGCCATTAGACAATGGTATGGGTTGCCAGAAACAGACAGGAAAACCAACGACTTAGCAGAATTAAGTCTTGATTAACATGCATGACTAGATTGACACATGAAATGCGTAGAAGCTAATTATCTTCTGTTTTTGAACTAACGTCAGCAATATATAAGATAAAAAGATAACATTATTATTTTACACATTAACTTTTCTAAGTCTTTATCTTCTGAATACCAAGCAAATGACCATTATAGCTCATGTGCAGACAGAATGGAACCAGACTGACCTATCCTGGAACAAGACAGACTACGACAACATGGGCGCCGTTCTCTTGGAGTCGTCTGCTATTTGGACACCAGCGATATTCGTCTTAATAGGAAGCAAAGAATCTCTTTCTTTTCAACTGAACGACAAGCTGATAGTGACATCAAAAGGGAATGTTAAGTCCATGATCCAGCGATATATAACATTTCGATGCCAAATTGATTTTCACAAATATCCTTTCGATACACAAACTTGTAGCTTTGGCTTTTATAAAGAGGATCTTTATATTTTCGGTTCAACGCTGAAGGCTAATTGTGAGGTTAATTACGTTCCAACCAATGACTACTCTATTCAAGGCGAGTGGCAGCTAACGGACCTCTACTGCCACATGAGGCGTGACATGAGCAATGCGACCTACTACTTCTACCAGGTGGTGGTCAAACGCCGTTCTGTGTACTACGTCATCACCGTGGTGTTCCCCATGGTTCTGACGTCAGTGATGATCCCGCTGGTGTTTCTGATCCCGACAAAAACCGGAGAGAAGATTTCCTACCTGGTGACCATGTTCACATCCACAGCAATATTTCTAAGCTACATCAGGTGAGGAAGTTTGTGTCAATTAGAGTTTCTCTAGCCAGTATTTCTAAGTTACATAAGGTCAGTAAGTTTGTGTCAATTTGAGTTTCACTGGCAATATTTCTAAGCTACATCAGGTCAGTAAGTTTGTGTCAATTTGAGTTTCACTGGCAATATTTCTAAGCTACATCAGGTCAGTAAGTTTTTGTCAATATGAGTTTCACTGGCAATATTTCTAAGCTACCTTTGGTTGGTAAGTTAATACAAAAACAAAACATAATAAAATACTCAGAAAGACACAAAGATAAAGACACATTCCTCGTTCCATATGCTAGGACAAATTTGTACAAATGCTCCTTCTTCCCTAGTGCTATTAGAGCATGGAATGGGTTGCCTGAGCTAACCAGGAAAACCAGTGAGTTGGCGGAGTTTAAATCATTGGTTAATATGCATGACTTAAAGTGGGAAGCGTGGTCGAGAGGCCAAGTGCGCTTGAACTTGGCTTGGCTTGACTACCTAGAAAGGGGCTCGAGGTTCGACACCCGACTCTGGCAAAGTTGTGTTTACTAAGCGCCTAAAGGCAAAACCTTTTCCTAGATACCCCCCTCCCCCACCGGTCCACAAATGAGGTTGGACCAAAGCGCTCTAAGCATGCTATAAGCATGAAAGTAGCGCTATATAAAAGCTATAATAATAATAATGCATGAAATAACGTCTTTATTATTTCTTCTTAAGAAGATAAGATAAGACTTTAGTCAATTAGAAATTATCTAGCAATATAAGTTATATCAAGTAGGTAAGTTTCTGTCCATTAGAGTTTCACTAGCAATACATTATCTGTCTGTCATGATTGAATTATTTTAATATCTATCGATCATGTTATAAATACCAATGATTGACTATGTTGTTTGTTTGTTTTACATGTTTCGGATGTTCCTTCAGAGTCCAAACCTCCCGCAGGACGACGGGGGATGGGAGCCGCAGGGTTTGAACCCTCGACCGTCGATAAATCCAAACGATAGTCCAGCGGGCAAACCGCACGACCAGGTAGCCATACCAACCAGGGATTGTTATTGACCATATTTACATCGTTAGCCGAATGTCAATGATATATCGGGTTTTTCTATGTTTGTAAATATATGGAACTGAGGAGTCAAAATTGGATTGTTACTTAATAATGTAACTTTTTAATTTATATTAGGTTAAGACTTGTGTGCATAAAGAGTCATGCCTTCTAATAACTAAATCATCCTTTCCATCTATTGTTTAGCACGGTGATGCCCAGGAGTCTGACAAACCTCCCCTACTTGAGCATGCTTTTAGTTGAAGTCTTGTGTGAAGGGCTGTGTGCGGTCTTGGCTACGCTCTGGGTTCTCAACAAGTATAGCCTCCACCCAGTGAGTTGAAGATTATTAAAAAAAAAACAATATCAACACATATAACGAAGACACAATTTTCCAGTTTGTTTTTTTTTTTAAAGGTTTCACTCCAAATTTGCGTCAAGATGTTTCCTGAAGTCTAGTCTAGTTTATATTATTTGGGGGAAAGGTGTTTCGTATGCACTTCTCCAGTACATCTCTCCGACTAGCCCACACTCTTTATGCACTTGAGAGCTAAGCTTCATAGCTCGATTCAATTTTTTAAACTCTTTCTCTCCGTAATTTATTTTCTCGTTCTGGTAGTATTATTTGTTTTGTTCATTTGTATTTCACTATCCTGTTAGCATTAAATTTCAATCACTTTTTTGTTTGTTATCAGAAAATGTTATATTTGGTATTCAATTATAGGAGAATGCGTGCTCTTTTTTACACAACACAAATTAAAGTTTATAAATCCAAAAACAAATTTAATGGACGTCAATTCAACGTTGGCATAGTCAATTAGGAGAGAAAGGGTTAATCCTGGTCCTCAGGGATTTGAGCTCGTGTCAGGTAGCTTAGCTGTTAATGCCACTCACCCGTACTGAACTGATTTGAAGTAAAATTGTTTTCAAAATCTATTTTATTTCCCTCCGGCCATTAGGACAGTGTCGACTATAGCATAGGATGCCATTGGCAATGAGAAATATTTTTAAAAAAATCAAAGTTAAAAATTAACTTTCAGAAAAATACATTTAAAAAAAATATATATATTTTAGAAATATTTCAAAGAACTAGAATATTTTTGTTAAGCATTGTTAAATTATCTTTTTAACAGCGCGACATGAAACGATCCTCAAAGATCCTCCCTTCGACAGACGCCGATACTATCCAAAAGGAAACGGATCCTGTGAACTCTCTAGAAACTCGCAGCATCCCGAGCTCCCCAAAGATAGACCTTCAGGGCAGACTGCTGCGTACAGATAGAATTTTGTTTATTGTCTTTGCAAGTGTTCAGTTCGTGTATCTCTTAGGTTTATTCTTCGCTACTGAATGGATTCTAAACTATTGATATTCAGACAGTCATTTTGAAGCTATTATTCTCTTTTTGAATCAGTGGGCATGTCAAGTACAACGGAAGAAGAGAGCAAGTCTCAAGTTTTTTTTTTTACAATTCTTGTTCAGTGCGTCTCCTAATAAATATCATAAAACTTGGTTGTTTTCATAACCTTTTCCTGTTCTAACGTGAAAAATAAATAAAAGTGCATTAGCATATGGTCTGTGTATGTAGAGGTTAAATATCTTCTTCAAATCTAGCTCATGACTGTTTTTTTAGCGTCTGAACACAGACATAAATATATATATATATGTGTGTGTTGAGCACCTTGCTGTACGGAAGTGAAACATGGTCAACCTACTCATGGCAGGAAAAAAAGCTGAATGTCTTCCACCTCCGATGCCTAAGGCGGATCTTTAAAATAAGGTGGCAAGATAAGAAAACCAATGAGGAAGTGCTACAAAGAGCAGGGTGCCAGAACATCCGCTCTGTTATCAGCTGCACACGCCTTGGCTGGCTTGGCCACGTTCGTAGAATGCCAGTAGGTTGACTTCCACATGACATCCTGTATGGCGATCTAATAGAAGGCAGGAGAGCCGCTGGTCGCCCACTTTTACGTTATACGGATGTATGCAAACGCGACACGAAGCTCTTCAAAATTGACACTGGCAACTGGGAAGAGGTGGCACTGAACAGATCCACATGGAGAGAGAGCATAAAGGAAGGGTCACAGATTGCAGATGTCATACACAACAGAAGCAGAAAGAAGGGTGAAAATGCAACGGCGCCTGCCCAACCTGCAATCGCAGCTGTGTATCAAGGATTGGCCTCTTTAGTCACACAAGAAGTTGCAAAGGGAAAAGATCGTCTCTCGAGACGTAAAATGCCACAGATATATATATATATATATATATATATATCTCTATATATATATATATATATATAGTATCTTATCTTCTTCTTATATAATACAGACGTAAAGCACAAAGAGAAAGTGTTGATTTTATCAAGCACTAAGTTTTGATTTTGCACAGTGTCATAAATATATCTATGCACCATAGACTTACAGCAGTCATGACCAGTTTAAAAATGAGTATTTATAGTTTCTGCTGTCATAACCTATATAACTATTTAAGCGTTTTCTGTACCATTATAGATCTTTAAGTGTAAATATTATGTCAGGTGGGCAAAATGATCATTTTTTTTTAAAAAGTTTGTATTTTTTCTTATTTGGCATTCTTCGGAAGAAAAAAAAACTATGACATATCACTTCTGTTTTATTGAAAAAAATTATTCCAAATGGGAGATCAACTTATGCCAAAGGCTTTTCTTTATGTCAGCAGAAAGTCGGCGTAAAAGAGGTGCTTCCCGAAAATACTTTAAAGACTAGTATAGGCGCCTACTTACTTTAACTGAAATAGAAGAGAGCACTTGGAAGCCAGCGGCTTCTGGAAGAGACAGCTAGAGATCACTTTCAAAAAAAGCGAGATATACGTTTGTGACCAATAGAACATCCACTGCCGAGGGCAGACGTAGACGGCGAAAAGAAAACCTAAATGGACAACGGTTATATCGACGCAGAGTGTGGCAAAAATGTTGGTCGCATCTGGGTCTGCGTAGCCATGTGAAATACTGTACTCATCATTAATGTTAGGACTCGAAGACAAGCTTTATTATAGTTATCATTATTTTATATTTAATTTATATTTAATTTATTTAACCTCTAGACTCTCCATTTATCTTGAAGAATTCTTTCAACGGAGTCAAAACTGTTCTTCCCCTGGGGCACTTTACGTCTCGAGAGACAATGTTTTCCCATTGCAATGTGTCATGTGACTAAAGAGGCCAATCCACAGTTCCGTCGCTAGTTGGGCATCTGTAATCCAGAAATCCAATACTAATCAAATAAATATATAAAAAGTAGATTAGTGGAAATGTTTAGCTTGACTCTCCAGACGCAGCGGTTCTCAACCTTTTATGCTCTGCGACCCCTTTTTACAATCCCCCACTTAGCCACGACAATAACCATTTTTTCAATGGTCTTTGGCGACCCCTGGCAAATCGTCAATCGACCCCCAAGGGGGTCGCGACCCAATGGTTGAGAACCCCTGCGAGTCCAGAGGGATATTCTAGTATACCGCATAATTAACATATATTAAGGCTTCTTTTATTAATAAAACTATCGCGACTAAATTTCTACAAAATGTTTCTAGATAAAGACCTATAAAGAAATCTAACACTCTAGATCTAAAAAAAAAGCAAGATTACAAAGACAGTTTGTGTGGAAACACAAACTCTAAATCGGCCCCCGAAGTGGTCCACCCAGAAATTATATCAAAGACAAATGAGAGATAAGAATGGAGAAAGAAGGTTGACAGATCTTGTGTAATGCCCCAACGGTACAGCAGATCAAAGGATAGGTGCAAGTGAATGCAAAGTTAGATGTGAACCTGGCCTAACTAGTTCCCCTTTCAGACCTTGTGGTCTATAGGGCAGATGATGTAAAGTTCATCTGTTTTTGTGGCCTACGGTTAACGAGGGTGTCATGTAGCCAGCACAACGACCAACCGCCTTTACTTTTCCCCAACTAATATCAGGTACCCATTGGAGCTGGGTGGACTCAGAGGCGCCTAAGGATTCCGAAGTTGAAAATCCCAGTCTTCACCAGGATTCAAACCCGGGGCCCCGGTTCGGAAGCCAAGCGCTTTACCGCTCAGCTACCGCTCAGCTACCGCTCCTCTCCTACCCTAACTGAAGTCTTATAATTGATGTAATTGTTTTGAAAAGGATCAATCTCTTGTTCGAATGCTAGAAAAAAAAAAAGAATATCGCAATAAAAAAAGTTGTTTACGAAAATGACGTTTAGAAGATTACTATTTCTTTTAATTTAGGTCTAACTTATAATGCATACTAATTAGCTTTTTCTCTTTAAAAAAACTGCTTGCATAACTGATTTTAAAAATTAGATTTTTTCGTTTTGAAAAAATAAAAAAAAAAGTAGCCGTTGAATCAGAACTTTGAATGGTCTAAAATATTGTGATGTCGGATTTTCAATATCTTTTCTAGTTTCTAGTTCTAGGTCTAAACGGGACGGACGGACAGACGGACAGACATTTCGCACAAAACTAATAGCGTCTTTTCCCCTTTCGGGGGCCGCTAAAAATGATCTAGTTAGTGTGCACACCTAAGTGTCATCTCTGTAACATATCGGGAAATAGATTTTTCAATAGCTTTTCTAGTTTCGAGATCTAATCGCGAAGCTGGGACACCAAACTAATAGCTACTTTACCACTTTTTTTTTGTAAACTTTTTTTTTTTAATTCATTTCACTAGTCGACCTACGGCGTAGCATACGCCGCTATTTTGCAGAGCCAGCCTTAGGCCACTGCAACTTATGCGACCGCAGTGGGCCCCGCCGCGCTAATTCTAGGAGTATAAATTATTAATATAAACCATTTTATAACTTATAACAGATTTATCGCGGCCTTCTGTCGATTTACCAGGAGCTCCTGGAAATCTCCTGAAATTGCAAAATATACGAAAAAGTCCTGGAAATATCCGGAAATTATTAAAAAATCTTTAGAAAACTCATACGAATCTACTTGAAACATTTGGTAATTCTTGCTATTGAGCGTGATTTATACAGGAAATATAATTTTTATGATATACTGTATGACTTCGCTACAAGCAAGACTCGTAAAGTTCGTTGGATAACTCTATCTGCAGAAATAAAAGAGTGATCTTTCCTTTACTTCTTCTTCTTGTTTAAACTCTTGAGCGAAGAAGAGAATTATATATATATATATAGATAGAAAATGATAGACCTAAAATCAGAAAGTAGCTTTTCTAACAAGAAATACACTAAAATGCAGACCTCGAGTTCACGAAGCTCTGTCACATGTACGTACTATTTGAAACATCTTTCTTTCAAGCTCAAATATGTGCAAGCTATGTCTACAAGTTTCCTTGAATAAATTATATTTTCTTGACCTCAGGTTCGCTTTCATCTTGTTCACTCGAGTCTTGGTTTCTCATGCTGTCTCTCTTTTCTTCAACATGGCTGCGGATTGCGTCCCCTTTCTCATCTTCCTTTGTTGGTTCACTTCCCTTTTCTCCCCTGGTACGCCTTTCTTGGCCATCTCTGATTCCTGTGTTTCACTCCCATGGTAGCCTAGCCCAAGATGTCCTTCTATGCCGATCTATGTTCCAAGCCATGTTCATACTGCTCAACAAGTTCTTCTTCTATATGCTCAACATCTTTTTTTTTGTCTTTTATGACTTGGACTCTTATCACCAATTACTATTTTGCCAGGGTGTTTCTCTCCGATGTCAACGGTCTCCAAGCTGATAGCGGAATGTACTTGTTGGGATGAGTGATTTTCAGCATGATCATGATTTTGGTCAACCCCATCTTGTTTAGCAATAGCATTCTCTTTGGTAGTAGGCAAATTTCGTTGTGTCACACATATCCAAATGTTTTAATATGAAGATCTATGTAGAAGATTCTAAATGGTTCTATAATTAACAGTTAAAAGGCAGTTTATGACTAGAGATTAGTCATTTGATTTAGTATATGTGTAGGGACGCATTAGTGCCTTGTCATATTTTTACATTGTTTTTATGTTTATATATACATTTGAATACCAGTTGAAAAAGGTGAATTATACTAAATTTAATTTCAGCATAAACAGGAACTCATTGTTTCCATTGATGAACATTTCATCCAATCAAATGAGACTTTTTATTATCCTTACTTAGAAATAAAGCGATAGTAGACTAGGGAATAAACCAAAAATCCCAAAGTGCTTTGCAAGTTCCTAGGCCACAGCATTTATGTTGTGGATGCCCAGCAATGCGTAACGCTTATCATGCAAGCATCAAAAGTCTTCGTATCTCTGTACTGGATATCTAGCAATGCAAGTAGTGTCATGACTTTTCTCTTGTCAATTCTGTGTAGGCCTACATTATATAGATACGCTGTGGCTGAGTGGTAAAGTGTTTGGCATACATACCTAGTGGTCACGAGTTCTAATCCTGCTAAAAAGCTGGCATTTGTTGTTTTTTTGGATTGTAATGGAGCCTCTGAGTCCACCCAGTTCTAATGGATAAATGAAGTTAGTTTTGGAAAAACGTAAAGGCGATTGGTCGTTGTTCTGGCCACATGACACCCTCGTTAACCTTAGGTCACAGAAATATATGAGCTCTACATAATCTACAGTATAGATTTAGCGTAGATCAAAATGACATAAACAGACACAATTGATTTATTTGTCCAAGGAGCTGTCCAGTGGCTTGCTTGTTAATACAATACATATGTTTTAATTCGAAAAAATTCTTTAATTAATAAAATAAGTTTTGCAATAGTAACGATTTTATATTATAAATTATAAATTGAATAGGGAGGTGCGGTGGCTGAGCGGTAAAGCGCTTGGCTTCTGGACCAGAGTTTTCCAGGCTAGAATTCTGGTGAAGACTGGGATTTTTTAATTTCGGGATCTTTAGGCTCATCTGAGTCCACCCAGCTCTGATGGATACCTGAATTTAGTTGTGGAAAAGTAAAGGCGTTTGGTTCTTCTGCTGGCCACATGACACCCTCGTTAACCTTAGGCCACATAAACAGATGACCTTTACATCATTTGCCCTATAGACCACAAAGTCTGAAAGTGGAGCTTTACTTTTTTTTCTTATAAATTGAATATTGACGCTTTTCATAGTATAAGAAGGAAGCTTTTTTTGGAGCATCCAGTGTAAATGATACATCCCGTGTTGATAAGTTAGGTGTTTTTTAAAGGTTGACCAATCATGTAAGAGTACAGTTTAGCACCTGCAGAATAAATTATGCAGGCTCTTCCGTTTCGCAATATTTAGTTTACTTAAAGCTCAATTTAGCGGCCTTGACATTGAATAGTCTATCGTGAAAAATCTCCAGTAGCTCTTGTGGTAATTATTGATCCGATTGGACAAATCTAGCTTTTGTCACTCAATCTCTAGCCAAGTTTTGTATGGCTTGTTCAAACACCGCTTCGCTAAACGGTTGCCATGTTACGAGCCGATAAATTCAGACATTTAAAAAGTTGCAGTCTAGTCACGTGACCACCGTGACGAAGGTGACGCTAGTCCACAAGAGATGGGAGATTAGTTTAAAGATGTAAAAGACCTTACTAGACTTAAAGCTGCCAATGCAGCTGATTTTGTTTTGTTGTTTGTTGATTCCATGTGTCGACTCATTGCCAATTAAGCGAGAATTGAAAAAAACATTGTACAAGAACGGAGAGGCTTTTGTAAGATATAAGAAAGTATATAAAGTCTGTGTTTCAAATATTCTAAGAGTAACGGGTTGAACTATGACCTTTTCTTTATTAGGGATTGTTTTCTTGATGACCTATGACTTTGTTCAACTGCACAGCACAAAAGTTACTACTTATGCGCGAATCCGAACTGAACTACTGAATAGGTCAGTCGCAGTTCATAAAATTTCACCAGAGCTTGACTGCACAGTAAGTCAACCTTTTGAGCTGAACTTCAATCTACTTATACTCGATGTTACGGATTTCGACCAAATCAGTCAGGTAAACGATCACAATGGCAGGTTAGCTTTCAATCAATGTTTATTTTTCGATAAAATCATAATTAACTAATACTCATCAAAGAAATGCCTTATTTTATTTAGTCATAGCTAAGGAAGCCACATTAACACTTTTTAAAACCAGTTTTGTAAGGTACAATGAATATTTGTTAGACATTTTAACTTGATCCCAGAATGGGTGAAATAATGTGAACAATTATCTAAGGGGACCAAACCGTACATATCTAGCAATATTTGTAAATAATGGAGGATTAATTTCCCCTGTTGGTATCAAACTAAATAATTAATTACCAGTAGATGATTGACTGGTTGGTTAGTTGTTGTTTTTTTTATTGTTTCATGTCTTGTCTACGCCTATGATTATTTGTGCAAAGTTCCAATTTGTTCCGAGAATGAGTGTGGGAGAAATAACGTGTACACAATTTTAAAAGAAAGAATGAGCTGATGCAAGCTTTGTAAAAATGGTCCCGCCCCCTTTCGTGTTCTTCAAGCTATATCTTAATAGGCAACGTCATCGTGACTTGTTATGATGATGCTGATATTAGACTCACACCGTTAGTAAAATCACTAAATTTAAAGACACCTTTGAATAGAAGACTTAAAAGTAAAGTAGCAATTATTCATAAAACACTTAACCATAACTTAAATACAAAAATAAAACCTAATAAAATACTCAGAAAGACACAATGATAGTGTCACACTTCGCGGAGCATACGCTAGGACAGATTTGTACAAATACTCCTTCTTCCCTAGTGCTATTAGAGCATGGAATGGGTTGCCAGAGCCAGCCAGTATAACCAGTGACTTGGCAGAATATAGGTGATTGACTAACACGCATGACTTGACAGGCGCTGGGACACGCCGTAGGACGTATTCACCTTCATTTTGGAAATAACGTCTGTAATTTATAAGATAAGAGAAATGGGGTTTGGTAGCGGCTCTTCGACGAGCAGCTCAGATAATATTTAACTAAACACTTTGACAGATTATTAATTAAGATGTTCAATATTTTTTTCTTCCTAAAAGCAAATGACCATTATAGCTCACGTGCAGACAGAATGGAACCAGACTGACCTATCCTGGAACAAGACAGACTACGACAACATGGACGCCGTTCTCTTGGAGTCGTCTGCTATTTGGACACCAACGATATATGTCATAGTAGGAAGCAAGGAATCGATTACGTTCCAGCTGAATGACAATCTGATAGTGACATCAAATGGGAATGTTAAGTCCATGATTCAAACTTACATAACATTTCGATGCCAAATTGATTTTAACAAATATCCTTTCGATACCCAAACATGCAGCTTTGGCTTTTATAAAGAGGATCTTCATATATTCAATTCAGACCTGAAGGCGAACTGTGATCGAATAATTGTTCCTTTTGACAACTACACTATCAAAGGAGAATGGCAGCTAACGGACTTCTACTGCCACATGAGTCGAGACCTTAATAACGCGACACACTTCCGGTACTGGGTGGTGGCCCAACGTCGTTCTGTGTACTACGTCATCACTGTGGTGTTCCCCATGGTTTTGACGTCAGTGATGATCCCGCTGGTGTTTCTGATCCCAACAAAAACCGGAGAGAAGATTTCCTACCTGGTGACCATGTTCACATCCACGGCAATATTTCTAAGCTACATCAGGTGAGGGAGTTTGTGTCAATTAGAGTTTGATTAGGGGCCTACTTACTTAGATCCTCCCGAGCCGTTAGGCACATTGGGCGGCAAACTGTCTCCATAAAGATCTGTCATCAGCAATGTTTGAAGCCTCTTCCCACCTGGTGTCCACTGCTCTGACGTCTTCCGTTAAAGTGTGACGCCAAGTTATAACAGGACATCCCATTTTGCGCTTTCCTCGTATTGGTCTTCATGTCGTTGCAACTTTTTGTATGCGAAATTCATTTGCCGGAAGACATGTTCCGGAAACCTCATGCGACGCTCTGTAATAATCTCATTTAGTGGTCGAGTCCCAGCTGGGAATATGATTTCCTTGTTTGAGACCCATTTTGTTTGCATTTTAGCCATTTTTGTTGAGCCACATTTAGTCTTTTCTGAAGTCCCATCCCTATATAAGTGTAGTGATTAACCTTTTTGTAAACCTTTTTTTGTAAAACAAAAATTGCGTTATTTGAACATCTGACTTTCTACTTTGAAATACACAATACATTACATACATTGAATTATCTCTTTCATCTATTGTGTAGCACTGTGATGCCCAGAAGTCTGACTAACCTCCCCTATCTGAGTTTGCTGCTAGTGGAAGTCTTGTGTGAGGGGCTGTGTGCCGTGTTGGCTACGCTCTGGGTTGTGAACAAGTATAACCTTCACCCTGTGAGTAAAGTTTGAAGTTCACGTGACGTGTACTGTGTCGTCTGCAAGTTCATGAGCAGAGATACGCAGACAGAAAAATATGCAGACAGTGTCCCACCAGAATGAATGCCTGAATTAATTAATACGTGTTGATGTCTATTACGCCTGTGATAATACTTGAATACAATATATGATATGTTAACCATCCTACTCCATACATTGACTTGGATAGAATCTCTTTCAATGACAGGCCCGTTCATTCTTTTATCGCTTTCTTTGTCTGTCTCTCCTTCTTTTTCCTGGTACTGTTCACTGAATGAAGGTCTTTGCGAGTCCCCAGGACCTTGTAATATGGACATTGTTTTTTAGGACCTTGTTGAATATGGAGTTTTAGTTTGCATTTATTTTTATGACAGAAGTTAGCAGACCATCGTGAGGTACTATTGCTTTATAAATCCTCGTTACTTTCGCCTCATTTTCTTGGCTCGAAAATGCTCGAAATTTCAAGCATTCCCCTTTCCCCCCCCCCCCCCCCCCCCCCCAAAGATTTTAACAAATCGACAAGAAAACAATTATAAAAATGTTAATTTGTTAAGATTATTTCTGAAAAAAAAATTAATTTCATAATTTCGCCAAAATGATTAAAAGAAAAAGAGTAAACACCAAAAAAACAACAACAACAAACAATTGCAACTAGTTTATTACTGTTCTATCAATGCAGAGAAGTATTGGTTTTTTTTAAGCATGTAACGAATTTGGTTAAAGCATTTTTACATTCTCTCTACAGGTGGATATCAAACGAACAACACAAATCCATCCATCTACTGGCGTTGGTACAGATCAAAAGGAAACACATCCTGTAGATTCTCTGGACATTTCCAACGTCTCTAGAGACTCCAATATAGAACATTGGTCAAGACTACAGCGTACAGATAGATTTTTGTTCATTGTCTTTGCAAGTGTTCAGTTCCTGTATCTTCTTTTTTTATTTACAGCTACAGAATGGATTCTACATTAATGACATTTCAGTTTTACTTGAAGCTATGAGATCTACATTTTTTTTTACCAAAAAATCACTGCGCTTTACAACAACGGATCTTGGGAACTAGGGATTTTTTAGGTCGCCCACCTAACTTTAATGGGTACCCGACTTAAGTTGTGAAAAGTAAGGCGGTTGGTCGTTGTGATCACAACATGGCACCCTGCTCCTTAACAGTTCGCCAAAGAAACAGATAACCTTAACATAGATCGCAAGGTCTGAAAGGGGAACTTCCTTTTTTTTACTTTTTTTAACAAAATACAACGTTTGATAAGATGTGTAAAGTTTTTAATTTGAATGTTAAGCTTAGTGATTGACACTGATTGACAATTGAAGACCCGGTGTTTACAGGTTGGACAAAAAGCTAATACAGAACAGGTCCACTAGTAACTCAACGTAAAATATAAAAGATTTAAATTGTTGTTTTCTAATTTTTACAGATTAAGATTGCGTGATTTGAGTCCAATCAAGAATACAACCTTGACCGCTTTAGTTTAATTACACTTTTTTCTAAGCTGAATCGCTTTGTAATGCATTGTTTTAAAAATAATAGTAAGAAAAAATATATAATACGTCTGCTTAAGAACATGTCCATAGCGGGGGAAATTTTTAAAAGTACAAACACATTTAAAGAGACAATCTTTTATTTTCTCTCTCTCTCTCTCTTATATTTAATAATGTAATAAGAATGGTTCTACTGTGTAACTAATCGATGAGTCGCTTATTGCAAAGATCAAGAAATTTTGAGATGAATTAAAACAAAGTACATCACATTTTTATTTGAAATCTTAAATGTATCCCCACCATCGCCTACGTCATAAATACATCATTCAATGGTAGTAACACGATTGTTTTATTCAATTGATGGCTGCCGTCAGTTGTATTTTCACGTCTGCTCTTGTTCGTTCATGCAATTACGTTTGACCTCGAGCCGTTTTGACTCTAATGACAGTAACTTTCTCTCGCAGAAATGTTGTTTTTTTTTAATTGAATGTAATTTATTTTTTATTTTTTACAATGTAGGTAAAAAAAGAATGCTCAACACTGTCACAAATACAGTGGCTAGTAGAGTACAATAAAAAATGCGATAAAATTGCAATATTTTCTAAAATTATTTTAAAGTTTTTGATTTTATCAACAAACATTTTTCTTAAATTTTTTTTTTAAATTCAGTAATTCGAGAAGTGCCCCCCTCCCAAAAAAAAAACACCCCCCACACACACACACACCCACACACATAGACACACACATACAAACAAACAAAAAAGTAAAGAAAGTACGTTTCAAAGTCTCATTAAAAGTGAGACCAACTTTTTTTTTTCAAATAACGCAGATTGTTTCATGTTCTTGTTACTGACTAGAGCAGGCCCTCAACCATCACACAGATTTATCTAGGTTTTCTTTTGGTTATTGTTTTTTTTTTTTTAAATAAATGTTATTTAGTGCTTTTGAAGTTACATCAATATCTTATGCACCACACAGAGGTCAACAAAACAAAGAGATGAAGACTTACTGGGGGGGGGGGAACTATCTGCTTCACCTGAGCCAAAAGTTTTTATTTATAATATAGATCGAAAGCTGTGAAGTCCAACTGCTATTTTGTTTTTTTCAAAAAATTGGTTACATTAACATTGTTATATTCAACACTGAAGACCTTTAAGGTAGCTGTCGTTCTGACTGAATGCCTATCTTCTCTATTTAACCGGGGCGGGGGTCAAGTGTACTTAGTCACAAATGTCGTCAGTCTGCTGCCTATTTGTTATTGTGAATATACCCACTCGCGCAGCTTATCGGGTATAAATACATCATATATATATATATATAGGAACAGGGCTTTTTTTGTGACAGTACGCGGCGGTACGGTGTACTGGCACCTTTTTGAAAAAATTATAACTTTTCTTGTATCCACTGTATATGAATAAATAGGACCATAAGCGGGAAGTCAGAACGACATCAGTTCCATGCTCAGGATGTAATCATAATTACAAAAAACAAACGTTCATGTTGAAAACATCTGTAAAGATCTCTTGAAATTTGGAGATGAAAAATCAATCAATACTCAGAGTATTGGGACTATTTCCTAAGGCGTAGGGTGGAGGTGTGAGTAATATCGGAAATGTAATGCAGGGGTAAAACAAAGTATATAGTTGGGAGAGGTAGCGTTTTAAAGCGGGCCGTGCTAATTAGACGATGATGAGGGGGGTTGGACGAAAAGGGGTGGGGGAGAGAAAAGTGATAGAAATTAGTGTGTTTTGGGGAGTCGTTTTAAAGAGGGCCGTATTACGTACTAGAATATTCTGGCACAGATGGTTTGACTAAACTGCAAAACGTTATGGTAAAAGGAGAAAAAAAAAGGGGGGGGTGGATGGCCAAAGTATTCTGTGAGTTTTACGATTTGCAGAACGTAAAATGTAAAACGAGGCCCAGGCCAAATATTAGAATATTAAAATACAGCCTATCAAATATTTTGAAATATCCGAAAAAGAAGAATAATAGTCAGATAATATAAATTGGTCTATTTATTAAGGCGGAGACTTTGGGGGCGTGGGAGAGAAAAGTGATACTGGAATTTACGAGACGGTCCATGTTACAAGTAAGTAAAAATTAAAAAAAAAGAAGAAGGGGTCCGTGACAAGAAAAAAATATCTATTGTTACGAATCTCCTTATCCAGGCTCGCTGCAAACTGCACCATACACCAGCAACTTAAAGAACTTGACAACTCAGGGCTCCAAAGTAACGTAACACTTTAATGTCAATAAATAACAGCCAACACTGTACAATTGGCAGCACGTAACACAAGACTGTACGAATATCTCTCCGCCGTATCAACTCTTGCACTGGTCTCTCTGTCTCGTCTCGGACTTGTACTGAGCCGTTGTAACGAGCTGTAGATCGGGAAGTTGTGACTGACTGGTCTCTGATACCTTCGCTCTTTATATAGGGTCCCGGCTGGCCTTCTAGAACCGGGCCGAACGTCGCTCGACCATTCTGAGTGGTCATATGACTACATCCCTCGTGACGCTCCTGAGCTCTGTTCACGACGTCGATCCCACTCGAACCTTCATGTTGACATTCGTCTCGGCCGACCGTTGTAATTCGTCACGGTTGACCGCTCGTCTATCGCTGGCCTGGGGCGATTTGCGTCGGCTGACTACACACACACCACTACCCCCATCTGTGCCACCACCAGGTTTATAACAAAATATATAGCCTTGGACCATATCAACGGGAGCAGCCGGTGGGGAAATGCTAGTTTTCTTATACTTCAATATTTTTCCACAGATTTTCTTCTCCATGTAAACCAGAAAAAAGACAGACACAAAAAATGAATACAACTATTCATGTGATGGGAAATTCGTTGCTAAATAATGGAACGACTTCCTTGATGGATTCGACCAAGTCTCAGAATTCTTTAAGAAGTGATAGTAACCTGTATTGTTATCCAGCACCAGACGACTACATGTTCCCGCTCCAGGTCCTCGGCTGTTTTGTTAACCCTTTGCTGTCTCTTGTAGGCCTTTTCATTAACGTGCTATGTCTGGTCATACTTGTCAAGGTCGGGCTTAAGAAGACCACCTACATACTGCTCTTTGCGCTGGTCATGTCTGACTCTTTGAATATGTTCGAAAATCTGGACTTTGGTAACAAGATTCGAATATTCGGAACTCTTAAGAGCAAGCCTGGCTACTGCACCTTTGAATATGAATCAGAGATGAACCAATTTCTCTATGTTTCACAACAATTATTTGGTTTTGTTGGACTGTGGGGCAGAACAATTAATACTTCGATTCCTATGATTATAACAATCAAACGAATCCTAGCTGTGTACTTTCCGGTGACGTTTACTAGAGTGGTCAACACAAGATCGATTATGTCCTGCTGTATAGCTTACGTCTTTTGGCTGCCCTATGTTTTAGTGCAGATCTTCTACAGGCGGCTCGCTTACTTCCAATTACAGCGGAAAGGTTGTTGCGAACGTAGCCAGCTCAGATTTTCTAGTTAAAAACTTCAGCGTCCTAAACACATTCACAGTCTACGCCCTTGAAACGTTGGCGTCTTTTGTGCCCACCTGCTTCATGTGTCTGGGCTGCATCCTCATCGGCATCAAAGTCTCTGTCTCCGTCTCGCAGCGGCGTAAACTTACAAGAGAGAAGAAGAAACAGAAATGGTCGCCCAGGACTACTCGAACTCTCCTGATCACTTGTCTTATATTTGCCATTACCCACGCGATAACTTCTCTTATAAGCGCCATAGCGTCCGTCAGTACCCAGGCTCCTTTGCTGACCTATCGTCTTGTGGAGATCTCAGCATTCTTCAACATCTCAAGCTGCACCCAGCAATTTCTTCGTGTACTTCGTTTGTAACCCAAAAACTGTGGCAGATCTTTCTTGACATGACTCTCTCTTTTCGAGACAAATTGCATTTGACCAATTGTTGTAATGATTTCCACACAACAAATTCTTTTGTAATAACATCAAACATCAAGCATCAAACATCAAAAATCAAGCATCAAACATCAAACATCAAACATGTTTATAGAACATTGGACTGGTTTGTTTGTTTTTTGTGTGCAAATTCTGCACCAGCATCTTAAAGTTTTGTGCACTTTCCAATCATAGAACGATTGCATTAGCCATCAGCTTCTGGTCTAGTTTTTATTATGGTATCCTTTTGAATAATAATACCCTTAAAAATTATGTAGAACGATGAGTCGTATCTAACAGTCTGCAGAATTTGACAGCTTATGAGGTACCCTGACTGGGCTTCTTCGTGGTGGGGGCTTCCAAAGTCTGAAAAAGCTATTGTGGCATGGCACAGGACTTAGGGTTGTCCCGTTGGTTCATAACAATTCAGACTTGACTTCAGGTTACGCTGACCTTGCCGTGTGGAAAAAATCTGTATATCATATTCTTATTGACTGTCCAAGACGTGATGAACTCAGTTTTAAAAAATTGGAGACCCCCACACTTGTTTTTCCTTGTATGATGACATTCTTTCATTTGGCTCATCCAATTTTGTTTTACTCCAGGACTTTTGTAAGTAAGGATTTGAACGTTGAACCCCTCACTACCCGAAATTCGATGATGACAATGTACAGTGTGCTCAAACTATACCAGATGTAGTTTTCAAAATTTGAGAAGCTTTATCTGTTGTCATGTCAAATAACGCACTTCAAAACCCATAAATCTTAATCGCAGATTATTGTAAGTAGGTTGATTGGAGGAAGTATTTATTACTTTCAGATTTGAGATTTTGCAACGTTTTTACAGAGCTCACAGACAAGTTCAGTTTTACTTTGAAAAGATGATGTCATAGTAGTTTTACTTTGAAAATATTGTGTCATAGTAGTTATACTTTGAAAAGATGATGTCATAGTAGTTTTACTTTGATTAGAAAGATGATGTCATAATAGTTTTACTTTGATTAGAAAGATGATGTCATAGTAGTTTTACTTTGACTAGTAAGATGATGTCATAGTAGTTTTACTTTAGAAAGATGATGTCACATTAATTTTACTGTGACTAGAAAGATGATGTCACATTAATTTTACTGTGTCTAAAAAGATGATGTCATAGTAGTTTTACTTTAGAAAGATGATGTCACATTAATTTTACTGTGACTAGAAAGATGATGTCATAGTAGTTTTACTTTGGAAAGATTGTGTCATAGTAGTTTTACATTGACTAGAAAGATGATGTCAAATTAATTTTACTTTGACCGGAAAAATGATGACACATCAGGTTTGTTATCAAGATATTTGATAGAACTTTATTAAAAAGAAAATTTTACAAGAGATTTTACTCCGGAGACTTAAAGAACAAAATTTATTGTTTAGTTAATTTTCGTATAGAACTGTTGCAGAAATAGACATGTCAATTTGTTTGCCTTCGCATTAGAAAAAATTGTGATCCTTTTTCGGGACTTTTTGTACTTTATATAATTAAGCAAATTAAATATTTCAGACCTTGAGATAGATTTGGCAGTAGCCAAGTGCTTAGCAAACTTAGCCACAACGCAACCAAAACAAATGTTAAACTGCGTTCATGTTTACTTATAATTCAGATGTTGACCGCCATCATATTAAGAACATAAAGCAATCGTGCTATTGTAGGACATTTCCAAACCAGGTTTTAACTTTTTCCAGACTTCCTGTTACGTAAATAATCGGTCACATGCCTATATAGTCTCAGGGGTTACCGGTAAACCGCAAGAAAAGTTCACTAAGTATACCCACATATATGTGTAACACAAACCTAGTGATATGAAGACTATTGACGGTATTCAAAAAGGCTTTGAGGACCTTATGCAGAGAGCAAAGGTGACAGACTCAAAAGGTTATTCAGATTTAGTTTGACTAAGTGAGTCCAGTGGGAAGATAGTTCCGGAACAGTAGAATTCAGAGCATGTCCAGAACGAGATGGAAACCAGTAGAGTTCGGTACATTTGTGTAGATGTTAATACGCATTACAGCTATCCACAGTGAAGCATTTATACAGTCGCCAACTTACGTTATTGGAAGTAATCTGGCATTAAGGAATTACCTAATTTTAAGTCCGAGTCGTAAAGTTCTTTGAGTTGGTTGTGTTGAGCTGTGTTTGCAGAGAAACCCAACTAGAGAGTGCCTTTACAGTAGATTATAAGTCTGTAACCTAAACATAACTGCAGTATTATAAAAGCCGCTTCAAGTCTTCCGAGTCTAACTACGATGTATATCTAGTTGGATCTGAATATTGAGTTGAATAATGAGATGCGAAAGGTGACCGAGGCTGCACCGGACGAGAAACAGTAGTGTAAGCAGGTGGCAGACCTATAAAAGCAAAGGTATGAAATATAGCCGTATATTATAGGGAAAGTATAGAATGATATGGCAAGCTAAAGTAAAGAACAACAAGCTACGGTAAACTACAGTAAGCTAAGGTAAACTACAGCAAGATGAAATGAGATAAACTATAGCAAAATGTATAAGGTAAACTATAACTAGCTAAGGTAAACTACAGCAAGATAAAATGAGATAAACTATAGCAAAATGTATAAGGTAAACTATAACTAGCTAAGGTAAACTACAGCAAGATAAAATGAGATAAACTATAGCAAAATGTATAAGGTAAACTATAACTAGCTAAGGTAAACTACAGCAAGATAAAATGAGATAAACTATAGCAAAATGTATAAGGTAAACTACAGTAAGCTAAGATAAACTACAGCAAGATAAAATGAGATAAACTATTGCAAATTGTTTAAGGTAAACTACAGTAAGCTAAGGTAAACTACAGCAAGCTAAGATAAACTACAGCAAGCTAAGGCAATATGAATTATAGCTAATTAGGAAAAACTGTAGCACGCTAAGATAAGGTAAACTACTGATATGACATTTGCAGGGAGCAACTCAACGGCAAGGAAACAATGCCAACACAAGTTTAAGTAAATAATTCACAAAGCAAGGCGGATATCAATCACCATTAAAACATTTCACTTTTTCTTTCTTCCGTTCATTTCAGTCTCTTTATAGTGCGCTGGTGCGCAGCCATAGAGCCGCTACATAACATGGTTATTACACTGCCCCCTTCTTAGGTCTGGCCGTCCCGAACTGAGTCTGTTCCTCTCTCCTCTCCACAATACCGGTACAACCGGTCGACGTGTACCACCTTTCATTTAGTTCGAGGGCCCCTTCTGGATACGCCGTTGATTCTTTTCACAATCCAATATGGACCTTCCCAATCCTTTTGTATTTCTTTTTGGGTCGTAAAGCCAAACAAAATTATGCTCTACAAACAGGGCCGGTCCGGATTGCGGGGCCCTATGCTAAACGGATTGCGCGGGGCCCATTCTGGATAGGGATAAGGATAATAAGTGAAAATTAAGATTTTGTATTAGAAAATAAATTTGTGTTTGCATATTATTCATACTTTACTTAGTACAAAATCTGTCAAATTAACTTTACAAGCCATCTACAGTACATAGTAGTTTTCCAACAAAAAGCATTCAGAGAAACATTCAAATCCGCCATTTAGACTTACTATTGACTAGCAAAATATCGCTTTTGTCTTTTTTTTAAAAGGTCGAGATAGATTTAGATCTATAATTGTATGCCAGTGACTATTAAAGTAAATTAAGTATTTGAACTTCTTGTTTTGGTTAAAATTCGCCTTATTATTACATTTTTATTAAATGGATGCTGACAATGCCGTTTAGTTTTTTCATCGCGGGTAGGATTGGCGTTTTCCATATTGAATGAAACCCCGAAATGACAATTGTGTCTGTTTGTAAGGAGATTTGCATGATTTTAATAATTTCAGGAGATTTTCATGATTTTTTCTTATATTTTGCAATTTCAGGAGAATTCGAGGAACTCTTTAATGTAAAAATGGTTTAATATAATAAATTACAACTAGAATTCGCGCAGGGCCTATGATAGTGTGGGGCCCACTGCGGCCGCATAGGTTGCAGTGGCCTAAGACCGGCCCTGTCTACAAACCCAGTAGAATTGAACCTTCTATCGTCTCTGGTCTTCATGAGGTCGCTACTGTCTTTTATCCTACTCCGTGCAAGTGCATGAACCCTCTCAAGTCTCCCGCTAAGTTCTGTTACGTATTCGCTTGCTGTCTTTTGTTTGTCTACTTGCAGCCCAAATAAGAGGTATGCTGGCAGCCGAAGTTCCCTACCAAATAATAATTTGGCTGGATTATAACCAGGTGGTTGCATAAACCGCTCCTCTATAAGACACGAGGAAGAGAGGAATGTATTCATCCCAGTCGTTTTGCTGTTCTGCTATCATTTTAGTCAAGTGTTGTATCGACGTGCGTTTAAAGTGTTCTACCATCCCATTCTACATAATCAGATTTATATATTACATAAAATGAGGGCTTAAAATCAAAACATTAACAGCACAATTAAACAACGAAAAAGAAAAAATATTTAATTGGGGATGAAATGACCGGGGATAAAGTGACCGGGGATGAAATGACCGGTCACCAAAGAAAATAGTGAATTACTAGTAATTAATTAACTAATTGGTTACTTTTTATTGATTCATGTCTAATCTATGTCAATACATAATTCTGTGAAGTTTCAGCTTAATTCGTAAATGGGTGTGGAAACAATAACGTGTGCAGACTTTTTACCAAACAGACAGACAGACAGAGTGAGTTGATATAAGCTTTGTTAAAATAAGACGGTCGGACGGACAGACAGACCACACATAACTAATTGCGAATTTTCCGTTTTCGGGGCCAGTAAAATTGTCAATGTGTATGTGTGTGTTTTAGAACATAAGTGTCGACCTACCATAGCCGAAGTAAGTTGTTCCACCTACCATTCTTCCTCTTTTCCAGTAGAAGTAATTCAGAACACCAAAGATGATACAAATCAAGACCGACAAGCAAAAGTGCAGGATAAATAAAATGAAGAATTGCCTAGAGATTAAAGAAACTATGAACAATTGTTGATATTGAAAAAAAAAGGTACCCCTTTAATGCTTTGAGATCTATGGGGCAGAGCGGGGCCGGAAGAGGCCTCCGCAACCTATGCGGTCGCAGTAGGCCCCGCACTTTCATAGACCCCGGGCTAATTATTGATGTAAGTTATTAAATTAAACCATTATAACTTATATGTAATAACAGGGCTTCTGCGGCTTCCTGATATTCCAGGGGCTCCTGTAAATCTCCTGTAATTGCAAAATTTAGAACAAGTCTTGGAAATCTGAAATTATTAAAATCTCCTGAAAACTCAGAAAAGTCTCCTGAAAAATAGACACAGTTGTCATTTTGGTGTACCAATCCTACTGCGCGATTTAAAAAGAAAAGGGCATTGTAAGCTATGATTTAATACAAATTGATTGCAAAGACTAATGTATTTTGAAATACAAAAACGAAATTTTTATTTATTATCATTATCCCTATATTTAGACTGGGCCCCGCACAATCTGTTTCGCATAGGGCCCAGCAGTTGTTAGATCCGGCCTTGGGGTAGATGATGTAAAGCTCAGTTATTTTTGAGGCCTGAGGGTGGCATTCGGCCAACACACCGAGAACCCACCATTACTTCGCCAACGTATATCAGCTACCCATTAGTGTTGAGTGGAGTCAGAGGCGTCTTAAAATTCTCACTCTTTCCAGAATTCGAACCTCAAGTCTTTGGTCCAGGAACAAAGCAATTTATCACTCGGTCATCATGACCCCATAAAGTTTCACATAGGGCCCCCACAATGGTTAAGTCTGGCCCTGCTATTTAGTGACGGGTGAATATACATAGTAGATTACTTGTTCTCTTTTCACCACTTCTTGGTCACAATGGTTAAGTCCGGCGCAACTATTTAGTGTTTGTAAAATGTTTTACATGTTTCAAATGTTCCTTCAGGGTTGAAGAGAGTTTAATTCCTAATCCAAATCTCCCACAGGACGAAGGGGATGGGAGCCTGCAGGGTATGAGCGCGGGACTATCGGTAAATCCAAACGACAGTCCAGCGCGCAAACCGCACGACCAGGCAGCCATTAGTAGTGACAGGTGAATACTACTTGTTCTTCTTCCTTCTTGTTTTTTCGTGGGGTAAATTTTATCCGCAGAAATAAAAGAGTGATCTTTCCTTTACTTCTTCTCGTCCAAACTCTAAAGCAATGAAGAGAATTATATATATATATATATATATATATATATATACTGTAGAACAAAGGGGTGCGATGACTGAATGGTTAAGCGCTTAGCTTCCGACACTGCGGTCCTTGGATTTCGAGTTTCGGGATTTTTAGGGCGTCCACTCAACTCTAATGGGTACCTGACTTTAGTTGGGGAAAGTAAAGGTGGTTGGTCGTTGAGCTGGCCACTAGACACCCTGCTTGTTAACCGTTGACCAAAAAAAAAAACAGATGACCTTAACATTATCTGCCCCATAGATTGCAAGGTCTGAAAGTGAAACTTCACTTTACTTTTTACTCTAGAGCTATGTCTTCCCAATTGTCAGTACACAATGACTGAGAAAAAAATAATTAATCGGGGATGTAGTGACCGGGGATGTAGTGACCGGGGAAATAGTGACCGGAGATGTAGTATTTAAAGCATGTTAAAAAACAAAGATCTCAATACGAGAAACTCCCACTTTCGTTAAAATTACTACATAATCTAGTAGTGTAATAGAATAGTTTAGATGATTAGTTCGCAAATGTTAGTAGATATAGTTCCTCAATCGTGGTTTGATAATGACCAATTTTGTCATCCAGGGGCCTAAGGGCTTCGCACTGGTGTTTGGTGCCTCCTCATGTTAGTAGATATAACTTAATATAAGAAAGTAAATAATGACGAGACAAAATATGGGTTAAGAATGGAGATAGAGAACTAACATCAAACAGCCACACACACACACAAACCACACAAAAGAAAAACATAACAAATTCTTAAAGAAATAAAGCTTTTTTAAAGTGTAATATTATTGGATTGTATTGATACAGTTACCCACTGTCATGGCCAGAAATCTGTGTGATTAGAACATTTTTACCAATTGTTTTTGTTTAGCTTTTAGCTATCTGAATACACTATGATCCTATCACTTGTCTCTGAACCAGTTGTGAAAGGGGGAGGGAAGAAAAAAGTATCTTGGTGAATGTTTGCATGATCGATTTTAAATGCTTAAAAAAATTTCACTCAGGGATAAAATGTTCTCAAAGGGGACTAATTAAAAAAAAACATATACCACCTTATCATTCAAACAAATTTCTCTCCCCTATTCGAGATATCAAACACAATAATTAATTACAAAAAATTAAAAAGCTAAATGGTTTGTATTTTTTCTATTGATTCTTGTTTTTATAAAAAAAAAATTGTGCAAAATTTTAGCTAAAACAAATAAAATGTTTACAAACATTTTAGCATACAGACAGTCAGAGAGAGTTGATATAAGCTTTGTAAAATGATGACCTCAATGTGAAAGAAAGAATTATATGACATGCCTTCGATGGGCTTCGAAAGAAGAGTTATCAGGCACTTTTAGGTCGTGATCTTCCTTTTCTCCATATGTTTTAATGGTAAAGCTGTTAAAGCGGTTCAGGCTGTCCAGGCAGCATTCAGACAATCCATCTCCACAACACGTGCCAGAACAGCGTTTGCCGCCACAGTCCTCGGCAACGTCTGCAAGCAAGTTCACGATATCTGAGCGTAACACGAAAATAGTAAGTTATTTAAATCTATGACATTACAGTATCTAATATATGCTAAAATCAATAAAAGATACATCTCTAGTAATTCAAATATCAGATATCGAAATCTTTGATGTTCAAATATATAATAATCAAATCACTTTTTTTTAACCACGATATTTTAATCTTTAATAAATAAATATTTCATGATTAAAAATCTAATATTTAAAGCTGTAGCTTGGCTTTCAAACCGAAGGGTCCCGGATTTGAATCTCGGTTAAAACAGGCATTTTAGCAAAGCTTCTATCAACTTCGTCTGGTAAAAAGCATGTACATTATTTCTCTCACACCCGATCTCGGATCAAGCTGAAATTTTGAACAATTAATACTTTTACCTGAAATCACAAGAATCAATTTAAAAGAACAGTCAATTAACTATTGGTAATATATTATTTTGTTTTTAATCTTGAACAAGGGAAAGAAACCGTACTTAATTGATGTGGTGGTATAAGTTGAATTAGTCCCCTTGAGGACTAAGGCCTGAGTGAACATTTTTTTTAACGCATTTAAAAACAAACGATAACGTAAACATTCACCAAGCTTTCTTCTCTCCCCGTTCTTCTCTCCCCTTTCAGAACTGGTCCAGACACGTGATAGGATCAGAGCGCATTGAGAAATCTAAAAGCTAAAAAAAAATCAATTGGTAAAAATATTTCTAATGACACAAAGTCAGTTGCATAGCAATCCTAGACGCTTAAAGACTTAAAAGTAAAGTTGCAATTATAAATTATATTTAAAACACTGAACCATAATCTTCTAATACAAAAACAAAATTTAATAAAATACTCAGAAAGACTAAAGGTACAGGCGTATATCTCGTTCAATATGCTAGGCCAAATTTGTATACATGCTCCTTCTTCTATTGAGACTTTTATAATTTCCTTTATTGAAAAATTGGACTATTCGCGTCTAACACATATATAATTTGTATGTGCAGCAACAAATCCCATTAAAGATTATTGTAAATGTAAAAACAGTAAACTAAACAAAGTAAACAAACTCTAAGTAAAGACTACTAGAGTATAGATATATGTTACTCTACTTGCACAAACTAGATAGAGTTCCTAGCAAAAATATTCCAAAGAGAAACCAGAACCTCTTTGAAGACATTCTATTAATGTAACAACCCAGATCTTTAAGTTTTTTTTAAAAAGGGATTACTTACACGAGTCTGCATATTTTGTTTTGCAAATGAATTCAGTGAAATTTCCATCTTGTAGGAATGTTTGTTTTGTTTCTGGAGACTTTTGTAACTACACCACGCAGCACTGAACTTTAAGATGTGTTTTGAACTAGTTGAAGTGTGCAGCAAAGTTGAATTGAGAGTGTGCATTTTAGCAGTTATTTATGTGAAAGTGTCTAGCCTAGCAGTTATTTATGTGAAAGTGTCTAAGCCTAGTAGTTATTTATGTGAAAGTGTCTAGTCTAGCAGTTATTTATGTGAAAGTGTCTAGTCTAGCAGTTATTTATGTGAAAGTGTCTAGTCTAGCAGTTATTTATGTGAAAGTGTCTAGTCTAGCAGTTATTTATGAAACAAGTCGGGTCATAGAAATCATAGAAGTTCAAAGAATAAAAACAAAATATTTTCTTTAAATCTAAAAATTTTTTAGCAATGTGTAATTCTATGATATACCTCGTATGGTAGAGATTCATATACACACACACATATATATGTTCGGACACTACATCCCCAGTCACTACATCCCCGGTCACTACATCCCCGGTCGCTACATCCCCCGGTCGCTACATCCCCGGTCACTATATCCCCGTCACTACATCCCCTGTCGCTACATCCCCGGTCACTACATACATCCACGGTCACTACATCCCCGGTCACTACATCCCATCCCCGGTCACTACATCCCCGATTAATTATTTTTTTCTTAGTCATTGTGTAATTGTTTTGTCAAGGATTTGCCTTTAAACTGTCGTCTCATCCTGTATATATGTTTATTTAGAATCCTTTTTGATATTTTAAACATGTTATTATAGTGTATATAGTGTTGCTGGTGCAGAATTTGCACACAAAAAAAAAAATGTAGTGACCGGGGATGTAGTGACCGGGGATGTAGCGACCGGGGATGTAGCGACCGGGGATGTAGTGTCCGAACATATATATGTGTGTGTGTATATGAATCTCTACCATACGAGGTATATCACAGAATTACACATTGCTAAAAAATTTTTAGATTTAAAGAAAATATTTTGTTTTTATTCTCTGAACTTCTATGATTTCTATGACCCGACTTTCACATAAATAACTGCTAGACTAGGCACTTTCACATAAATAACTGCTAGGCTAGTTATTTTACAGAGCTTACAGACAAGCTCAGTTTTACTTTGAAAAGATGATATCATAGTAGTTTTACTTTGAATAGAAAGATGATGTCACATTAATTTTACTTTGACTGGAAAGATGATGTCACATTAATTTTAATTTGGCTAGAAAGATGATGTCACATTAATTTTACTTTGACTGGAAAGATGATGTTACATTAATTTTACTTTGACTGAAAAGATAATGTCACATTTATTTTAGTTTGACCGGAAAGATGATGTCACATTAATATTACTTTGACTAAAAAGATGATGTCACATTAATTTTAATTTTATTATACTGGAAAAATGATGTCACATGCGATTTTTTTTCATGATATTTGGTAGAACTTTATTAAAAAGAAAATTTTACAAGAGCTTCTGCTCCAGAGACTTAAAGAACAATATTTCTTATGTAATGGATATTATTTATTTTAGAACTGTTGCAGAAATAGACTTGTCACTTTGTTTCCCTCGCATTAGAAAAATTCTTTCCGGACATTTTCTACTCTATAGAAATATTAAGTAAGCAAATTAAGTCTTTCAGACCTTGGGATATATGAGTGCTTTGCAAACTTAGCCACAACGCAACCAAAACAAATGTTAAACTGCATTCATAATTACTTTATAATTCAGATGTTGACCGCCATCAGATTAAGAACATAAAACAATCGCACTATTGTAGGACATTTCCAAACCAGGTTTTAACTTTTTTCCAGACTTCCTGTTACGTAAATAATCGGTCACCTGCCTATATAGTCACAGAGGTAGCGGGTAAACCGCAAAAAAATTTTACAAAGTATTCCAACATAAATGTGTAACACAAATGACTTTCGACGGTATTCGAAAAGGTGTTGAGGTCTTTATGCAGAGAGCAAAGGTGGCAGGCTCAAAAGGTCATTCAGATTTAGTTTTATTAAGGGAGTCCAGTAGGAATATAGTTCTCAAATAGAAGAATTCAGAGCATGTCCAGAACGAGATGACAAGACCAGTATAGTTCGGTACATTAGTGCAGATTTTAATAAGGCATTATAGTTATCCACAGTTAAGCATTTATACAGTTGCCAACATACATTATTGGAAGTATTTGACATTAAAGAATTACATAATTTTAAGCCCGAGTAGTAAAGTTCTTTGAGTTGGTTTCGTTTAGCTGTGTTTGCCAAGTGAGAGCCTTTACAGTAGATTATAGATCTGTAATTTAAACATAACTGCAGTATTATGAAGGTTGCTTCAAGTCTTGCGAGTCTAACTATGATGTATATCTAATTGGATCTGAATATTGAGTTGAATACTGATTTGCAAAAGTTGACTGAGGCTGCACCGGATGAGAAACAGTGGTGTAAGCAGGTGGTGGACCTATAAAAGCAAAGATAGGAAATATGGCCGTATATTATAGGTATATTATGCTGTGGCAAGCTTAAGTAAACTATAACTAGCTAAGGTAAACAACAACAAGATAAAATGAGATAAAATAAATCAAGCTTTGATAAGGTAAACTACAGCAAGATAAAACGAGATAAAATATATCAATTGTTGATAAGGTAAACTACAATAATGATAAAATGAGATAAAATAAATCAAGCTTTGATAAGGAAACTACAGCAAGCTAAGGTAAACTGGTCGTGCGGTTTGCGCACTGGACTGTCGTTTGTATTTATCTGGTTCAAACCCTTCCCGCTCCCATCCCCGGTCGTCCTGCGGGAGTGTGGACTAGGAAGTAAACTATCTTTAACTCAGAACGAACATCCCAAACATGTAAAACATTTTACAAACAAACTACAGCAAGCTAATAATGTAATGTAAACTAGAGGAAACAAAGTGTTTTGGAGTGTGTATATGAGTTTTTCTATGGCAACGATAAGAAGAAAATAGCGATTGGTTTGTGGCTATGCAGTGTCAACGATGCAAGATAAACGGCGTTGTGGTAAGCTGTCTTGGGTAGGACAGACGACTCCAGAATGCCAGAGTGAAAAGACGTGTTTTTAAAGTGAGATTTCGTTCAAAATTGATTTAACCCCATCCTGAATACAAAGAAACATTTCCGTCTAGTATGAATAGACAAAATTTAATTTAAAGATTGTTGACTTTCAAGAATTATAAAAGATTCAACCAGGGTGGCTAACTCTATTAGGTAACAAATTGTTTCTCAAAGATGTAGGTTAACAGGTATATAATAAGAAACCTGTGTCCAACCACCCAGTTTCAATCTATGAAAAGTTTCCAAGAAAAAAGAGGAATTATAAAAACATGAAAAATAATTTTAAAATTTGTATTCTAAAAAAGAGGGTTTAAATAAAGGGGAAGGACTCCGTCATTAAAACGAAATCTACCAATAATGTACACGTTATTTCCCTTATTATATATATATATATATATATATATATATATATATATATATATATATATATATATATGTATATATATATAATAAATTATTAATTACCAATAATTAATTGACTAATTAAGTATTTTTGTTTATTGATTTATGTTTTGCTACCCAAAATTGACTGACACAATAGTTTAAAGTATCGACTTGATCGAAAAATACCAGAGGATGAAATCGCGTCAACAATTATCTAAGGACTTTAAACCCAACAAATTTAGCCATATCTGTGAGTACTGATGTGTTAGTTTCTCTTGTTGCTATTACAGAAAATAATGAATTACCAGTAATTAATTAACTAATTGGTTACTTTTATTGATTCATGTCTTGTCTATGTCAATACATAATTGTGTGCATTTTCAGCTTGATCCGAGAATGGGTGTGGGAGAAATAGTGTGTTCAGACTTTTTACCAGACAGACAGACAGACAGAGTGAGTGGATATAAGCTTTGTATAAAAAAGAAGGTCGGACGGACAGACAGACCACACATAACTAACTGCGAATTTTCCGTTTTACTGGGGACAGTAAAAAATGTTAATGTGTATGTGTGTGTTTTAGAACATAAGTGTCGACCTACCATAGCCGAAGCGATAGACTCCACCTATCATCATTCTTCTTTCCCAGCAGTAGTAATCCAAAACACACGATATGATAAAAATCAAGACCGACAAGCAAACAAACACGCTAAATATAATCAAGAATTGCCTAAGGATTAAAGAAAAAAAAGATCAAATGTTGATATTGAAAAAAAAAGGTACCCCTTTAATGTCTTGAGATCCATGGGGCAGAGCAGGGCCGGAATTAGGCAACTGCAGCCTATGCGGTCGCAGTAGGCCCCGTGTTAATTCTAGGTGTAAATTATTAAGTTAAACCATTATAAATCATAAATATTAACAGGGCTTCCTGCTTTACCAGGGGCTCCTGTAAATCTCATGTAATTGCAAAATGTGCGATAAAGTCCTGGAAATCTGAAATTATTAAAATCTCCTGAAAACTCATAAAAGTTTTCTAAAAAATAGACACAATGAAAGACTAATGTATTTTGAAATTGAAAATCTTAATTTTTATTTTTCATCATTAACCCTATATTTAGACTGGGCCCCGCGCAATCAGTTTCGCATGAGGCCCAGCAGTTGTTAGATCCGGCCCTGGGGTAGATGATGTAAAGCTCAGCTATTTCTGAGGCCTGAGGGTGGCATGCGGCCAACACTCCGAGATCCCACCTATACTCCGCCAACGTATAATCAGCTGCCCATAAGTGTTGAGTGGAGTCAGAGCGACAGCAATCGTTCTAGAAAGCCTGAACACTGACCTGCAACGTCATAACTATTGGGCAGTTTAGACCACTAGCTCGACGCCACGTCACAGGTCTCTAAAACGTGGCAACGAGATATTGGTCTTAACTGCCCACAGGTTGCGACGTTGCAGTTCAGTGTTCCAGGCCTTTTGTAAGAAATGGTCTCGGTCATAGGCGTCTTAAAAGTCTCTCTCTTTTCAGAACTCGAACCTCACGCCTATGGTCCAGGAACAAAGCATTTAATCACTCGGTCATCAGGATCCCATAAAGTTTGATAAGGTTTTGATGAATAGTGCATTGAACTCACGCACACACACGCACACACACATGCACACACAAAGACATTCACAAACGGATTTAAATAACAAGGCGCATGTTATTTAGTTAGTTATTTCCATTGATTATAAGAAATCGCTTTTAATATTTATATATACTTTAGAGCTAGGGGGTGCGATGGCTAAGTGGTTAAACGCTTGGCTTCCAAACCTGGGGTCCTGGGTTCGAATCTCGGTTGGATTTTGAGTTTCGGGATTTTAAGGGCGCCGCTGTTCCACCCAACTCTAATGGGGGCCTGACTTTAGTTGGGGAAAGTAAAGGTGGTTGGTCGTTGTGCTGGCCACATGACACCCTCCTCGTTCACTGTTGGCCTAAGAAACAGATTACTTTAACATCGAAAGGTCTGAAAGGGGAACTTTTTTTAACTTTTTACTCTAGAGCTGGACTCTTGTATTTAAAGCAGTGATTCCCAAGGTGGTCTATATAGACCCCCAGGGGTATACGAGGACTTCCAAGGGGTCTACGAGGACTTCCAAGGGGTCTACGAGGACTTCCAAGGGGGTCTACGAGGACTTCCAAGGGGGTCTACGAGGACTTCCAAGGGGTCTACGAGGACTTCCAAGGGGGTCTACGAGGACTTCCAAGGGGTCTACGAGGACTTCCAAGGTTTCTACGAGGACTTCCAAGGGGTCTACGAGACAAAAAAAGTTTGGTAACCACTGATTTAAAGCATGTAAAAAAAAAACAACAAAGATTATACTCTTAATACGAGATTTTTGACCATTGTTAAAATATTACATCACCTAGTAATGCAATAGAATAGTTTAGATGATTAGTGCGCAAATGTTAGCTCGTCAATGGTGGTTCAATGACGACCAATTTTGTCATCTAGGCGGGCTGGGGACTTTGCACTGGGATTTTGTGCCTCCTCATGTTAGTAGATATAACTAAATATAAGAAAGTAAATAATGACGAGACAAAATATAAGAGTAAAGAATGGAAAGAGAACTGACATCAAACAGCCAAGTCACACACGCACGCACGCACAGAGAGAGAGAGAGAGAGAGAGCGAGAGAAAGAGAGAGAGAGAAACATATCAAATACACAAGGAAACAAAGCTTTTTTAAAGTGTAATTGTATCAGATTGAATCGGTCCTGCTACCCTGCGTATCGTCGAACTAGACAGATATCTGTTCGATTAGAACATTTTTACCAATTGCTTTTTGTTTAGCTATTAGCTTTCTCAATACACTATGATCCTATCCATTGCAGTGTCTGAACCAGTTGTTAAAGGGGTAGGGAAGAAAGGGGGTATCTTGGTGAATGTGTACATGATCGTTTTTTAAAAGCATAAAAAAAAAAACGTTCACTCGGGGATAAAATGTTCTCAAAGGGGACTAATTAAACTTATACCACCTTATCATTCAAACAAATTTCTCTCCCCTGTTTGTGATATGAAACACAAATAATTAATTACCAAAAAAATAAATAGCTAAATGGTTATTTTTTTTATTTCTATTGACTCCTCTGTTATCAGAAAAAGAAATAATACTGCAAAATTTCAGCTCAATCCTAGAGATAAGAAAGAAATGCAGAATTATATGACTTGCCTACGTTGGGCTCCGAAAGAAAAGTCACCAGCCGAATTAAGGTTCTGATTTTCTTTACTGTCTTCTAATGGTTTAATGGAAAGGTTGCTCAGGCAGCATTCAGACAATCCATCTCCACAACACAAGCCGCCACAGCGTTTGCCGCCACAGTCCTCAGCAACGCCTGCAAACAAGTTCACGATAGGTGAGCTTAACACGAAAATGCAAAGTTATTCAAATCTTTGACATTACAATATCTATTATATGCTAGAATCAATAATAGATACAACTCTAGTCATTAAAATCTCAGATGTCGAAATCTTTGATGTTCAAATATATAATAATCAAATCAAATTTTCGATATTTTAATCTTTAACCAATAAATATTTAATGATTATTCTAAAGCTGAAGCTGGGTAGTAAAAAGCGCTTGGTCCCGGATTCGAACCTTGGTTAAAACTGGCATTTTTTACCTTTTACCTTTTACTTATCCCATAGTCTGTTGGACCGTTGGGGCACCACGCAAGACTCGTCGACCGTCTTTCTCCATTCCCCCCCCCCTGTCTCTTGACTTGTTTGGAACCTCTTTCAATGGCAGGCGCGTTCATTCTTTTATGTTGTCCTCCCAACGCTTTCTCTGTCTGCCTCTTCTTCTTTTTCCTGGTACTGTTCCCTGAAGGAAGATCTTTCCGAGCCCCGAAGATCTTGTAATAACATCATGGGGGTCCGATCGCAGTAAGTCTGTCTCTAACCTCTCGGTTTGTGATGCGGTCATTGAACGTGATACCAAGGATCATTCTGTAGCATCTCAGTTCCATTGCTAGGACCCTGCTCTCTAGCTCTGCAGTCAGCGTCCAAGACTCACAAGCATATTAAACTGGCATTTCAACAAAGCTTCTATCAACTTTGTCCGTCTGTCTGTCTGGTAAAAAGTTTGTACAACGTTATTTCTCTTACACCCAATCTCGGATTAAATTTTGCGTCCTTAAGGGAAAGAAACCGTACTTAACAGATGTGGTGGTACAAGTTAAATTAGTCCCCTTGAGGACTTAGCCCTGAGTGAAGATTTTTTTTTATGCATTTAAAAACAAACGATCACGTGCACATTCACCAAGATACCCCACGTTCTTCTCTCCCCTTTCACAACTGGTCCAGACAAGTGAGATAGGATCAGGGCGCAATGAGAAAGCTAACAGCTAAACAAAAACAATTATGAAAATATTTCAAATGACACAGTCAAAGTCAATTGCATATATGCTCATACAACTAATCCAAAGAAGCTGAAACAATCGCACTTAATATAAGCTTTGTTGTTTTTAAAGCATTTTTTTATGCTTTTCTTGTTAATGTTGGGATTATTAGGGCACCCATAATTCCACCAAACTTAAATGGGTACCTGAGTTGGTGAAAATAAAGCAGTCGGTCATAGTGCTTGCCACATTACAATCTACTTAAGCGTCAGCCATAGCAACAGATGGCTATTACATCTTGCTTTTTTTTACATTTCAATCCATCAACAAAGTGTAAACAGTAGTAATGTAGTCATAGACTTAATGATACAATGCAACTCTTTTTCAAAATTGTCTTGTACGCTCCTGTAAAATATAGACTCCAAAGAAGTGGTGTGGTTTGCTCTCTTAACTGACTGTCGTCTCAATAGCTCCGGGTTCACACCCTGCCCGGTGCCTTTATCCGCCGTTATTCGGAAGGTTTGGTTTAATTATTATTTATTATTATAGCTTTTATATAGCGCTACTTTCATGCTTATAGCATGCTCCGAGCGCTTTTTGGTCCAATCTCATTTGTGGACCAGTGGGGGGGAGGGGGTATCTAGGAGTTGGTTTTCCTGAGCTGCCTTTAGGCGCCTTCTAGGTAGCCGAGCCAAGCCAAGTTCAAGCGCACTTGGCCTCTCGACCACGCTTCTCAAATTAGGATTAAAATCTGATATATTTGAATATTAAAGATGGGTGAATTAAAGAATATTGGAAACGTAAAATAGTAAACTAGACATACTCTATAGACCACTAAGAGTAAAGATATGTATAAATTGCATACCATATTGTAACCAAATCTACCTCTACTTACACAAACTAGAGAGAGTTCCTAGCAGAAAAATTTCAAAGAGAAACCAGAACCTCTTGGAAGACATTCTGTCAGTGTAACAACAATGATCTTTAATTTTTTTTTAAAGGGATTAGTTGCACGAGTCTGCATATCTTGTTTTGCAAATGGATTCAGTGAAATATTCTTGTTGTGTGAATGTTTGGTTTGTTTGGTTTCTAAAGACTTAGTTTTAGAAACTGCACCACGCAGCACTGCACTTTATGGTGTGTTTTGAACTAGTTGAAGTGTGCAGCAAAGTTGAATTAAGAGTGTGAAGTCTAGTTCATTGACATATATCTAGACTGGAAACCGGAACAAATTCTTATCCGCGATTGATCGATTCACAGACCTAGATATATAGATTTTTATGTACGTAACTCTTTTTCAAGCTCTAATGGAAGTCGCTAAATCAATCTTTTCTGTCTTAGAAAAGTAGTGATCTTTAGTTTTTAAAGTTTAGAAATAATTCAAAATCATGACTAAAGCATGACTAAATGCATGACGCGTAGGACGTAATCATCTTCTTTTTTGAAGTAACGTCTGTATTATATAAGATAAGATAAGATTAGATCGCCATACAGAATGTCTTGTGGAAGTCGACCTACTGGCATTATACGAACATGGCCAAGCCAGCCAAGGCGTCTTCTGCTGATAACAGAGCGTGTCAGGTTTAGGATTTATTTGGGTTGTTAACTAGCTGTATACTATTAAGGTCCCGGGGTCAACCTGACAAGAACATCACTCACACACAGTCGTACATACAGTAACCAACTAGGTGAATAGTTTAAATAACAACAAAATAAATGAATTTAATTGTGTGAAACTGATATATGTGTATGTACAATGAGGATGATAAAAATAGACAATATATATATTGGATATATATATATATATATAATAGGTATATATAAAGATATTATTCACTAATTAATTTAAGCACCTTTGCTTTTGTCACCCTAGTTACATAGTCCACCAGACTCTGACCGACTGGAGTCACAAAAACTGCCAACCTCGGTAATAGTAAAGTTAGACCTCAGATGATCGCCAATTTGACAATGACACTGAAAAAAACTGAGACGGCCAGCGATGCCCACAACTCCAACACTGGCACCCTATAAACGAAATAAACAATACTCTCAACTTCTACACTAACAAATAGAAATAGTGACAACCTCATACAACATACAATAATAGATATCACAAACGAATAACTCACCCTAAACAGGGGTCTCAAAAATCCTACTGAATAATAAGTCCGAGAAACTAGTACAGACAAAGAACGTTTTACGGGCCAACACACCGTCCGTTTCAACCAAAGAGGGTGAACTGCCTCATGACAAAAGAATGACCAATAGATGTCACCGGACTTTGTGACGTAGCAAAACAATTCAAAACAAAAAACTACAAGACACTCTCGCCCCGTACAAGTACTACGACTAGAGAAAATAAAAAAAAGAAAACAGTTAGGAGAAAGAAAAAGACACTTGTCTATACTACGCGACAGAGCGGATGTCCTGGCACCCTGCTCTTTGTAGCACTTCCTCATTGGTTATCTTATCTATATATCTATATAGGTCTAGTTCAACCCCGCCCCCGCCCCCCCCCCCCAAAAAAAAACTTATGAAAAGTTTAATTTATTTTCTTTAGTTTAGTTTAACTATATATTGAAATTCATTATAAGCTTTTAGTTTAACTACTTTTTTCTGTTGTCACAGATAAATATATAACATATTGAAAACATTAACCAATAATAACAATGATAACAATAACAACAGAGACTTTGTCTTTATGCCAGTAGACATAGAAGACTCATTTTTTGTAATGCCTCACTTCCTGTTAATTACTTTCTCACAAAACATGCACACGAAACAATGACGTAATATAAACATATTAGCACAACTTTATTTTAGTTGAAAACTAGTTTTAGTTCCCATCATTACTGGGGATGTAGGCAAAGGGCTATAACTCTTTCATTCCAAAATAGCAACAAAACAGTAACATATTCACTCTCACCTTAACCTAAACTTGACACTAATAAAACATGGATAAATTACCGACAAAAAAAAAAAAAAAGCAGACACGTTATAGTTCCCATTAGGATGATGTAAACTGATGTCAAAAAAAGGAAAATACTTTCTACATTATTGAGAGATATAGTTGTAAGTGTAGAATAATTTTCTTTACATAAGCTTTGTTGTTGTTTGTTTAACTAAGTATTTTTATTTTTCTAGTTCATAAAAAAAAAAGAAAAGGTGGAGTCAAATGTTTCTTGACAAATCTGTTTTGACTACCTATATTTTTGTAAAACGACTATTTCGCAATTATGAAAATTACTTCTTTATTGTAAAGCTATTCCAGACACTCGTGACAATTTAAGGTGCTCTTGGTTTACATAACTTAAAAATAAAATTTTTTATTTTTTTTCCAGTAATCAATGTTATTTTTTTACTTCATTAATTTGTTCCATATTGCAACCATTGTGGTCCATATCAGAGGTTCCCAGCGTCAGAAATTTCGACAATATTTTATCTTATTTTATATTTATTATTAAACATATTTATGTAATAACGATGCAGCGTTTTGTTTGGAACGACACAAGAAAATACAAGTCTTTAGGATCAGAAACTTCGTTTTTATGAAGGGTCATAGCCTCCCCCTATTTAACTCTGAAGAAGTTTCTCCGCTTTGGCGAAAGACGATTCTAGGATCGTATTCTTCAATGGAATGTTGGAATCAATCTTAGTGCTAAAGGCTGCATCCTCATTGGTATCAAGGTCTCTGTGCCCATCTCAAGGCGGCGCAAGCTGTCCTGCGAAAACAACAAGCACAAATGGTCGCCCAGGACCACTCGCACTCTACTGACCACCTGCTTTATATGTGCAATCACCCACGCTTTTACTGCACCTATCCGCCTGTTTGTCGGTGTGGATTCAAATATGCCTATAGTAACATTCTTGCTAGCAGAAATCGCGGAATTCATTAACTCTTTCTCTCCTAACTGACGATACCAGCGTCGATTTCACCAGAATGTGGTAAATAATTACGGAGAGAAAGAGTTAACATCCTGAACTGCATCAGCAACTTCTTAGTCTATTTTCTCCATAATAAAACAAACTTTGGAAGATATTTCTTAATTTAGTATATCTGTCCAAGGATATTGACTAGGCTTTAATGTCTTACACAATTTTAACAGCGCTATCAAGAAAATTGTATATATTCTGTTAAAAGATTTTATATTGTGGTAACAAGGGAGGCAAATGTGCGATTTCTATGTTGTAAAAGTCACAAATTTTCCAAGCTAATTAAAGACTCTTTTCGTTCATGCTCAAGAATTAATTTGAATGATGGTATTCTTATATGAATTTGTCTCTTTCTTGATGATAATAAAACAAAACATTTTAAAGCTTTTTGAGATTTATATTATGTTGGTTTATATATTATGATATCGCTTTCTCTGTGTTTTTACTAATTACATATATCTTATGTCTTGGGGTGTTTCTGAATGTATTGCATTTACTAGTTACAAAGGGTAGAAGTGTCTTGGCAGTGATAAGGACATTGGACGAGTTTCTATGCAGGACTTAAGTCTAACTACTTCCTGTGCAAGACTTAAGCCTAACTGCTTCTTGTGCAGGTCTTAAGCATAACAGCTTCCAATGCAAGACGTTAACCTAACTGCTTTCCATGCGGACTCAAACCTAACTGCTTTCCATGCGAGACTTGAGCCTAACTACTTCCCGTGCAGGTCTTAAACCTGACTGCCTCATATGCAGCACTTAAGCCTAACTTCTTCCTAAGCAGCACCAGAGCCACTGCTTCTCGTGTCTTACATATGTAACGGGCTTGATTACAGCAGAATGGCGTCATCCTTCAGAGAAGTGACAGAGCGCTGTGCGTATTGAAAAGGCCAAAAAAAAATGTAAGCACGTTCTTCAAGATAAAACTTAACAAAGAATCTCAGTCTAAATAAGAACGCAGTCTTTAAGAACTTGTGATATACGGGGGGGGGGGGGGGGGGTCGAATAAAGGGGCGCTAATTATAGTTGGATGGACTAACGAGTGTCCTGAGTTTTAACTTCCAGACTCCACGTAGACTCGAATATTTGCAAAGGATTCTTACTAAATTATTAAATTTTTACTAACTTTATTATTTTAACTGTTTTAACTGTTGTAACTATTTTAACCTTTAATGATTGAACTGTATGGAATTTAGCTCTGATGATATAAAGGGGGAGTAATCCTTGAAGGGTCACGGGCACGACATGGCCTAAATTGTGCCGATGTGCCAAAAACTCACACTCGACTCCGGAGATAGCCTCTTTACTACTACTAGAGTAAAATAAATATATAAATATTTTTTTTTCTAAAAAAAAGGTAAACGGTTAGACAATTCTGAATTCCACCGCCAGCCGAATAACGACTAAGTCCCATCTCGTTGTGGAGCATTTCCTAGCCAGGTTATAAAACCGTGTCTGGACTCGTTATTCTCTTATACGTAATAGACTTAAACGACCAACTACTGTGTATGTTAATGTATGTTTTATATAGGTTGCACCACTCGGTGTTTGGGAGTGACATCCCTTGTAACTGTTGTTGTCAACCAAGATGGTGTTAGATTAAACAGCTGATTTCATGTCTTTTAAGCTATATCCAGAGTCTTGTTATTATTTGTTCATGATAATTAAGTGTATACATAACTACATCAGAAACACAAGCAAAATATTTGTAAACATTAAACAATTTATTTTGAGTGAAGGGAGAGCATAGTCCAATCGTCGAATCGAAAAATTAATTGCTTTTTTTTAATCGATTGCTGATTAATTATGCCAAGCTTCAACTTCATCCGAAAATGGTAAGTGTAAAATAATTCACCCCTACAGACAGGGTTAGTTGATATAAGCTTTGTAAGAACGAGATATAGTCACATACACTTACAGCACAACACACGAGAGAATTACGTCCCTTTAAGTTTGTTTTCTTGCATAATTGGGCTACTTCCTTATTGTGGTCAAAGAAATCGCTTCAGGGACACCCTCAAAGCTTCGCTGAAGGCGTTCAGCATAGACCCAGGAACCTGGTAGACAGAGGCACATGACAGAGCATCATGGCGTCGCGCTGTGAAAACTGGCGATCAGGTTGCTGAGGAAAAGAGAACAACGCTGGCAGAAGAAAACCACCACAGAAGAAAAGCAAGGTCAATGACACTATTTCCAGCTGGAATAACCTGCCCAGTGTGCGACCGAACATTCCGGGCTCGCATAGTTCTCATCAGCAGCCCTCAGCCCTCTGGATGACAAAGTAGTCATCATCGAACCACGTTGGACGAACTATATATATATATATATATATATATATATATATATATATATATATATATACATATAATCATTATTTAAACCAGTAGTTCTCACACTTTTAACATAGGCACTATTCCACACACACACACACCTTCGCTGAAACCCAGAAATGGAACACAATGTTACTTTTTATTACAATATATACAGATTCAACTTGAGACGAGATCTAATAGTGATGAAATGAAATTATATTTAAGCGAAATCTAATTCACAATTTATGCATGACTGTACTGTCTCACTTCTCGTCTTAGACTTAGCTCACACCCAAGTGACTTATTAACATAAATTATGATTAACCAGCTCGTGAATTCATCATTTTCCTAAGCCCAAAAAAAACCACCAAAGAACACTCTTTTCTCTTCGTGACCTTGGTAACATATAATACATTCCATAACTGTTACCGTCATGGTGCTAGCAACGAACTTTGTCTCAAAGTATGAAGAGTTCATATAAAAATACTGAAAAAACAACAAAAAAGAAGTGTTATTGTATCAATTAATTTAGATCAGCAATGTAATTAAATTTGTCATAGCTTGAGACCAACAACAATATTGTCGGTGCGTAGGTAATGGCATTCTAGCACCAATGTGTATTAAGTGCACAATTTTTGAACGCACTTTTTTTTTTTTGTTGCCTTGCCTGTAAGCTGATGGAGTGTTTTTGTTATGCTGGTGTAACGTTTGTTGAGATTCTTCTGTGTTCCCCTGTTTAGGGGAGTTTGTATTGTAGTGGAAGTCTACGCTGGTGACTAGAGATAGCTGTGTGTTGTGTTGTGGTTTCGAACATTAATGTGTACGTTGTTGGATAGCAAGGTGTAGAATTATTGTTTAATTAATAGATCCACAATATTAGAATGTTCATCATAACTTAAATTCATATCATTAAACATTTACATTATCAACAGTGAGTCACTTATTTATTGTAAGCACGAAGGTGCCTGGTTGAATGTCAGGGGCCCGGGCAAACGAGCTAAGGCTTTAACATAACCCTGACAAATACTTCTGTGCGATTAAAAATAGTTTTACCAATTCTTTTTGTTTAGCTTCAATATAGGCTTGCTTTTAGCTTTCTCAATACGCTATATTTCAGTTGCCTTGACCAGTTGGGAACGGACTGTCTGGGTCATCGCATTTTAAATATTAAAAAAGATATTTTTGAAAAAAGGGGACCGACTTGAGTTCAAACTCAGTGTTTAAGCCTCCCCGACCTGAAAACAGTCGCATCTATTGTTAGCTTCCAACATTAAAGCGGGGACTGGGGATTAATTCAGCGTATACGATCACATCAGTCAAATACAATTTCTTTCCCTATGTTCAAAATACCCAACAAAATAATTAATTACCAATAGTTGATTAACTTATGTGTTAATTTCAGTTTTCTTTATTAATTATTGTGTCGTCAGGTAAAACACATTATTTTGCAAAATTTCAGCTTGATCCGAAATTGGGTGTGGGAGAAATCATATGTAGGCCTAAATACGTTTTATCAGACAGACAGGGTGAATTGATATAAGCTTTGTAAAAAGTATACTGACCGGCCTCGTCCCTCACCCCCCCCCCCCACACACACACACACTTTTTCGGCTTTCAGGTCTTCGTACAACACTTCCACTCTTCTTTTTCATTTCATCCCCCCCCCCCCCCCTAGTTTGACCAAAAGCGTGTTTCAACAGCTTAAGGCATCGCTTCCACTTAGAAAATATTTTTTCTGACCGATACATTTTTGACTTACAGCTGATAGTACAGCATACCCAGAGGTCCTGGGTCATGCCTGAAATAGTAGTCACTATTCATTATCGCTGTTAACTATACCCTTTACTCTTTACGGTTTATACATAATACAAAGCATCAAAGCATGTATATTTGTCATGATCCAAACAATTTTTATGTTGCCAGAGTATAATTAATGCATTGTAAAAGTGTCTGCACAACTTGAGTCAGCGGTTCTCAACCTTTTGTAATTCTGCGACCTCTTTTCGCCATTTCCAACCATAAGGCGACCCCCAGTTATATTCTATCATAAGCCTAGCTAAATGTTCTTTTGCTAATGATATAAAATCGTATTCATAATTTAAGCACCCGTTATTCATTGCCAAAGCTTTATATTTAGAATACTCCTGCTTAGAGTTCCGTCCAGCGGTGTCGTCACTGATCGGGCATAGTCTGGCAAGATCTCCACAGAAATCGGTATAGGTGACTTTCAAAGCCTCTTTCCAACTGGTGCCCACGGACTTGAGGGCTTCTAAAAAGATGAGACGTCATGTGATTCGTGGACGGTCTGGACTCTATTTTTTGTTTCTTTTCGGCTCCATGTTGTGTGTGACTTGGGTCAGTGTTTCGTGTTGAGTTTAAGCCCCCAGCTCATTAGAATGTAGACGTATTGTCGTGTTCAATCTTAATATGTGTTGCGTACAGCTTGTGAAGGTTTCAATAGTGTGAAGTCTCCGCGAACTTCTTTTAGCTTGGGTACGGTGGTGGAGGATATTGTTTAGGTGCTGGATACGGAGGTTGATCTGGATATTGAGTTGGAGCTGGATATTGAGTTGGAGCTGGATATTGAATTGGAACTGGATACTGAGTTGAAACTGGATATTGAGACTGGTCTGGATATCGAGATGAAACTGGATATTGAGGTGGAACTTGATATTGAGGTTGAACTGGATATTGGGGTTGAACTGGATATTGGGGTTGATCTGGATATTGTGTTGGAACTGGGTACTGTTGTTGAGCTGGTTGTTGAGGTGGACATGATTCGTGAGGCTGGAGCGGATATCCTGTGCTGCCATATTGATTTATAATAGTTGTGTGACCTATACAAAGAAAAGGCATCAAATATAGACAATTTATATATAAGGAAGGAATAGTATGCAATGGATAAATAAGATTAGCTAGACTACAGTAGGCTAAGATAAGGTAAACTACAGCAAGCTAAGATAAGATAAATTACAACCGGTAAGGTACTGTAATCTACAGCGAGATAAGATAATGTAGATAAAGTCAATTTTAACTAAGGAATCTATGCCCAAGTTTGTATAGGTTTTTGAATTCTGATGTAATCCCATGCAAGATTTTGGCAGATTATTAATAGGGTTGAACGGTTTATGAAAGTCCTTTGAAATTCAAGACTAAAGACAAAAAGACTTCGGTTTTTTTGTTGTGAGATGTGTTGTTGTTTGTTTTCACATTATTGAACATATTATTGCACTTGAGTTTCTCTATACATGTATTCATGTAGCTTCATTGGAATAAAATTGAAATATGCACCTAGTTTTCAATTTTTTTTAAAAAGTTGGCTTATGCCTAAGGCCCTGGTATATTAGTGCAACACTACCACCTACCACCTCCGAAGTGACGTCTTCGAGACCACATCAAGTTATGACTTTGTATTCTTTTCCAATTGCAGCAAATTGTAATTATTATCACAATCACCAAGAAAGCAATGATACTACTAGTAATAATAAAGACTCTGGGGATTAGAATAAAGTTGGATCATAATCAATATCATGACTTCTACAAAATAAGATAAGTTTGTTATGGAAAAAAAGGCACTCCTTTAAGACATTGAGATCTAAAAGGTTGATGATGTCAAGGTCGTCAGTTTCTAAGATCAAGGTTAAGGAGGCTCAGAAGATGGAAACAAGACACTGACCAACCGTCTTTACTTCACCAAGGTATATAACAGGTAGTCTTTACCTCACCAAGGTATATGACAGGTAGTCTTTACCTCACCAAGGTATATGACAGGTAGTCTTTACCTTACCAAGGTATATGACAGGTAATCTTTACCTCCCCAAGGTATATGACAGGTAGTCTTAACCTCACCAAGGTATATAACAGGTAGTCTTTACCTCACCAAGGTATATAACAGGTAGTCTTTACCTCACCAAGGTATATGACAGGTAGTCTTTACCTCACCAAGGTATATAACAGGTAGTCTTTACCTCACCAAGGTATATGACAGGTAGTCTTTACCTCACCAAGGTATATAACAGGTACTCATTACAGCCAACTGTCTTTACTTCCTTCGAGAGTCAATAGTTTTATCGTTTGCCCCCATAATTACGCTTTGCATAAATGAAGCATATGGCATGAAATATGCATACAGCAACATAAATAGTTGGCATGTTTTTATTTAGTCAATGATTTGCAGTGATGATTGGAAAGCATTTTTTTTAAACCTGGAAACCTCTATGCTATCTAGAAACACGATTGTTTTGTAGTTAACAAGATTAGAAAGCGAGTTTGTGTTATCACACAAACTCAGAGGAGGCACCCTGTCGGATCCGCAAGGAATATTTAAGACGGGATTTTGTTTTGATTGTCAAAAGTAATAATGTGTCAAAGATTCATTTGTTTTTGCAACGTATAAGCACGGAAAATAAATGTAACATAAGTTGGAAGAGCAAACAAACATTAGTTGGCATTGATTTGTTTTTCACACAAACATGAACAAACTGTTATATATACTTTAAACTATTGAGATGTTTTGGAAGGAACATTAAAGGTTAACTTAGATTTTCAATGGTGTTGTTCTTTTTTTATCTAAACGTGATGGACAGAACGACCTACAGACGAAACGCAGAAAAGAAACGGCTTTTATCCTGATGGGGCACTAAACAAAAAATAAATAAAATCTTATTATTTAAAACTTCTGAGGGAACTAGTTTAGGGACACCCTTCGCCTCGGCCGTCACGCTACTGCGCGAAATTCGCTGCATCCCCCTTAGATTTATGTATTAATTTAGAATTGGTGCATTTTTCATGAAATAATCGCTAGCATAATTATTTTTATAAACTAAAAGATTTGCTTTTAAAAAAACAAAAAGTAGCCGTTGCACCTAAACTTTGCAAGCCGCATCGAATGGTAAATAATGTTTTTTATTTCTCTTCTAGATTTTGAGATCTGAGTGTGACAGACGGACATATTGCACAAACCTAATAGCGGCTTTTCCCTTTACTGGGGACGCAAAAAAAACAAAAAAAAAGTAGATTACAGACAGGTAAGATACATTCACTCGGTAATGTCTCTAATTACTCGCATTTGGCTTACGTTAGAAAAGTGCATGATGTAGTAATCTTTCTGCCTCTCTCCCTCTCTTTCATTCTCTTTCTTCTTTTCCTTTATCCCTCTTTCTCTCTCACGTACTCTCACTCTATTTCTCTATTTTATTTTATCTTTCTCTCTCTCTTCCCTTCTCTCCTTATCTCTCTTCATTATGTTGTAATCTTTGTCTTTCTCTCTCTCTCTTTCTCTCTCTCTCTTTCTCTCTCTCTCTTTCTCTCTCTCTCTTTCTCTCTTTATTTTTCTCTTTCTCTCTCTCTCTTTCTCTCTTTATTTTTCTCTTTCTCTCTTTCTTTTTCTCTCTTTCTCTCTTTCTTTTTCTCTCTTTCTCTCTTTATTTTTCTCTCTTTCTCTCTTTATTTTTCTCTCTTTCTCTCTTTATTTTTCTCTCTTTCTCTCTCTTTTCATCTTTGTTTCTCTCTCCTTTTTTTGTCATCTCCTCCCCTTCCTTTTTCTCTCTTTTTCTGTTAATCTCTTCCTCTCTCTCTCTTTTCTCCCTTTCTCACTCTCTCTTTCTCCATAAGCCTATCTTTTTATTGTTCACTTTTTTCTTCCCCCCCCCCCTCTCTCTCTCTCTCTCTCGGTCTCTGGTCAAGTTTCTTGCGTCCATCTCACGGGCTTTCCGATGCACGCTACCCATACCCTCCGATAAGGTAACAAACACATTGGCTAGGAACCAATGCAGTAGACGCTCACCGATATTCGACAGACGTGTACACTGTAGGTCACCCTGACCCCCGACCCCCCACTCGGGGATGAGCTATTTATAGAGATTCATACTCAATCGATGCCAATGAATACAATGATATGCTGGAGCCTGAAATGGGTAAATTTACCATTTCTATGTAGTAGTTAGGCCTACTTCTATTCGGCAGAACATTTAAACGCGTTATGTTCATTCTAGCCAATATTCGTTCATCTCACAGTTAGTGATCTAATGCCTTCTCAAACTTTTGTGTGTCTGACAGTTGTGGCATCACTCAAGATCTGTTGACCGTTTTTCTCCATTTCTCTCTGTCTATCGCCTTGAATATACTTCTTTAAATGACTTATCACTTTTTATATTGTCTTCGCATTGCTTTCTCTGTCTACCTGTTCATCTTTTTTCTGTGTACTGTTCCCTGAAGGAAGGCCTTTGTGAGCCCTGGACATGCAATATAGTTTTAGTTAGCCCTTTTTTAAAAATAGTTAGCAGGTCATTGTGAGGTTTAATCGCTGTGCTAATCATTCATCATGTTTCTAATCTCTTCGTTTGTGATTCGGTCTTTATATGTGATAGCTAGGATCCTTCTGTAGCATCCCAATTCCATGGCTTGGAACCTTCTCTCTGAATCTGCAATTAGCATTCAAGACTCAGAAGCATACAAGAAAGTAGACATACAAGAAACTGGACAAGTACATTTCATATCTGATTAATACGAAAAAGATGACCACAATATAGAGAACTAAACGTATTTTATGCCCCTTAGACATGCTCATGGTGATGGTGCAGTGGTCAAGCGCTTGGCTTCAGAACCAGCTGTTTCGGGTTTAAATCTCGATTACTAGGATTTAGAATTTCCGGATTTCTAACCCACCCATGAGTCAACTAAACTCTACTATGTACCTGACATTAGTCACTTAATTCAGTTTATTAGTTGTGCAGGCCACATAACATCCTCGTTACACGTTAGCCTTGGGTCAAAGACACAGATAACTTTTACATCATCATTTCCCCATAGATCGCAAGGTCTGAAAAGGGTCACTCTATATTTTTACGTTTGAAATACTCACTTTAGTGGGCCTTCTAAAACAGAGTCGTCATGCTTGTTAAGTGAAGAAGAATCGTCTTTGTTGTTTGAAAATGAGAAATCGTTACTTTTAAAATAGTCTGATTTAGGGTATTCGATTCCACAACACGAACCATCACAGTCTTTATCACCACAGTTCTTAGCACCAGCTGTAAATAAACAACATGTGAAAGCCAACCACAAAAAACATATCAAAGCTTTTCAAATCTCTAAAATATCTAATATTTCAATCTCTAATACTAAAACCTCTAATAGACACATCTATAACATTGAAGCCTCACATATATTAGTCTCTGATATTAAACATCTGATAACAAAATCGCGTGTCATGGTTTTCTATCTCTAAATATTTAAAACTTTAATAAACAAATACTTAACATTCAATTATTTTGATTATTAAAATCGACAAAATTTAAAATCTCTATTATTCAAATCTTAAATGTTGAAATCTCCAGGGCCAGATTAGATGGAGGGCATGAGAGGCTACAGCCCTGTTGAAACCACAGGTGAGTGATGACACCATAAATGTCACCTGTGTGTCTTAATACTTCTGGCACCATAAATGTCACATGTGTGTCTTAATACTCCTGACACTATAAATGTCACCTGTGTGTCTTAATACTTCTGACACCATAAATGTCACATGTGTGTCTTAATACTCCTGACACCATAAATGTCACCTGTGTGTCTTAATACTTCTGACACCATAAATGTCACCTGTGTGTCTTAATACTTTTGACACCATAAATGTCACCTGTGTGTTTTAATACTTTTGAAACCATAAAAGTCAACTGTGTGTCTCAATACTTTTGACACCATAAATGCCACCTGTGTGTTTTAATGCTTCTGACACCATAAATGTCAACTGTGTGTCTTAATACTTTTGACACCATAAATGCCTTATAGAAATACTGGTACACATCTCAATTTACTTTAAACTTTTTAACTTTTCCATCCAAGAATAAAAAAAAAAGAATGTAGACTAATTAATAGTTCGAACCGTTTCCTCCTCCATCCTCCGTTAGCACACGGGAGGTTTGGGCTAAGTTTTAATTATCTTCAATTATCAGGATATAAATCTGAGGTGTTTCAATATCAGAGATTGAATTCAGTGGCTTATCTGGACTGAGGTTGGGTAGGGAGGGTCCAAATTTGAAAAATCCCACCGGGCCCCCACTTGAATGTGTCCCCAAAATGAGTTTTTACATTAAATAGTACGCCATTATCTCATGTCATGATGTAGAATGTCAAAATGCAAGGGGGCCCTAAAGAGATCGAGCCCCCCTCCCCCGGGCTCTCAAATTCCTATCTACGCCACTGATTAAATTGTTAAAGATTGTTGGAAACATAAAACAAGCTCCAAATAAACCGTAACCATTTCGGACTAAATCTACTTACTTGACTTGATGAGAGTTTCTAGCAGAAATATTCCAAAGAGATAACTGAGGTTGTTAGAAGACATTCTGTTGCTTTTATAATCCAAAACTCGGTCCTTTTAAAAGGATTTGATCAGCGAGTGTTGCATAATATTTGCTTCAAGCGATAATGGAAATTGAAGATCTACTTTTGATGAATAAATAATACGTAAGCTACACAGTACAATCACATCATAAAGATCACCACATATACAACACCACATATAGAACACCACATAAAGGTAGCCACATTTAGAACACTATATAAAGGTAGCCACATATAAAAAACCATGTAATGGTAATCACATATAGATAACCACATATAGAACATCACATAAATATAAACACATATAGAACACCTCATAAAGATAACTACATATAGAACACCACATAATGATAACTGCATATAGAACACTACAAAAAGGTAACTACATATAGAACACTACATAAAGATAATAACCTTAAAATAAAAAAAAGCAAAATGTTCTCTTTTCAGACTTTACGATCTATGGGATAGATGATAGATAGATGATGTTATAGTCATTAGTTGTTTTTTTTTTAGGCCAACGGTTAACTAGCAGGGTGTCATGTGGCTAGCACAACGATCAATCGCCTTTACTTTCCCCAGCTAAGGCCAGGTACCTATTGAGTTGGGTGGACTCAGGGCCACCCTAAAAAAAAATCACGAAATTCAAAATCCCAGTCATCACCGAGATTCGGACCCAGGACTCAAGGTTCAGAAGCCATGCGCTTAACCACTCAGCCACCGCGCCCCCGATAACCACATATAGAACACCCAATTAAGATAACCCCATATAGACTACTAAATATACAGATCATCACATCAAGATATCCACTTGTAAATCACTAGCAGCTCGTATCAAGTCTCCTTGAAAATCTGCCACATTATTTACAGTAACACAAAAATCTGCAACAACGAAATTCTTTCTCAGAAATCCTGCCTGCCTCTCCGTTCTACCTCCAGGCCTCTACCCCCCCCCCCCCCCGCCATACACACTAGCACGTTGACCTACTTAACCAAGTAATGTACAAGTAAGGGTGAGCTCACAGCACTTGGCCGAAACAAAATCGCATTATCTTGATATTTAACTAGATATAAACAAAAAACTTTTAAAAACCACACTCACTTATATTCACTGAAATGGCATCAATTATATTGATGATCGTGTAAATATTTAGTAAATCTAGACAAGTGATTCCCAGCCTTTGACATGTGTGTACCCCTTCTAGAATTTTTGTAGCGATTGAGTACCACTTGCTCCACACAAAAAAAGGGATTTATTTTAATAACAATCAGTGGTTCCAGAACGAAAACGACTTAAACTTTCTTCCACTGACGGCAGTCAAAGACTTTCTTCCACAGACGGCAGTCAAAGACTTTCTTCAGCTGACGGCAGTGAGTACCACTTGCTCCACACAAAAAAAAATGGATTTATTTTAATAACAATCAGTGGTTCCAGAACGAAAACGACTTAAACTTTCTTCCACTGACGTCATTCAAACACTTTCTTCCACTGACGGCAGTCAAAGACTTTCTTCCACTGACGGCAGTCAAACACTTTCTTCCACTGTCGTCTATCAAAGACTTTCTTCCACTGACGTCTATCAAAGACTTTCTTCCACTGAGTCATTCAAACACTCTCTTCCACTGACGTCTATCAAAGACTTTCTTCCACTGACGTCTATCAAAGACTTTCTTCCACTGACGTCAGTCAAAGACTTTCTTCCACTGACGTCATTCAAAAACTTTCTTCTACTGACGTCAGTCATAGACTTCTTTCCAATGACGTCTATCAAAGACTTTCTTCCACTGACGTCATTCAAACACTTTCTTCCACTGACGGCAGTCAAAAACGTTCTTCCACTGACGGCAGTCAAAGACTTTCTACCACTGACGTCATTCAAACACTTTCTTTCACTGACGGCAGTCAAAAACGTTCTTCCACTGACAGCAGTCAAAGACTTTCTTCCGCTGACAGCAGTCAAAGACTTTCTTCCACTGATGTCAGTCAAAGACTTTCTTCTGCTGACGGCAGTCAAAGACTTTCTTCCACTGACGGCAGTCAACAATTGAGCTTTGATTAAGGATTGACAAGCCTTTTGCTAATAACATTCATTTTAATTAGACTGAAAATCTTTAAGATGTCATTCTGTTCAAATGGAATTAAAGATCTCGTAGGTCTATGACTACACCCACACAAAACTCTAGGATTTTGGCTAATGATTGTTTGAACATTTATTCTTCAGACATAATTTTTTCTAAATAAGATAAGAACCTCCTGAAAAGCTTTTCACATGCATTGATTGTCACCAAAGTGACCATGATCTAAGTAAAGATAGAGACGAGCCAATTAAAAAGTTAAGATTAAGAAGCACTGTCATATTTAATCTTTTACAACAAATTTCTTATCGTATCTCAGAGGTCAGGACCTGACTTGAGAAGGAAAGGCAGGGCCCCGGTGACTCCACACGACAGGGGTCTACACAAAAGAGAAAAATATATCGTAATGACAAAGGGTCAGATACTTTGAAGTATTCTTTTCTGATTTTTAACGCTAGCACTTTAAATGACAACAATGTCGTTATTAAGAAGTGTCCTCTTGTAGTTGTAGCATGCTCGGAACATGTAAATACCGGTACAGCTCCGGATTTAAGGCAGTGCGTCTACCAAGGGCCTTACTACCTTACCCTCCACAAACTCAAAAATATACACTTTTAAAAAAAAAAACTATAATATGAGTATTAAATATTTAAAAAAAAGGAAAGGGAGATTAAAATCATTAAATTACAAACCCTATATTTCTTTATTCTAAGCCAGTGATTCCCAAAGTGGTCTATATAGACCCCCAGAGGTCTACGAAGACTTCCAAGGGGTCTAAGAAGACTTCCAAGGGGTCTACGAAAGTGAAAAAGTAAATTGGTGGTCTATGAGATGTCCATGGGGGTCTATGACTTTAATTTTCACACCCCATTAATATAACACTTATAAATGATTTGTACCTTAGTTATAAATATTGACATTTCCGTTATAAATTCAAATGTGAAATAGTCGTATTTAATTACAATACTAATCTAAATAGTTTACTTTGTCTACATGTAACTAATATTTAACAAAAAGAAATCTTGATTTTAAAGCTTTGATTATTTATTTCCTTGTTAAATAAGCCTTTGTCTATAATAAGAGTCTTTATATGAAACCAATTACACTCGAGGATTATTTGAGACAGTGCCACCCTGATAAAAAGAGAAAAGTGAGACAAAAAAGTTCAGAATAGACCCACAAAATCTTTCTTCAACATCAAATAGAAAAGTTGGTGGTTTGTGAGCGTCTTACAAGATCTCTATACCTATAGCCAAATACAAAAAACATTATAGATAAAACATTGATTTTGCCAGTCCTTGAAGTAGTTTTAAAAACTGTTTTACACAAACCTTCATCTGATATTATGAAACGAATTTCTTTTAGTAACACTACAGTTCAAGGGCACATCGGTGGGATGAGCATTAAAGCTGCAAACTGCCTACTGGTCTTCAGCTCCATATTTTTCCCCAGGGCTGACCCACGAAGCCTTTTCTGTGTTTGGGTGTATAGCTGCAAAGCAGCAGAGGTTTGAATTCTATTTTCCTTCGGCTAGGTGGGCTGCAAGCCAAGGCTAATGAGTCCCTCCTGCCCGAAGCTTACTGGTTTAGGCGCCAGTAACTCACCTTTGCCTCTTCTCCTGTTAGTGAAAACAGCTCCGCGGGACCAATATTTGAGCCAAATGTGAAAGCTCAAGAAATACACGAGAAACTGCTCTTTGCGAAAACTGTTACAATAATACATAAGGCAAATTAATTAATGTGTACACTGCAGTTAGAAATTAGTTTAAAAAATTAGTTTATGAATGTGCAAAAATGCAATATAAGTTAAGCAGAGGGTCTACCGAAAATCAGAAAACATGGCAAGGGGTCTACGAGACAAAAAAGTTTTGGAACCACTGTTCTAAGCTATAGCCTGCTTTTAGATACAAGTATTTTTATTCATAAGTGGATCTTTATAAAAGCTTTCAAAAGATTTTAATCGCCTCCACAAAAGTCTTGCCCTGGGGTCTCTAAATATTAAATCCGGCCCTGCTGGAGGTCAATAGTTACGTACCCCACTCAGAGCAACAGACGAAATGTAAGGTTCAGTGAGTAAGTAGCAGTTTAGTTGTAAACGTAAATGAGAACCTCGTCTTCACCTGCTCCTTCGTCTGTTAGACCGTGACGGGCACCACACAAGATCTGTTGACCGCTTTTCTCCATTCCTCCCTGTCTCTTATTTGTATAAAATCTTTTTCAATGACGGGCTTTCTCTGTCTGCCTCTTCTTTTTTTTTCCTGGTACTGTTCTCTGAAGGAAGGTCTTTGCGAGCCCTGAGAACCTTGTGAAATGGCCATTGAGTTTTAAAACACAAATACTGGGTGACAAAGAACAAGATAGGTAATTACTACCAATACAAATGTCTTCTTGGAGAACGTAGCTGGTCGACTGGTATGTTTGTCCATTATTTCTATATGTCAAAGTCCCCATTTTCACTCCAAAAAAAATACTAACCATGTTTTACCGCTGCTTGTTTTGTATAGATCTATAACGCGCAATTCTTAAATATAAAATCACGCTCAAGAACTTGCATAATAAAAACTTTTTTTTTTCTAAAGAGGAGCAAATATCATCTTATCAGTGTGGCACTAAATTCTTTCTAATTTAATTGCAAACCTCCTATTGTCGCCTTTCTACGTTCCGCATAGTCAGTTATTGGTCATTTGAACAACTGTTGGGTTAACGTAGTATCGTCTTAATAAATATTTCCCAATCTACTAAGCAACATTGTATTCATACGCCCACTCTGTTATGTGTCTCTGACGTTATCCATATAAAATCTCAAGCCACCAATAACAACAAACGATAATAAAAGAAACAATATTAAATGAGAAGGCCTATATCAATAATCTAATCGACCCTTGTACATACGCATAGGCTTTAATGCAGACAGTACATTCTCTCTCTCTCTCTCTTTTTTTCCTCTGTCGTTCAGTTGAGCTCTCTCAATAATGAGATAATTGTGTTTGTCTGAGTTAAAAAGATGAATCATTTCATGTCATGGATTGGAAAAGAAACGAAATAACTTTGATTATACTTTTTTATTTCACGGAGAGCTCCATTGCCTTAAGGCCAGAATCGTGGAGATAATTCCGTGTTCCAAAACCATTGAAATGTAGATTCAAACTGTTCTACATTCTGTGCCTCTGATAAAAATGAAAGTAATCTATCAGCAAATTACTTAATGCTAATTTACTAGAGACCAGTGTATACTGCATTGTATTCCACATGAAGACTAAGATTACCAGTTATCTAGCGAAAATTAGGATTTAGTTAGGTTTGGGTTGTTCTACCTAAAAAAATAAGTAGATCATGATAAAGATGTCTTTATTAATAAATAGGCCAACACATAATCTAAACATGGATACTCGTGGGATGTAATTATCTTCCCTTTAGAAGGAACCTCTATAAGATTAAACCATTTTTAAAGATTACACAGTTGGTGGGGATCCCTTTTTATGTCTATGCTCATGGTAACTATTAAAGTATACATATTATGTAGGTCTAAAAGTGTGTTCCTGGACACAATTATCTTATCTTACCATATCTTATTTTATCTTATCTTATCTTATAAATTACAGAGGTTCCTTCATAAGTAATAATTGCGTCCTTTTTTTAATCTACACGCGTATGTTCATTGCAGTCTTAAACTCTTCTAAGTCATTGGTGTTCCTACATCAGTCAGGGAACACGTTCCTGTCTGTGAATAAAGTTCAACATTGCGAGGTGCGAATGAAAGGCCGCAAAGATCAAGGGTTTCTTTTTTATTTCATGTTAGTCATTATTTAACAATGGTCAAAGTCTAAACTCTAGATCTAGACATCTGGATCTAGAGGAATAATATATTTTAATTTTTGTGTATGTATTTTTAAAACTATGATAGCTGTCGAAAAAAAACACTTTATAAAACTTCTTTAGAAACCCAGAAAAAAAAAAATTATATTCAGACAGACAGACAGACAGACAGACAGACAGACAGATAGATAGATAGATAGATAGATAGATAGATAGATAGATAGATAGATAGATAGATAGATAGATAGATAGATAGATAGATATGGATATGCATTATTAAAGGTCTGGTAGTTATTAGGTGATTGCAAGAACATATATTCCAAAAACGCATAAAAAGCCTGTAATACAAATATTGGAAGTAGAATTTACAGAAATGCATATATAAACTCGTAGCTAATCTGTTTCTCTTAAGTAGTTTTTTTTTTCTTTATTTATTTTTTTTATACTTTATATTTAATTTATACAAATAAACTGCTTTACATTGATCGACTTTCTTTGACTATTCTATTGTTTTCGTGTGAACAATTCACTTATTTTGAAAGATACGTATTTAAGAAATAGCGAATACAGAGTTTGAGCCCCTGAAGAGAGCATTGACCTATAAGGTCGAGGCGACCCTTGTTCGTGTTGTTCAATCGAAGAGTGTGTAGCTAGATTACAGCGAGAAGGCACCGCGGAGTTACGGCTGCGGGTTACGATTTACTTTACTATCAGAAATTTTTACTTGGACCAGTGATTCTCAAAGAAGCCTACATAGACAACCAGGGGTCCACGATAGTGTTTTATTCGCCCTTTTCAGACTTTTTGTTCTATAAGGCAGATGATGTATGGGTCATCTGTTTCTGTGGTTCGCTAGGGTGTCATGAGGCCATCACAACGACATATAGCCATTACTTTTCCTCAACTAATGTCAGGTACCTATTAGAGATGGGTGGACTCACAGGCGCCCTAAGGATCCAGAAATTATAAATCCAAATCTTCACCAGGATTCGAACCTGGGACCGCTCGGTGGGAATCCCAGCGTTTACCGCGCACAGGTAATATATAAGTTCCAAATTATATCTCACATGTTTTGAACATTACGTTAATATTGAAATTTTGTGAGCAGCTTTTATTATTTAAGCAATGAAACTTAAAATAAGTCATCTTATCTTATCTTATCGTTTAAGAAGAGCTAAGTCCCAGAGGGTAGCAAACTATGCCGAACAGTGGCGTAGCTAGGAATTTGCCATCATTTTGTATCCCCGGGTGCTTGTCTTCTTTGGGGGGGAGCCTGCATTTTGCGTAATATTTAATATTTAAAGTAAAAAAAACACACCAATTTTTCAAGTGGGGGCTGGGGGATTTTCAATTTCTCCCCCTCCCTCCCCCACCCTAGCTACGCCTCTGTAACGAATTATTGTCAAAACACTCGTATCTTCACACATTGCAGTAGTTTGTTTGGGGTTTTTTTTGTTGTTGTTGTTTTTAAGAAAAAATATTATGGCCCGCAAAATTTTTCTTTAAGTTGTTTGCCCTTTTCTAAGAAATGTGCCTATCAATACACGATCCCAAAGTAACCACGCTGTGAGCTGGGGTACATGACAGAGATATACAACAACCGGTTAGGACAGACAAGCGAAGTCAAATAAAGTGAACTTAAATAAAGTGTAGTCAAATTAAGTGAAGTTAAATAAAGTGAACTTATATAAAGTGTAGTCAAAAAAAGTGTAGGCAAAAAAAGTGTAGGCAAATAAAGTGTAGTCGAATAAAGTGACTGTCACCCTCCCCAGCATATATAAACTACGAAGAACAAAAAACAATGGAAAACTACCCACTTTCTAATTTTTTATAGTTATAATTTTTTGTTTGGTGTAATGCACACATTGTAAGACAAATTTCCTTACTTACAATAAAGATTATTGTTATTATTATTATTATTATTATTATTATGTTGGAAATGAACGTGTAGTTATTCTCTGACGCTGCCAGGGTTGAGTTTCGCTAAAGAGAAACAAAATCCATCGTAGTCCCTTTAACAGTTTCCACTGAGGAATTTTCGGTGATGTGGCAGGTCTGCAGCAGTACCGCCCTCTGACAGGCAACGAGGATGTTCCTAGAAATGTTAAGGGCATTGAAGGTATCTGTGAGATCATTTGTTATTATCCCCTCGGTTGATATAAGAATGGGGTATATTCAGGGCCGGCCCTAGCATTTGCGGGGCCATATGCGAAACGGATCGCGTGGGGCTTAGTATGGGTAGGGATGAGCATAATGTCAAAATTATTTTTTTTAATTAGAAAATAGGCCTACTTTCGTCTTTGCAATGAATTTTTATCAAATGAAAGCTCGCAATGCCACTTTTTATTTATTGGCACCCAAAATGTCAATTTCGTCTATTCTTCTGGAGATTTCAAAAAAAAGTTCAGGACTTTATCATATATTTTGCCTTTTCATGCGATTTCCTGGAGGCCCTGGAAAATCAGGAGGTCGCGAAAACCCTGTTATTTTAATATACATTATAATGGTTCAATTTAATATTGTACACTTAGAATTAGCGCGGGGCCTATGAAAGCGAGTGGCCCACTGCGACCGCATAGGCTGCAGTGACCTAAGGCCGGCTCTGGGTAAGCCTATATTGTTATTTTGGACAATTTCCATAGACGCTTAATCTCCAAGCCTAGGTTCCCATATTTTCTTTGTTTTTCTATTTCAGTTTTTCTTAAAATATGAGACAGTGGTACGGCGATATCGATAATGGTAGCGGTTTTTTGTCTTTCTTATCAACGAACAGAAGATCAGGGTGATTGAAATCTATCGTTTTGTCGGTCAGAATAGGCCTATTATTATTATTATCATTATTATGTTAGAAACGAACAAGTAGTCATTCTCTGGCGCTGCCAGGGTCGAGTTTCACTAAAGAGAAACAAAATTTATCGTAGTCCCTTTAACAGTTTTCACTGAGGAATTTTCTGGTGATTTGGCAGGTCTGCAGCAGTACCGGACTCTGACAGGCAACGAGGATGTTCCTAGGAATGTTAAGGGCCTTGAAGGTGTCTGTGAGGTCAGTTGTTATTATCCCCTCGGTTGATATAACAATGGGGTATATTGTTATTATTATTATTGTAAATGAGCAGGAAACTAAAGAACAGATTTTAACGTTAGGAAATATAAAGACCGTCTAGTAGTAACTCAAATCAACAACGCAGACATTGATCAAGAGCAAAATATAAATATTTATTTACTATTAACAACAAACAAAGTGAAGTGAACATTGTCAGAACCTTTGCACAAAAATATATCTTCGACTCTTAGAAAGCTAAGAAAATTTTTAATCGACAAAACCAACAAAATTAACTTTAAAACAAAGCAATCATCTACAGTAGAATTAACTAAATTCCATCACCTGCTGGTTAGGTTATACTTTAGTAGCAGAAATCTCAGCGGTGGCTGAAGAGTAAACTACTTGGCTTCTAAATAGGAGAGTCTCGGGTTCGAATCCTCACGAAGACTGTGATTTTATTTCGCTAACTTTAGGGAGCATCTGAGTGCACCGAGCTCTAATGGTTACATGACATTAGTTGGTGAAAAGTAAAGGCGATTTGTTTTTATTTTTTTGTTTTTTTTATTGAGCTGGCCACAAGAAACCCTCGAAACAGATGAACTTTACATAATCTGCCCTATAGAAAGCATGGGAAGCTTTGAAAACTAAAGATCATTACTTTTCTAAGACAGAAAAAAGATTGATTGGGGTGACTTCCCTTAGAGCCTGAAAAAAAGAGTTTACGTACATAATAATCTATACATAGATATGTCTGTGAATCGATCAATCGCGGATAAGAATTTATTTCCGGTTTCCAGTCTAGATATAATATATAAGTCTATGTTTGAAGCCTATTATGATAATTTATGTACGCTTTTAGCTCTGCAGAGTTACATGTTCTAACCTCTTCTATTTAGGGCACAACATAATTTCAAAAGGGAGGAAGCATTAATCTAAAAGTCTATAACTTAAAAACATTTTAAAACAAATAGGGGACGAAGTTGGGAACATTCGAATATTACGTAAAGCCAAAATTCGCCTTTTTTTTTTATTTCTCCTCCGACCCTTGTAATAGAAAGCTTTAAATATTTAAATAACAATTGATAACTTTAAAACATTCTTTTTTCATAAGCATTCACAGATACCCTCTTCATTCTCATTCCCCACACCCCTTTTCCATTATCAAATGGTCCAGAGAGAAGTGAAAGGATAATAGAAAATTGAATAAGCTAAGCTAAACAAAAATAAATTGGCAACAGTATTTGCAATCGCAGAGATTCATTATTGTTAATCAAGATTTAATACAAATACATGACTGATCCGAACTTAGTGATACAACTATGTTTAATATAAATTGTGTTGTTTTTGTTTTTAAGGTTTTTAAATATTTTTCTTGTTTATTGTCTGTTTCTCCAATCACATTTTTCATTATGGTTTCTATAGAAATGAGGGGAGCATTAGAGACTATTTTTGGTTGTTTGTTTGGTTGCTCAGTCTTCTCCCAATAATGGACCGAAAAAATACTGTGAGAAAACCCGTGATAGTAAAAAATACCCGCAGTATTTTTTTTGCATTAATATATTTTTTTGAAAACCGGTAGTATATCTCTTCCGCGAGAGTCGGATCCTCGAAACTCAAGGGAGCCACTGCAGAGGCGTAGATAGATCTGATAGGGTGGGGATGGAGCGGGAGAATTTGAAAATCTCCCCAGGCCCCCACTTCAGGGAACTCTAAATATGTGTTTTTTACATTAAATATTACACTACATATTACGCAAAATGCAGGGGCCCCCCCAAGAAATCAAACCCTCGGGCCTCCCAAATGATGGCGAATTCCTAGCTACGCCACTGAGCCACTACGTTTTTGTTGAACATTTTGTTGTTTCAATACGTCACAAAATCTTGAGTTCTCTCCCTCACCTTTGCATTAAATAGTACGTCCTCCTACCCACCCCCCACCCCTTTCCCTTCTTGAGTCGTTAAGTAAAATCCGAAAGTTCTCCTAGTTGAGATTTGATATGAAAATCGTCTGACAAAACTGAGATATCATTAAAATAAATTTTTTGGTTCTTTAGTTGGCAGTAGACTTCACTCTATAGCGTTCTTGACAAATGTTTATTTAGCTTCATGTGAATCTATCCAATGAACAACTTTTTTTTTCTCCCTTAAGCCGTTTGAACTTTGCGTTACGGTTTTACTGTGACGGGAGATTCTGTTTTGTTTAGCATTGTATGTGTTATAACAACTTTAATAACAAAGCTTATGTCAATGCACCCTATGTGTGTCTGGTGTAAACATTCTACACAATGTTTCTCCCACACCCTTTCTCGGATCAAGTTGAAACTTTAAACAAGTATTTATTGTACCTAACATAACATGAATCCATTTAAAAAATTAACCAATTCGCAAATTAATTATTTCGTTTGATATGGAATAAGGGAAATATAATGGAAATAACTTCTAAATTATTGAAAGATTTAGTTATAGGTGTAAAATCTTTTTCCAGATAAAACCTTTTAAAAAAAAAAGATTTGTTACTTTTTTATGACTTGTCTTGGAGTGTCTTGAAGTGTCTTGGAGTTTCTTTGAGCGTCTTGGAGTGTCATGGATTGTCTTAGGGTGTCTTGGAGCGTCTTGGGATGTCTTGAGTGTCTTAGAGCGTCTTGGGGTGTCTTAGAGTGTCTATGAGTATCTTGGATTGTCTTAGATTGACTAGGGGTGTCGTGGAGTTTCTTGGGGTGTTGTGAATTGTCTTGAATGTCTTGGGGTGTCTTGTGGTGTCTTTGGGTGTCTTGGAGTGTCTTGGGGTGTTTTGGATTGTTTTGGGGTGTCTTAGATTGTCTTGGGGTGTCTCTAAGTGTCTTTAAGTGTCTTGGATTGTCTTGGATTATCTCGGGGTGTCTTGGATTGTCTTGGGGTGTCTTGAGGTATCTTGGATTGTCTTAGATTGTCTTTGAGTGTCTTGGATTGTCTTGCGTTGTTTTGGGGTGTCTTGGATTGTCTTGGGGTGTCAAGCTATTGTGTTTTTACCAAATGTACAGAGCTTGTGGGAGGAAAGAAAAAAGAAAGAAAAAACGTTCTTCTGGAGTGCTATTAAATCATGAAATGGGTTGCCTGAATCAGCCAGAAAAAGCAACTGTTTGGCAGATCTTAATTAAATGATTAACATACATGACTACATTGGCAGGTGGATAGGCGGAGAAAATAAGTATCTTCACTTTTGAAGTAATGCCTTGAATTTATAAGAAAAGATTCTCTAATTCTAATGTAGTACTTACTACAGTATGTCTTGTAAGGCATAACTGTCTAAAGTCAGCCTTCAAGGTACGGAGGAAGGAGCAAGAAGGCTTGGTGGATAACAAAAGAATGGACCGTCCTCATTCTTGATATCCTGTTAACAACACCTGCTGATTAATACAATGGAGAGATTTGGTTACGCGAACTGTCACAGCACACCTACACCGAAAGTCTAGGGAAAGGTGATGATGATGATAAATATTTACTAAGTCAGTGACGCCCAACCTAGATCGGCCTGAGTGCCGTTGTAATTTCTGACACTCATGTTTCTGAATTAACAACTTTTGCTGCCAGTCCGCTGTGACATCCAACCATACTTTTTCACTTTTCTTCGAAGTTTTAGATTCAGGGTTTACTTTTTGTTGTCTCCCATTACACCAACGCACACGTATTTAATGGTACAGTTTCACTTGAGTTGATAACAAAATTATGCAAAAAATGATGACTAGTTTTATACACACAAGAAGCCACATACAAGGCAAGCTCAATACAGCATCGAACATCGTACCACACTAAAGATAACACAAGCTTCATGTCGCCTAAAAATTAAAACATTGACTTTTTTTTTCTTACACGAATTAAAATAAATAATACTAGTCGACCGGCGGCGTAGCATACGCCGATATTTTGCAGGGCCGGCCTTAGGCCACTGCAAACTATGCGACCTGCAGTGGGCCCCACAATTTCATAGGACGGGCACTTTCATAGGACCGCGCTAATTCAAGGTGTATAAATTATTAAATTAAACCCTTTTATAACTTAAAACGGATTTCCCCCGCCCTCCTATCGATTTACCAGGAGCTCCTGGAAGTCTCCCGAAATTACAAAATATACGAAAAAGTCCTTAAAATATATGGAAATATATAGACAAAATTGTCATTTTGGGATGTCATTCAATATGGAAAACGTCAATCCTGCGCGCGACAAATAAAAAAGGCATTATGCATAAGCCGTAATTGTGTAATCTGGTAAAAGAAGCTTCTCACACCTAAAACTACTGAAGAATTACTTGAGGTAAACAATTCTCGTAGATAGATTGAAACATTTGGTAATTCTTGCTATTGAGGGTGATCTATGTAGGAAACAGAATTATTATGATATACTGTATAACTATGCTATACGCGTGGCTCGTAAAGTAATTCTGTATGTAGAAAAAATGAATAAAATGCATAGAGGAATGTATTTTCTAATACAAACTCTTAAATTTCACTTATTGTCCGCTTTCCTACGCAAACTTGTCCCCGCGAAATTCGTTTCGCGTATAGCCCCACAATGCTTAAGTACGGCCCTGCTATTTAGTGACGGTTGAATATACATAGTAGATTACTTGTTCTCTTTCCAGACTTCTTGGTCACAATGGTTAAGTCCGGCGCTGCTATTTAGTGTTTGTAAAATGTTTGTTTGTAAAATGTTTTACATGTTTCGGATGTTCCTTCAGAGTTGAAGATAGTTTACTTCTTAGTCCAAACCTACCTTAGGACGAAGGGGGATGGGAGCGGGCAGGGTTTGACAGTCCAGCGCGCAGCCATCCATAGCGACGTTTGAATACCCATTTGTTCTTTCCCACCTCCCCACTTGTTTTTTCCTGGGGTTACTATCCGCAGAAATAACAGAATGATCTTTCCTTTACTTCTTGCTCGTTCAAACTGTTGAGGGAAGAAGAGAATTATATATATAGATGAATGTTAGGAATGCAAAGAATGAAACCCACGAAAGAAAGAGTGAGAGACCTAACATAGGGACAGATACATTTTCAACCTTTTTTGTTTGATTTTCTACATTTGGTCCGATGATTCATCGGGCCGGAGAACACCATTTAGCGTGCCGGATCTGGCCCACGGGCCGTATTTCGGGTATCACTGTACTAAGTGAATTGCAGAATATTGAACTCTCTAAAAAAAAAAAATCGAAAGCCAATGAGAATATGCCTAAATACCATGTGCTTACATTTCCAGTGCCTAAATACCATGTGCTTACATTTCCAGTGCCTAAATACCATGTGCTTACATTTCCAGTGCCTAAATACCATGTGCTTACATTTCCAGTGCCTAAATACCATGTGCTTACATTTCCAGTGCCTAAATACCATGTGCTTACATTTCCAGTGCCTAAATACCATGTGCTTACATTTCCAGTGCCTAAATACCATGTGCTTACATTTCCAGTGCCTAAATACCATGTGCTTACATTTCCAGTACCTAAATACCATGTGCTTACATTTCCAGTGCCTAAATTTCCAGACACCACAGTGAAGACATTATATTAACATTTGTTTTGCGATTGACGAATTTTGGCTAGACTGAACAACAATGTTCTTCGTAACAGGCCCTGAACAAAACCATGCACCACCCTTACTCATAGAAACAGTTAGCTCTCGTAATTCGGGGATCTCTTTTGGTCTCGGCCTCCACGCGGCGACCCCTGGAAAAGCTGCGAACATCTCTAGCAGCCGCTAACGAAGACCATCCTCCACTAGTGGTTCAAATGGCCAAACGAATGGAGAACGTAAAGTCCAGGATGTCCAGCTCAATGTAAGGGAACTTATGCATTAAAAATGGACAGAGTGCGCCGGTACGATAGGCGCGCTCAGTAAGCGTTGTGAGATTTCGAAAGTTTGTTACTGGAGACAACGGCATTGCAGTAAGCCGCCACACCGACGACGGGCTTTCGGGCGCTGAGAATAACGTTTCCTGACAACCTCTCCAAATACCTTCCAGGCATGCGCGGCAGTGTGACGAGGGCACAAGCTTGCCAAGAGCACGAGTTCAAGGTAGGTAGCAAAGTCTCAACTGGTGAGACCCCAAGTCTAACATACAACCCAGTCCTCCCCCGTTGGAGAATTATCAAAATCATGACTAGTAGACCTACAAAATTATCTTTGAAATGTGAGTCTGGGCCATGATTCGACGAAGAGGCCCCGGTCATGCGACTTGGTTGTGGGGTCCATGGCCGAAAAGTGTGGTAGCAACGACGAACGTATCAGGGATCCACTAAGAAAAATAAATATTTGGTATGCTTATAAGTGAAAATAATTTAAAACAACAAGTAGTTTTTCATATTATCGCCTGAACGGTAGACTGCACATGTCGATATGAGGCATTAAACTAAAAGAATTATTTTTTTTACGAAAAAGGTTTTTTTTTTTCTTGAGGCTTTCAATTAAAGATTGACGCTTTACAAAAAATTAGATAATCATTATAAGACATCAGTTAGGCCAAGTTCACATCTAACTTTGTCAGGATTGTTTTGTCGTTTGTCTCGTAAGGGGTACTCAATTACAATAAATTAACACCAAATAAACTCCAGATATCCATGAATAACAATAATACTTTAATATCCAATCAGACACACAATGACATCAGCTCTCAAGAAATATTAATACACAAACACCAGTCCAAGAAGCAACCTTCCTGGACCGGGAACAAGACCTCACAGACTAACGCACTCTCTCGCACAATCAATGAAGACTTATCCATTCAGTTCATGACACGTGCAGACTATTCACATTCATAACCTGGGCATGGGAGTGCATAAATAATGGGATATAACTACTTACCAAAATAGCAAAGTAACATATTCACTCTCGCCATACCTCTCCCTGACAAACTTCACATTCACTTTCACCTAGCCCTTGGTCTGCTGAACCGTTGGGGCACCATACAAGATCTGTCAACCTTCTTTCTCCATTCTTCTCTGTCATTTGCCTTTACTTTAATTTTTTTCTGATAATATTTTCGAAAATATTGAAACCTGCCTTTTTACCTGCCTATGTGAACCACTTCGGTGCCGATTTTGAGTTTTGTGTTTCCACACAAACTGTCTTTGTAACCTTGTTATTAGATTTTTTTTTAGTTCTTTCTTGGTTGTTTTTTTAGGGGGGAAGGGGGGAGGTTTTTGTTTTTTCATTTTTTTTTATAGTTTTTTTTTTTAAGCTATTAGAATCAGGCTTCGAGGGTGGCCAAATTTAATGTATTGTTATAAACCTGGTGGTGGCACAAAGAGGGGTAGTGGTGTGTGTGTAGTCAGCCGACACAAATCGCCCCAGGCCAGCGCTAGACGAGCGGTCAACCGTGACGAGTTACAAATGTCAGCCGAGTCGAGTGTCAACAGGGCGGTTCGGGAAGGATCGACGTCGTGAACAAAGCTCAATAGAGTTGTAGTCATCTGACCACCTAGAAACGTCGAGCGGCGTTCTGTCCGGTTCGAGAAGGCCAGTAGGGACCCTATATAAGAGCAGAGGTGTTGCAGTCAGGTCGGTCGAGAAAAGGGGCTTAATACAGCGAGGTTGAGAGCCCGGTTTACTACAGTCCGGTCGACTACAGCACAGTTCAGCGGTGTGGTTCTGTACGGAGCATTACGACGGTTCAGTGCGGAGTACTGTCAAGTACAGTTGAGACGAACGGCGTCTTGATCTTGGTCTGCGATCGAGTCCGACACAACGAGCCTAGTGTGTGAAGTCAGTCCTGAACTGTTGAACCCAGTGCAAGCCCGGAACGAGACGGAGAGGCCAGTGCAAGAGTTGATACGGCGGTACGGTGTTATCAGAGAGATATTTGTACAGTGTACGTGCTGCCAATTGTACAGTATTGGCTGTTATTTATTCAACCATTAAAGTGTTACGTTACTTTGGAGCCCTGAGTTGTCAAGTTCTTTAAGTTGGTGGTGTATGGTGCAGTTTGCAGAGAGCCTGGATAGTGAGATCCGTAACAGTATTCTAAAATTAATTAAGTCCTTTATAATACTGTAATACTTAGACAGTCGAGAAACAAAATGAATGGATTGAAGGATGGGTCGAGATTTAAATCGCGTAAACCATTATGATATCTTGAAAGTAGGAGTGTGATTAAATGTAGAGAAACACTGACAATGAGAGAAACACTGACAATGAGGGAAACATTGACTATGATGGAAACACTGACAATAAGGGAAACACTTACAATAAGGGAAACACTGCCAATAAGAGAAACACTGACAATGAGGGAAACACTGACAATAAGGGAAACACTTACAATATGGGAAACACTGACAATAAGGGAAACACTGACAATAAGGGAAACACTGACAATGAGAGAAACACTGACAATGAGAGAAACACTGACAATAAGGGAAACACTGACAATGAGAGAAACACTGACAATAAGGGAAACACTGACAATAAGAGAAACACTGACAATGAGAGAAACACTGACAATGAGGGAAAGAAATGGGACATAAACAAGTTGATAAAAGTCTAGTTCACTCACCGAAATTATAACCAAATTGCTCAATCAATAACAATCTAAAAGAATGTTGTGGAAGAATCAACTACAAGTTTATACATTCTCTCTCACTCTTTAATAATTCCCAAACTCTCTCTTTCTCTCTTTTCTCTCTCCCTTTCTGTCTCTCTCTTTCTCGATCCTTCTATCGCTCTTTCTCCCTCTCTCTCTTTCTCGATCCTTCTATCGCTCTTTCTCCCTCTCTCTCTTTCTCCCTCTCTCTCTTTCTCCCTCTCTCTCTATATCTATCTATCTATCTCACTATCTATCTATCTATCTAATCTATCTATCTATCTCACTATCTATCTATCTATCTAATCTATCTATCTATCTATCTATCTATCTATCTATCTATCTATCTATCTATCTATCTATCTATCTATCTATTTATCTATCTATTTATCTATCTATCTATTTATCTATCTCTCTCACTATCTATCTATCTATCTATTTATCTATTTATCTATTTATCTATTTATCTATTTATCTATTTATCTATTTATCTATTTATCTATTTATCTATCTATTTATCTATCTATTTATCTATCTATTTATCTATCTATTTATCTATCTATTTATCTATCTATTTATCTATGTATCTATCAATCTATCAATCTATCTATCTATTTCTCTCTTTAATATTCCCTAACGTATTTATTCTTTTAAAAAGTCCAGCGACAGAGACACGTGTGGAGTTTGATAAATTTAAGTAATCTTCGCAACCTACTAAGAAGATAAATGGACCTACCATTAAATCTTCGAGCAACAACTTACCTGAGATTAAAATAACACCGCGACAAAAGAATTTTTTTTTTCTGGTTAAAAAAAAATATACATTGACTCATTTACTTAAATCAAAATTCAAATAGTTTGACATAGTTACGCAATTATCATCTAAAAACAAAATAGCCCATATATTTACATTACAAGAACTAAACATAAAGAGATGATTCGTGCGCTGACTTCTGCAATAAAGTCATTTTCATAAAAAGCATGTAGACTTTAAGTGGTTTGTTGAATTTGTTGTTGTAAATTGCGGATGGCATAATTAAAATATATAAGTTCAGAAAATTGATAAGTCTTTAAATAGTTCCCAACACACAGCATAGAGATTTCATTTGTTTTTTTAATTTTCTAGAATTTGTTTTTTTAATTTTCTAGAATTTGTTTTTGATCATTTTCTTGTTACATATTTCTTTAATCAGAACGAGAGGATTCTGGACTTTTGCCACAAATAGTTCTTTTATTATTTGAATGTGATTATGCGACATTTACCTCTGTACTGATTTTCTCCTGTTGTGTTTTTCCGACATGTAAGTCTAATAACAGCGATTACGACATTACGGTGTCAAAAGTATTTTTAAAACAGGGTAAAATGGACAGACAACTGTGCGGAGAGATACAATAAACATCTAAAGTTGGAAACAAAAAACTTGTACATCTTTATATTCAAGAGTCTTACAGTCTTTTTGGGTATATTGTCACTTATTTTACTCTTTCATTTTACAACGCCTTTATGAATACGCAGATGAACATATGTCTGTCTGTCTGTCTGTCTTTTAAAAAGTTTGAATGTTTCTCTCCCATTTTCCATTCTCGGATCAAGTTAAAACTTTGCACAGTTTTTCAAAAGGACCATCGATAAATCCAAACGACAGTCCAGCGCGCAAACTGCACTGCCGGACAAAAATTAAACAATTAGTTAATTAATGATAGGTTAGCCCTATTAATTATTTGTTTGGTATCGAAATTAGGGAATAAATGCTGCTTAAATAAGAGATGTGGATGTATGCAATGGATTTGTTTCTTAAAAGTATTCGTTTTTTACCTTTGCTTCTGATTTCACGTGAGAGAACTTTTACAAACGTTCAAATCCTGACAGAAACAATGATCATACCTTTTGTTTACATTTCAATGTTGCTATATAGATCAGACTCCTGAGTCGAAATATGTCCCTAGGACTAAATCTTGTTTGTTTGTTTTTTGGTGTTTTTTTTTTTTCGTGGTAGTTAAATAATTGTAACAATTTGCAGCTCAGTGCGTAGCTCCAAAAAATATTTACAGAATGATCTTTTCAGCTGGTCTGTTATATTGTTCTGGCTAGTTTCTTGACTGTTATGTAACTCCACTTCTATTTCATCAACTATTCTTCATTAGCCAAAGAACATTACATTAAACGTTATAAACTGAATCAAGACTTTCTGTTACTGTAAATGATGTATTTATTAACACTTGGGATGTGCTGTCTTGCCTTCTTATCCATCGTTTTACTGATCTATCTCTAAAACTCATCGACCTTCTTCTAAGCAACCGCCGTATTGTTCTTCTACGCCTAATCTGCTACGTCATTCGTCATTCTCACAACGTCACTACTTTTACCGTCACTGGAAAAAAAAATACTTTGTTAGGTATCTCAAAAAGGGAATAAAATAGTACTTGACTGAAGTGGTGGTGTAAGCTGAACTAGTTTCCGTTTCAGGCTTGGTGAACACAAACATGAAATAGAAACAATGATAACTATACAATCTTCCTCTCTGTTATGACGCTTGTCTTCTGCCAAACCCGATTTTATTTTCAGTGATATTCGCGCCATTTATGATGAAAGTTCCATGAATCTTTTCGTTAGTCCGTTGTAAGCTTCACTTGCTACTTGATAAATGAGACTTTTCGGAAAGCAAAGTCATTCATACTGCAGACGTGGCTTGCCTACCGCAGCTTGCCTACCGCAGTGAGTAGTTTGCAGGCTTCCTATTTGGACTACTTGTGTGTCAATAGTTTCGTCTTGCCACTTAATGATAGACCGGGGCCAATCTTTATATGATCTGACGTGGCAACGAGCTATTGGTCTCTACTGCCCACATGTTACGATTTTGGAGGTCAGTGTTGAGGTCTACACTATAACGATTGGTCTTGGATATGCTCCTGGCATAGTTCTTGCGGTGATGCTTCGGAGGGTTTGATGAACACGTCCAGCAGGCCTACGTCATGGTTTACCGGAGAGTTTCTATGTTGTTGTCTGCGTTTACTGTGCAGCCTTAATGTGTTATTACATACCGCTTATACATCAAATCTTTCACTATACCATTTAGGTAGCCAAGCATAGCGTTGGACTGTGCAGTGATACATATGACAGCAGCCTAGCAAGCTTCCAGTAGGCCCGGGTTGAAGAATATAAATAGTGAGCCACCTCCCCCGCGTAGTTTAAATGTAACAAAATTAAAATTGAGTTCTCTTGTACATAAAGATAAATGTACAAAAAGGCTTTCCAGTGCCCCGTTTTCAGAGACTGCCTTTCATAAGTATTAGAGCCATTACATTGAATTCAGTAACGACGTATAGCTAGTAATAGATGATATAAATTTGATTCAGTTTAATTATTACAGTCAGAGATTTTGTTACTTTTTATTTTAAGGTCTCCTTACAATCATGGACACTCGCGCAATAAACCTCTTAGCGCCATGGTCACAACACCACTGACTCATGGGCGTTGTAAAAAATGACTACCTCTCCTAGGTGATAATGTGTTAATAATAATAATAACAATAATAATAATAATCTTTATTGTCCGTATGGAAATTTGTCTTACAATTTGTGCATTACACCAAACAAAAAACATTATAACTATAAGAAACCAAAGTGTACATTCCCACCAGACTCACTCTTAATTTACATGTGACAAAGTTTATATCAGATTCTTCCTATTTAATGATTTGATTGTTAGTGCGCAGAATTGAATGTAGGCCTACTGTATAGATGCCAACACATCTTTCACCAAAAAAAAATTCAATATGCACTCACCATTAACTATTAACTAATGTAGCATTAATAGTATACAATTATGTCTCTTGTTGTTGTTTTTTTTTAGTTTGCTTTGTTGCCCTAAATTTACATTCTAGTTTTACACATGTATTGAATGTGGAGGCGAGTCCTTAAATAGCAAGCTTTTTGGTGTATCCGGTGTAAAAATAAAGAGGTATTGATAAGCGAAGTCTATTAATAATCGATATAATCTTTTCGTACACTTTTCAGCACTGTGGGGCGCAGTGGCTGAGTGGTTCATCGCTTGGCTTCCGAAACTGGGATCCTGGGTTCGAATCTCGGTGAAGACTGGGATTTTGAGCTTCAGGGATTTTTAGGCATTGCTGAGTCCATCCAACTCTAATTGGTACCTGACTTTATTTGGGTAAAGCAAAGGCGGTTGGTCGTTGTGCTGGCCACTAGACACCCTGCTTGTTAACCGTTGGCCAAAGAACCAGATGACCCTAACATCGTCTGCCCTTTAGGTCGCAAGGTCTGAAAGTAGACCTTAACTTTTACTTCACTTTTCAGCACTGTAATATCAAATGTAAAAGCTCTTTCGCTTGTAGTACAAATGGTTTTATCTGATTGACAACAATGACCTTTCAGTCCCTTGTTTATTGTGTCTTATTTATTTCTCAATGTCTTCCTATCTTCTTTCAATCATTTTTCGTATCTTTCTCTTCTATTATATGGTCACCACATTTCTTCATAATATTTTTTCACTCTTACCAGGGGCGTAGCTAGGAATTTTCCACCGTGTGGCTTGACCTCTTTGGGGTCCCCTGCATTTTGAGTAATATTTAATTTTTAATGAAAAAACTTTTATTTGGGGCCTTTCCTCAAGTGGGGGCCGGGGGGGGGGGGGATTTTCACATTCTCCCCTGCCCCCCCCCCCCCATCCTAGCTACTCCACTGACTCTTACTGATTTAAGTTTTATTACTTAAAAAATGTGACCTGGATTTTTCAAATTAAAAAGTAAAAAAGATCAGATAACTGTGATTAACTTTTGGAATGAAAATTCCAAAAATAGAAAGTTAATTGTCTTCGTCTTATGAAGGCACATAGGAAACATGCAAGTTTGTTTTTTAAATCCTTTTTGAAAAGAACAAAGCTTATCTAAGGTAAAGATCTCTGCACTTACAACATCTCTCAATAATTCAGAAGTTTTTTTCCTTTTCTTGGATATCAAACAAAATAATTAATCACCAATAATTAATTGACCAATTGGTTAATTTTGTAATTGATTCATGTTTTGGTACAATAAATATTTTTTCAATATTCTATATCATGCTAATTTTAATATTTTTGTTTAATGTATCTTCTGCTTTTAATAGTGATCCGAAGATGCAGTACTTGAACATAAATGGAACTTATGTTTTGTTTAATGATGTAACAACACCTTTGGTTATAATTGCTACAAAGCCTCAGGTTCCTCTAAGGGCTAATCCGAATTGGTTTTGTTTTCTTGGCTCCCAAGACTACTTGTTCCCCTTTATGGTATTGAACTGTTTTGTTAATCCTGTGTTGTCTTTCTTGGGTCTCTTTGTCAATGGACTCTGTCTAATCGTGCTAGCCAAAGGAGGTTTTAGAAAGCCGTCCTACATTTTGCTTTTTGCACTTGTTTTGGCAGACTCCATGAACATGTTTATAAGCCTGGACTTTCCCAGCAGAATTCGATACTTCGGACCTGTCAAGACAAAGCCTGGTTACTGCACCTTTGAGTACGACGCTATCATGAATCAATATCTCTTTGTCTCACAAGAGTTTTTCAATTTCGTGGGGTTGTGGGGTCGAACTATTAACGCCACGATACCGATGATTATAACCATGGAGCGAATACTCGCTGTGTACTTTCCAGTGACGTTTACTAGAGTGGTTACACCGAAGTCGATTACTGCGTCCTGTTGTGCTTCTTACGTCATTTGGCTGCCTCACATTATCGTTCAGAGCTTCTACAGGCGTCTGCTTTATGTCCAGCTATCAAACGGAAAGGTTGTCGCCATTACTACCGCTACAGAATTTTTGTTTAACAATTTCAGCATTCTCTACTCATTCACGGCATACTTTCTTGAAGCGATGACGTCATGGGTGCCCGTCTGCTTCGTCTGTCTAGGTTGCATCCTCATCGGCATCAAGGTCTCTGTCTCCATCTCTCAGCGGCGTAAGCTAACTAGCTTGAGAAAGGAGCAGCAATGGTCGCCCAGAACCACTCGCACCCTTCTGACCACCTGCCTTATATTTGCAGTCACCCACGCCATTAATGCACTCATCGGCACACTTGTAACAATTGACAACAAGACCCCTCTATTGACCTACTTGTTGGTGGAAATCGCAGAATTCCTCAATATCCTGAACTGCACCAGCAACTTCCTAGTCTATTTCTTCTTAAACAAAAAACTTTGGAGAGTTTTACTTCAAATAATTCGTAGAAGAAAACTTCTATAATTAGCAATATTAAAAACTCTTTCATCTCGATGTCAAGAACGGCATGCCTATTGTTTCCATTTTAAGTTTGATCAAACCAAATTATATTCAGTGCCAGATTTAAGCTTGTGGAGGCCATGGGCAGGGCTTTTGTGGAGGTATTTATCTTCTTTAACCAAATGGACTTAACTAATGTTAGGGTAACGACTTATTAGAGTATTCCTATATTTAATATAATCTTTTCTTCTTTCTTTATATTAAGTAATCTTATTATTAATTTTATGTTTGTTTACTTAGCGACATGAATCTGAAGTCCTATGAGGATGCACTGTGGGCACGTACGTAAGCCCAACCCTAATTTAAATAGCTCTTAAAATAATGAGCAATTATTTATAATCGTCTGTATCCTAAAACTAAAGAAAAACGTTTACATTTTTTTTTTATTTATTTTTTAAAGACACAACCTCCTTTATACAAATATATTATTTTTTCTCGTAATACATAATAAATGTTAGATTAAAAAAAAAAACAACATTTTTTTTTACCCTGCCCAACATCCGGAAATATCCGAAGACTTGTATGGTCCGTTCAACATTAATATTTTCTAGTTTTCAAGCCTAATGTTAATGTATTTCTTTTATGTACTTTGAAAAGTTATAACGGTCAAACTAAAGTTCCCCTTTGTTGCCAACAAGCTAGTAATTCTTATCCCAACGATATATACATCAACTGTCAAATTTCTAAGAAAATCGTTGAGCCCAACCACCCAGACATTACCACATAAGTACGAGTTGAATAGAGGTATTGTAAAAAAAAAAATTAGATTATAACCATTATTTAGCACGAAATTTGGTAGATTCATAAACGAATATTCATTTTAGACTAGAGTAACACGGTAACACCTTTAGTAAAATCACTAAATTTAGAAGCCTTCAAGAAAGAAGACTCAATAGTAAAGTAGCAATTATACATAAAACACTGAACCATAATATTCAAATACAAAAACAAAATAGAATAAAATACTCAGAAAGACACAAAGATAACAGCACAGCTCTCGTCCCATATGCTAGGACAAATTTGTACAAATACTCCTTCTTTCCTAGTGCTATTAGAGCATGGAATGGGTTTGTTTGTACAATGTTTTACATGTTTCGGATGTTCCTTCAGAGTTGAAGATAATTACTTCCTAGTCTAAACCTCCAGCAGGACGACGGGGGATGGGAGCGGGCAGGGTTTGAACCCTGGACCATCGATAAATCTGAACGACAGTCCAGCGCGCAAACCGCACGACCAGGCAGCCATCCTAGCTAGCCAGGAAAACCAAAGTCTAGGCAGAATTTAAGTCATTGGTTAACATGCATGACGAAATGCATGACGCGTAGGACGTAATCATCTTCTTTTTTGAAGTAACGTCTGTATTATATAAGATAAGAAGATGCAAGCATGTATATATTAGAAAACTTTGTGTAGCGCAGAAGACAAAGTATTTACTAGAACAAAGAGACTCAACACACTCCTGAATTCATTGAGTCATAAGCTAATTTTTCGGAATATCAAACTAGAGGAAAATAGGATGGGTTGCCTGGTAATTTGGTATACGCTTCGAGATGTCATCACGACAGTCTCGAGTTGAGATCACGCTGGCCCTGCGGGAGGTCTGGACTAGGAAGTAGATTGTCTTCACCTCTGGGGGAACACGTAAAACAATAAACAGTTCACGACAGTGTCACCAACCGTAAGATTTAAAGTCTTATCGGTCAAAATAAACTAATTGCAAATTTCGCAAAAAAAAAAACGGTAAGGTTTCTGTCCAGTCTGAATGTTCAATTTTTTAAAATCTCTATTGTGGGGACCCCGCTCTTGTGGAATCTCCGTATGCCATCCCCCAAATCTGACTGTATCCTCTTATCTCCCACCTCCGTTTTACTGGGGTAGAAATTTTTTTCAACAAGAGCACATTCCCGTGACAAACTAATTCGTGTACGTATATAGGTATCACACTTTAAACGCTAAATTAGGTAATTTTTAATCTTATTAACTGCAATGCGGTTTTTACGAAGTTCCTAGAATATCAGTCTGTCTGGAGGAATTTTTGTATGTGATCCATCCCACTTCCCCTTCTCGGATCAACTTGAAACTTTACACAATTATTCCCTGTAAATAACAAAGCATGAATCAATCAAAAAATGTGCCAGCTAACTATTCAATTATTTTGATATCGAAAAGGGAAATAAATCATCCAGTACTGAGAAGAATGGTTTTGGGAAGTTCTTTCCCTTAGATAATTTTTTTTTGGGGGGGGGGGGGGATTAGAGGGATATATGTGGTGTCCAAGCTTGTGCATAAAAATACTGGTTCTGATTATTGAAGGTATTTGTATAAGCAATGTTGGAATTAGAGTTATGTTTGAATTAGTGAAAGTACCTCATCATTTATGGCTCTCTATTTCGGTAAGTTATTCAAACAATATAGAAGCACTACTTAGACCCACCATTCCAAAGCTGACATGGCGGATGACCGCATACCAACGGCGATTTCGTTTTTGCAAGCTTAAAGAAGAACAACGTAACAAAGGTGCCCCAAGAAAACGCAATAAATATCAAATCAGGCGCCATTTTGCCCTCATTGGCATAGAGGGAAAGCAGCAAATGAACTCTACAAGACACAGCTGGAAAGACACAAATTTTAGACCCAAAGAAAAAAAAACTTAATAGAAGTCAGGCACAGAAGACGAAAAAAAACAACAACTTAAATAGACCCCAGGAGGACAAAGGCTTTGTCTGCATCAGTTTTGACAAAAAATGCAGGTCGTAACTGGGTCTATGTGGTCAGGAGAAATACTACACTTATCTATAATGGTAAAACTCAAATACAATGCCTTGTCATATGACAATACACTAAGAAGAGCTGATTAACTTTTTCTCTCCGTTGTTATTTTTCCACGTTTTAAAGGAGTTCTTCATTTTGCTCATTACTGTTTCACTCCCCTGTTATGATTAAGCTTCAATAGCTTTGTTGTTTGTTATCAGATAATGTTTTATTTGGTCTAGAGTTAAAGGGAAATGCATGGTCTTTTTATATAACACAATGTCAAGTTTATAAAATAAAACATTGATTTAATTTAATGAGGTCAAATTAACGATAGTATCGTCGATTAGGAGAGAAAAAGAGTTAACTAGTACTGAAGACATTTATAAGAAATAGAGCAGCGGTTCTCCACCTTTTATGCTCGGTGACCCCTTTTACATTCCCCAACTCTGCAGGGACCTCGCCCCCCCCCCCACATATACAGCAATAGAAGAGTAGGCAATAACAATCCATATTTTCGATGGTCTTAGGCGACCCCTGGCTAATAGTCAATCGACCCCCCCCAAAGGGTGTCGCGACCCACAGGCTGAGTACCTCTGAAATAGTGTTTGTTGTCTCATCTCAGGTAACCTGTATTCCTCGGGGTTACTTAACTCTTTGTCTCCTAACTGACAATACCAACGTTGATTCCATCAGAACATGTTAAATAATAACAGAGAAAGAGTCAAGCTACAATTTCTGACAAAACAAAAAAAACTTTGAAGAAGCACCAAAATGAAGGAACATACATCCATAGAAAGCTACCTTACCCACACATGCATTCATACACACACATATATATATATACAGATTAAAGAAAAATGGAAGGAAGAAAAATATTTATTAAAAAAGCGAAATAAAAAAAATGATTTAATGTTGTACACTGTTCGTTGAATGCATATAGTCTCATCTCCGAATAGATTACCTCATTATATGGTTTGAACCAGAGACTAGTTTGATTAAAATTGTACAACATTTTTCTGGTGAGCAAAAAAAAAAAGTATGCACATTCAGTACAAAGAAGAGTAGTACAGTAAGTTTCCCCTTTCAGACCTTGTGGTCTATAGGGCAGATGATGTAAAGGTCATCTGATTCCGTGGCCTACGGTTAACGTGGGTGTCATGTGGCCAGCACAACGACCAACCGCCTTTACTTTTCCCCAACTAATGTCAGGTACCCATTAGAGCTGGGTGGACTCAGAGGCGCCCAAGGATCCCAAATTAAAATCCCAGTCTTCACCAGGATTTGAACCCAGGACCCCCGTTCAGAAGCCAAGTGCTTTACCGCTCAGCCACCTCCAAAGAAGAGTGGTAAACTATAAAAAAAAAATGCAAAATTTTTTTTCCACTTTGGGGATAAGAAAATACAACAAAATTAAAAACCCATTTATAGTTTTATAAAACTGATATGATATGACAATCTTATTGTTTAAAGAAATTATGTAGACAATGGAATAAGATAAACTTATGATAATCATTTCTTTTCTAAGTTGTTTTTTTTAAATAACAAATGGAAAGGACAAAATATTACAAGCTTATCCTAAAACAAGTTAATTTAAGGGTGAAGCTAGATAAAAAACAAAAGACTCAGACTAGACGACATTTAATGTCATTGCTATTTTCCTATTTATACATTTTTTTTACAATAAATAAGTATTGAGATTACTGTTTCCTTTTATAGTGCACATTAGAGTACTAATTCCAACAAAGTTAGGACTTAATAAATTAAGTTCTTCTGTATAGATATTAAACAATGTCAATAAACTATTTACAAAATATTTTTCCAACTTTTGTCTTTTCATTTTCTAATTTGTAGATATATGAAGAAAATGGCAAGATCAGTAGATCTATGGACCTTTAATGTCACTCAAGATGAGGAGCTACTACAGTATATTAATCCAAAGTTACTCAGTTTAGACTTTGCAGACAGTCATCCAAATAAAGATCATCAAAGCTGCATTCATTTTTGTCACAGTACATGCTAGATAACTACATGCTGTTGGTACAATTAATACACAAGATGACAATAATGCTTATACAAAACTAGTACAATGCGAAAAGTACAATCTCAAAAGTGAACAATACCACAAATTAATCTACTAATAAATTTCACAAGTCCATGTTTTGCATTTACCGATATAATAAAACAATAATTAGAAAAACTTCTTGTCTACTCTAAAGGCTGGAATCAGTGACTGTGATTAAAAATGTACATTTACAACATCGCAGGGTACATAAAAGAAGACATGAAACAGTTATTGATATTAAGAAAATGCTTGTGTAAAGATGATCATTTATACATTTTCACTTTTATTTATGTGATGAACTTTAAGTTGAAGATTCTCCTGAATGTTTAATGACAACAGGAACCTGGTATTTCTCCTCAACTTTTTTTCTTAACTGAGACACATCTTCCTCATCAGTAGATCCATAATCTTTGGCAGCTTCCCGGTTTTTGGGGACATCGTAACTGGCTTCAGATGAGCTAATAATAAATGGGGTAAAGGCTGGAAGAGGTGGCAATGACCTTTGAATTTGAGGTGGTGGAAGAAAGCTGGATGGAAGATCATACTGTGTGGAAAGTCCTAAAGTAGAAAAAACAAGCATTCACAATTTATTGATTCAGTGGTAGATTTAAACATATAAAAATCACCACTAAAAATGATAATAAAATATGTAATATTTTATTTTTTTTTAAAAAAAGGTAAAATTTAGGGATTATATATAACAAAAAAATAGTAAAATTTTTAGCATTATAAAGAAAATGTATCAAGCTTTAATGGTGGTGTGAAATGCCCTGTGTTGATAACCTTTATAATTGTGTGTTGTTTTTTTTAAAGTTCATTACCATCTCACACCATAAATAATGTGTAAAATGTGTAAAAAAGAAATGTATAAATTATTTAAACAGTGTTTTTACTGATAGAGGGCAAAACTTCAAAGCCTTCAGTTTAGTAAATGTTATCATTTTGATGCAAATTTCATAAGTTAGTTTTATATAACAACTATATAAAATAAAAACTAAGCCTAAAATTATATAGCAGAATAAAATTATTTAAATATGTAAGGAAAAATGCTTTATATCAATTACAAGGCTCCCCATATCTCAAATAGCTTAAGGCTGTAGAAAGTCTAAATCCAGTACTGAATAATGATTACATATAAAACTTTGTTTTTGCCTGGAATGATATGAACTAACCAGTTTCCTGTTGGTTCTGACTGGCCTGATGTCTCAACGTATTGAAGTCAGCATAATTATTAAGTTCAGCTTTATCGGGTAATTTGACTTGAGATGATCTTGTCAGCTTGTCCTCACTAAAAACAAAGAGGGCCATTGATAACTCACAGAAGATATCAGTTTTATTAAATAATATTGGCAATGAGAATCAAAGTGCAGAAATATCAATATTTATAAAACCAACATATATTCAGTGCTTCTTTAATCCCTTTCATAGACAGAGATGTATTAAGCACCACAAAAGATATATCTCTCTGTAGTGTCTAGGGTAATTTATAGGATAAGATCAGCTCTTAGAAAAAATAAGATGTCTAAACCAAGTGCAATTTGATGCTTAATTTTATGAAATATAGTTTAATTTAATACAGTTTAACTAGAGCCATTTTAGTGACACAAAATAAAACATGTCTAATAGTTGCTATATTGTTATGACAATTCTATCATGTGATGAATAATATATTCATGCTTTAAATTAAGGTATCCATTTTTTCACATAATCTACTGGAAAATTCTTTAACGTATCATGAATGTCCTAATCATGTGACTTGACTTCTCTATACCTGATGATACAGCTACTGGGTCTGATTTTTATAAACTTCTGATCTCAGCTAACAAACATATACTGTTTGTTAAAAGTTTAGACTTGCATTAGCCAAAACAAGAGTCTCAGCTCAAAGTACAAACACTGGTTTAACATAGTGATTCTTTGCTGACCAGAGGAGGTAATTATATAAACATTTAGCTGAATGACAGTAAGACAAGACCTGGTCCAGGCTGGAAAATAAGCAAGACTTTTATTTAGTCTCAGGGATTTACACCTCCTGGCAGAAAGACAACACTTTTTTCCCATCAGGTTCAGTACATGAACCTCCTGCTCCTGGCAGAAAGAGAAGTAACACTTTTTCCCCTCATATCAAAACATGGACAATCTTTTTTCAGAAGTAGCTCTAGAATAGCTTTCTATAAGATACATGAAGTCTGACAGGAGAAAATAGTGTTGCAGTGCCTCAATTGGTGAAACTAAGTTTTTTTTTAAGGCTTTTGTAAATCACAACTTTCTTTCTAAGAACCTGCTCAGTGCACTATGGTCCTATCTCTTTTGTGGACATGTGGGAAAGGGGAGATCTGGAAGAAGGCTTCCATGCTGCCCTTAGGAGCTCATTAAACACAAACTCTGCGAGAGGCGAGTTTCAAGTAGGTAGTCAAGTGTTGTTGTTTTTTCCACACAGATACACATCACACTATTTAAAGTAAATATTAGTATAGTTCCCCTTTCAGAACTAGTGATCTATGGGGCAGATGATGTAAAGGTCATCTGTTTCTATGACCCACAGTTAATAAGGGTGTCATGTGGCCAAGCAACGACAAACCACTATTACTTACTAATGTCAAGTACCCATTAGAGCTGGTTGGACTCAGAGGTGCCCTGAAGATCCCGAAAATAAAAATCCCAGTCTTCACCATGACTTGAACCCGGGACTCCGGTTCAGAAGCCAAGCCCTGTATCACTCAGCCACCACTATTTAATATAGGTTATGCATAAATTTAGTAAACACTGAAATCATTTAGTACACAAGTCTACATTGCAGTTTGTGGCCATAAATCTGGTTGAAAAAAATCCTGTAAAATGTCTTACATAACAACCTGGCAATACTTACATTTTACAATAGCCTCCATCATCCATGTTCACATATGTTGGACTAGCACAAGGCTCTGAACTAGGTGTGTCTTTACATTGGACAATCACTTTAGAGGGGGAAGTTCTCTGATGACGGGAAAAAAAAAGTACACAAAGAGTACATAGTTACTTTACCTTTTTTTTTTACTTGTATATGAAGAAAAGCAACAAAAAAAAACGGGGAAATATTTTTTAGAGTTTTGGTTATGTGCCAATGATGCAGGAAAAAATGGCTCTCCAAAACAGGGCTTAATAACTACAAGAAATGCTCTATGTAAGACTGAAGTCAGCCAATGTATATGACAGCATAAGTTTTACACTGAGATTTTGACATTTTTAAATGCTGTATTAAGAAGCTGAATCATAAATCACACATGTTAGATATAGAAATATCTTCTCCATTTCATAAGTGAAAAAACTTTTGAGCCACAAACAAAACACAAGGAGTTTTACTTCAACACAAATCAGCCAAAAAATACACAATTGTTAGTCTTTTGGCATTAGTAAAGGACCTTCAAAACTTCTCTCGTTTCATCCAAATCAGAGGAAAAATATCTAGTATACAACCAAGCAGCTAGAATGGTGAACAGAATACTACCACCCCATTTACACAACACAGAATACACTAGAAAATGTTGTCCTGGCCTCTCTGCCAGATCTTTCATCGTTGGACATCATAAACCACTTAGACAAACAGAATGTTATCACCCCATACCAACATGGCTTTAGGAAATATAGATCATGTGAAACACAACTAATAGGACTAATTGATGATTTTTCAAAAGGTTTAGATAATAGTGAACAAATAGATGCTATTTTACTAGATTTTTCCAAGGCTTTTGACAAAGTTCACCACCATAGTTTGCTTAAAAAATTAAAATATTTTGGCATTAATGGTCCACTGCATCAGTGGATTAAAGATTTTCTGATAGGGAGAGAACAAACTGTAATAATAAATGGCTCTAAATCAACACCAATAACAGTAAACTCAGGTGTACCTCAAGGAACAGTCTTGGGTCCATTACTATTTTTAATTTACATAAATGATTTACCAAATTGCATTAGTTCAGGAACAAAAGTCAGATTATTTGCAGATGATTGCATAATATATAGAACAATAAAAACAACACAAGACACAGATATTTTACAAAGAGAATTAGATGAATTACAGAAATGGGAATCAAATTGGAGCATGTCTTTCCACCCAGAAAAATGTCAGTTGTTAAGAGTAACAAAAAAACTAAAACAAATTAATTCCACTTATCTTATTCATGGCAAACCAGTAACACAAACTAAAAACGCAAAATACCTAGGTGTTATAATAAATGAAAAACTGTCATGGAATCCACATATTGATGAAACTACAAAAAAATCCAACAAAGCATTAGGGTTTATTAAAAGAAATTTCTATAAATCAAATAAGAACATAAAACTAAAATGTTATTTAACCTTGGTTGGGCCAATAATAGAATATGCATCCACCGTTTGGGACCCCTCAACTCAAGAAAACATTAAGAAACTGGAACAAACACAAAATAGAGCAGTGAGATTCATAACAAATGAATATTCACATTTGACTAGAGTAACACCATTAGTAAAATCACTAAATTTAGAAAGCCTTCAGGACAGAAGACTCAAAAGTAAAGTAGCAATTATACATAAAACACTGAACCATAATCTTCAAATACAAAAACAAAACTTAATAAAATACTCTGAAAGACACACAAATAAAGGCACATTCCTTGTCCCCTATGCTAGGACAAATTTGTACAAATACTCCTTCTTCCCTAGTGCTATTAGAGCATGGAATGGGTTGCCTGAGCTAGCCAGAAAAACCAGTGACTTGGCAGAATTTAAGTCATTGGTTAATATGCATGACTAAATGCATGACGCGTAGGACGTAATCATCTTCTTTTTTGAAGTAACGTCTGTATTATATAAGATAAGAAGATAAGATAAGGACAGCTTAGATAATCTCCCAAGCCCTGCTAATCTAAAAAAAAGCAACAAATTGTATGAAAAATGGAGTGATGGCATTTCAGAGGAAGTAACAGAAGTCAACCAAACACTCCTGCTCTCAGAATTCTATGATCTCCTCTGGGAATTGGGTAATGTCATGCAGGACACATAAACACAATATAAAAAAAAACTAATATTATAGAGTTATCTACCTCCTCACCATTGTTGGTAATATCTTAGCTAACACAGTACTTTCAAGGATGCAAGTGATAGCTTCCAGAGCCTATTCCAGAGTCTATTCAGAATCGCAATCTGGTTTCAGGAATGGTAGGTCCACTATAGACATAATACCATTTATAGGACTACTGCAGGAGAAATTCTGAGAGAGATAGATATCCCACTATATATCATATGATGCAGATTTAGTTGCTGTATCTGCTACTCAGCTTCAGAACCTGGTTGACAGAATGTCTGCTGCATGGCCAGAAGTTTGGCATAGGTAAAGGCAAAGAGAAAAATACTAGCCCAAAACACAAGTATTACACCTTTCAGTCTTCACTGAGATTTGAACACAAGATCCTCTGTTCAGAAGCCAAGTGTTTTACCACTCAGCGTCCCCACCCTCCTTTCTTAATAATAAATTAACATTTTTTTTAGAATTTCGTGTCACATTGCAATATTTTACAACGTTTTGTTTTTCTAGTTCACATATTGAACAAAATAATTTTAGAACAACAAGTTTACATATCTATATATTTTCTAACCACATTCTACTACATGTTAAAATCCAGAAATATGTAATACCCAAGTTAACAAGTTTATTGTCATTGGTCAGTACTGATCCAACTACAAATTTTTTTAGCATTATCATAGTGACAAAATACTATGATGACGTGTGACTAATTGGCTGAGAACTAACTATTGCTATAAAAAAAAAATAGCATACATCAGCACATTTCTCTTTGGCCAGATTATTTCTGTTAGTGTTGTTGTACATGTTGTTCTCAAACACCAGATTGGAGCCAGTTGGGCTGATGCAAGTTAAATCTTCTTTTTGTGATTTTGCATGGCGCCTAGAGTAAGAAGAACACAAAAGAAAAACATTTAAGAAAAATTTGGATAGTAACAGAGAAGTACATAAAACAGTTTTGAGAGAAAGAAAACTATTTAGGTACCTTCTTCTTCTGAAGATTATGAGTGCCACTATAACCAAACTTGCTAGCACTATCACTGCTACTATAATACCTAAGTGCCATGCCTGAAATCCTTCTTCCTAGAGAATTGCAAAACATACATATCGTTAAAGTTAATCAAAATCATCATACAGCTCTAAAAAATATGTTTAATTTGTTTGTGATATAGTTTAAAGCATGTTACTCATGTTTTGACTATTGTAAAGACATAAATATAGGAGGGAGAAAACTCTTGTAATATACACATTTAGTTATTCTGACAATTTTATTTTTTTACACTAGATAACGCAAGAGCGGAGTGAAATGATGGGAAATCAGAGGCAATAGCTTTTAACCCCTACATTCCATAGGAAGACTACTAAATGTATGTTTTTATTTAAAAGCCTTTATGTTGTGCGGGGACGCAGTGGCTGAGTGGTTAAGTGCTTAGCTTCCAAACCTGGGGTCCTGTGTTCGAATCTGGGTGAAGATTGAGATTATAAAATTCGGGATTTTTAGGGAGCCCCTGAGACAACCCAACTCTGAGGGTACCTGACTTTAGTTAGGAAAAGTAAAGGCGATTGGTCGTTGTGCTGGCCACATGACACCTTGATCATTAACCGTTGGCCAAAGAAACAGATGACCTTAACATATGCCCCATAGATTGCAAGGTCTGAAAGGGGACTTTTACTTTACTTTTTTTACTTTATGTTGTGCAAGATTCTTTTATCTTGCTATATTTCGTCTTTTGTCTTTTTTTCTCTTTATGTCTTTATATGTAACTCTCTATGTACCAGGGACTCTAATCTACGAGTATCAGCCCCCAAACTTGTGGATGAACCTGAAGATAAATCAAAAATTTGTAGTTTAAAAAAAAAGTTACAATAAACAGTAATAAAAAAATTTTATATCATCAATTAACCACTTTCATATATTGCATAGTGTCTCATTGAAATTGCAATTTAAGATCCTTTGAAATGTTACAACTTTACCCCTATGAAATTTACTACACTACAATCATACATGATATTCAATCATTTAAAATATGTTCTCAAGTATGTTGTTGTTTTTTCCTTGATGTTCTTAAATTTTTTTCAGTGTGAATTATTTTGATTAAAATAAAGGAGTTTTATGGGATTAACAAAACTGTGGAAGTGGGGTTAGGGGGTTATTAAAACTAATGTAACTTTTTTTTATTATATTACATTCTTTTTTATATAGGAAAAAAAATTGGCTACAAAAAATGTAATAAATAAAATAAATTATTCAAGAAAATATTTTTTTAATTCAATTTAAACTGAGCATGGAAAAATGAAATGTATTAAAAAATGCATTAAAAATGAAGTTGAAGATGTAATCTTTTAATTATCGTTTAATCCATAAATATTTAAGAAAATCACAAAACTAAAGACATTTTATAACTTCAAATTTCATAAAAGATTAACAAATGCATTATTAAAATTTTTTTCAGGTCCTGCACATAAACTAAAAAAGAGGAACTGCTAACACAATGTTGTCTTTTTTTTTTTTACTTTAAAAAAAAAAAAAAAACAACACTAATGTCTTACATCCAATTTACTACCAAAACAAAGAACAATCACTCTCATATCCAGAAAATAAAAAAAGAGAGAAATAAAAAGTTTAACATAAAGAAATAGTGAAATAAATATTTAATACCAAATTATTTGCTGAGGATAACTCCGCTCTTTCCAGCACTAGCGAAGCTACTCCCTGAGAGTAACGCTGCACTAAAAGAATTAAATTACTTATTCGTACAACAAATAAAATTGGAAGATAAAAATTAAAGTTTCATTAACCTCCACCAATAGTTAGTTGATGTTTAATGTCATTCCTAATTACATTTCAGTTTTAGATTTTGAAACCCTGTTTGTTTCCCCCTCATGCTTATTGTGTGTATTAGTAGTCACTAAATGTGCATTCTGTGTTGTGTGACTCGCAAGCATATAAGAATGTGGCCATGACCAGGGAGCACATGAGTCTGATTTGGTGTCGAGGGCCTTTTTCATTCCATATTATTTTGAGTTTTGCAAGTCCTGCTGTGGACTACACGAATTCAGGTTGTGTTCCCTCGTATGAGATGATAGCTCCGAGGTATATAAAACTACTGACACTTGTCAGCTTTTCACCTCCAATACAAATGCCCCTTTTAAAGCCCTGATGGCTATTGGTCATAATTTGTTTGTTTTTGTTTTTTTTTTGGCATTTATTTACATACCATATGGTGCTGAAGTCTGCTAGTTCTTCTTCTGTCCCTGCTAGGCCAAAAATAATCTGTTATTCATGAAGCCCAAGTTAGTAGTAGTTCTTCCTTCAATGCTTACAGAACCATCATAGCCCTCAAGACCATCTTCCATTATCCCTTCAAGGAAGATATTAAAAAGAGTTGATGAGAGTACGCAGCCTTGTCTTACTCCAACTTTGGTTTCAAACAAGTTCCCAATGTTATTGTTGAGGTACATCGCACTAGTAGCCTCCTAGTAGAGGTTCTGGATTACTTTTATTAGCATATACAAGAAAAATAAATCTCCATCTTTGATAGATCAATGACAATAAGCATGCATTGTATGCATTGAATAATTATCTTTTAATTTAACTGGAAAAGTCATTATAGTTTTTTTAAGTGACACTATTTAGCTATTTCTCTTTGGCCACTAGCAGACAATGTTTTTGTCTGCATTCATTTTGGCAAAATATGTAGGTCATTGCTAGGACTACGCAGACAAGAGAAATGCTGCCCTCTTATTTAATATTCAAACAAAAAAACACAATGTTATAAAATACGCAGAAAGACACAAAGATTTTGGCTCATTTCTTAATCCATATGCTAGGACAAATTCATGTGTTTTTTTTCCTGTAGCCATTAGACCATGAAATGGGTTGCCTGAATTAGCTAGTTAAAACAATGTCTTAACTAGTTTAAATCTCTAATTAACATGCACAACTAGATTAACACTCTGGAACAAATAGGACATGATTATCTTCTCTTGTCAAGGAGCATCTTTCAATTTTAGGCAACAGAAAACGTCAAGACTTTTAAGAAATGTACTACAATGGACAACTGAATACCATCCAAGATGAGTATAAAACTAGATGACTACATTGTCCACACTTCATACATTATGTCCTGCAGAAAGCTTAGGTTTGGATGCAAGAATCATTTCTGAAGGAATATCAGGAACTTACAAACAAAGTTTGCATTAAAGCGGAGAGTGTGTTAGTGAAAGCAAAGTTTGCATTAAAGTGGAGAGTGTGTTAGTGAAAGCAAAGTTTACATTAAAGTGGAGAGTGTGTTAGTGAAAGCAAAGTTTACATTAAAGTGGAGAGTGTGTTAGTGAAAGCAAAGTTTGCATTAAAGCAGAGAGTGTGTTAGTGAAAGCAAGGTTGCATTAAACTGGAGAGTGTGTTAGTGGAAGCAAAGTTTGCATTAAAGTGGAGAGTGTGTTTGTGAAAGCAAAGTTTGCATTAAAGTGGAGAGTGTGTTAGTGGAAGCAAAGTTTGCATTAAAGTGGAGAGTGTGTTTGTGAAAGCAAAGTTTGCATTAAAGTGGAGAGTGTGTTAGTGGAAGCAAAGTTTGCATTAAAGTGGAGAGTGTGTTAGTGAAAGCAAAGTTTGCATTAAACTGGAGAGTGTGTTAGTGGAAGCAAAGTTTGCATTAAAGTGGAGAGTGTGTTAGTGAAAGCAAAGTTTACATTAAAGTGGAGAGTGTGTTAGTGAAAGCAAAGTTTACATTAAAGTGGAGAGTGTGTTAGTGAAAGCAAAGTTTGCATTAAAGCAGAGAGTGTGTTAGTGAAAGCAAGGTTGCATTAAACTGGAGAGTGTGTTAGTGGAAGCAAAGTTTGCATTAAAGTGGAGAGTGTGTTAGTGAAAGCAAAGTTTGCATTAAAGCAGAGAGTGTGTTTGTGAAAGCAAAGTTTGCATTTAAGTGGAGAGTGTTTTAGTTAAAGAAAAAAAAATGCTGAATGCAAAAGCTACAACAGTTGATTTACGTGATAGATAAGATTATAGCAAAACAAAACAGGTGAAGATCTTGTGTGGTTTCAACCTTGTTGTAAGTTGTAGCTGAAGTTGTAGTTGTACTTGAAGTTGTAGCTGAAGTTGTAGTTGTACTTGAAGTTGTAGCTGGTGTTGTAGGTTCAGTGGTCGTGGCCTTAGTGGTGGTACTTGGCAAGCTGGTGGTGGTTGTAGCTGAAGTAGCATTGACATTGAAACTTTATATTTGAACCTTATTCACGAAAATTGCAAGAGTTTTTAAGGGAACAGTTTCTTAATTACCAACTCAAAACATCAATCTTTTTTAAAAAGCATTTTTTTCATGCCAACAAGATCATATAGAATAAAAAGAGATAGACTATTGGTAAACTAGGCACAATAGAGAAAAGAGGGGGGAAAATAGAGAAAAAAATATAAAGTCTAATGGACTAACAATATTTCAAACAAATGTTTGGCCTTTTGGCTGCTGAGTCTTTGAACCACAAACATTCATTTTATCACTACTTAGATTAGCATAACACCTGCCTTAATTACAAAGACATTAGCATAGAATAATAATTCAAAGTACAAGTATGTTGATTAGTAAAATAAAAAAAAATCTTAAGCACTGAAGTAGATACCAACACTAACAAGTAAGTATCAAAAGTAAAGTATCACAAAGTTAAGTGACCCTATCCCAAAATACCTTTCTAGTGTCATAAACAGCTTAAAGAGCTTAATAAAGCAAAAGATAAGAATCCTAAACCAAATCCTAACAAAACTTCAAAATTATACTTATAATAAAGATTTTTAATAATTTTTTTTATAAAATTTAATTTTAATAAAAAAAACTGTCATTAAAAAATGTAGCAAGAGTAAAAATTCAATGTGCATAATAAAATCATTTTTATGTAAAATGTTGATAACTTTAAACCACTAGTAGAAACAAGTTAAATAATTACTTGGTGCTTTTGTTGTTGTTGTTGTTGTTGTTGTTGTTGTTGTAGTAGTTGATGTTGTTGTGGTAAGAACCTGAAGACAATTGGCTCCATAGTATGGCTTTCTACACAGACATTCATATGATGTTGCCCCTGGCCTAAACAAAATACAAGATATTAAGTGATGCCTTAATAACAAGCTATAATTAAAATTAACTACGATTTTAAAGAAACACAGACCTACAAAAAAAAAATAAGAAACACAGACCTACAAAAAAAAATAAACTACAATAGAAATATTGTATTTAAAAAAAATGTTTAGCTAAGTACTAGTTTTTAAAATAAAACAATAAACAACAAAAAAATTAAAAGATTATAATTAAGATTATAATGGGAAGCGTGGTCGAAAGGCTAAGTATGCTTGAACTTGGCTTGGTTCGACACCCAACTCAGGCAGAGTTGTGTTTACTGAGCACCTAAAGGCAGCACGGAAAAACCTTCTCCTAGATACCCCCTCCCTCCACTGGTCCACAACTGAGATTGGACCAAAGCGCTCTGGTGATGCTATAAGCATGAATTTAGCGCTATATAAAAACCATATTTTATTTTTTAATGTATGTACTGTTCTTAGTTACTTCTTTCAAAACAAAACAAGACAATGGGTGTTTTTGACTTACTGGGCTGTGCAGGTGCCACCATTAGAGCAAGGAGACTTGCTGCATGGGTCAACTCTTGACTCACAGTTTTTACCCTCCCAGCCGTCCTTGCAGGTGCATAAGTAGGTGAACTCTGTGCTGTGGGCAAAACAGGTGCCTCCATTGAGGCAAGGTGAAGACTTGCATGGGTTGATCCATTCAGAACAGTCTTTACCTAGTCATCCAATTTTCATGAACGAAAAAAAAAAAAAAAGAAATATGTACAATAATAATGGGAGGAGCGGTGGCTGAGCGGAAAAGCACTAGGCTTCTGAAATAGGGGTTCTGGGTTCAAATCCTGGTGAAGACTGAGATTTTTAATTTTGGGATCTTTGAGTGCCTCTGAGTCCACCCAGCTATAATGAGTACCTGACATTAGTTTAGGGAAAAGTAAAGGAAGTTAGTCATTGTGCTGGCCACATGAACACCCCTGTTAACCATAGGTCACAGAAACAGATGACCATTCTCTAGATCTTTCTCTACCAAATCATTTTCTTCGCTCCTCCCCAGGCGCTTACTTTAATCAATCCAATCATTACCCGCCAGATGTCATGGGTTTCTCCAGCTCGTGGGTTTTTCCAGAACGTGACTTAAATCCTAAGTTTATTTTACCATACACTAGGTTTATTTAATTTAAACTGATACGTGACACATATATATATGAACATCAACATATATATTGTTGATATATATTATTATATAAAGCAGAATGTTTGGCGTAGGTATGTATGTATGTATGTATGTATGAATGTATGTATGTCCCCGTATAGAAATAAAAACCGCTTGACCAATGTTGATAAAACTTGGCAGAAATGTTCCTTGGGTACCAACTTAGACCGTAGTGTATGTATTGTGGCCCTAAAACAAACTTAAGATCCTCAAAAAAAAAAAGGACCAACTCTATTACAGTTATAGTATTTTATGGATCTAGGCCATGTTTACAATGTTGACATGAGAAAAGATCAAAGGATTTAGATCTAGATCTAATTTTAAGAAATAGGATAAACTTTGCGCTGATAGTTTTTTACTTTAACACATGAAAATACAAAAGAAGGTCCATTGATTTCAATATATAATAAAATTGACCTTCAAATTTGTGTTTCAAAACCATTTTTTACATACATTAGTTCCTTATATCTGTGACTACAGATTTCCTGACGAACATTCTTTCATTAGACAATACCGTAATGTTACACATCTTTATATTCCTAGATCTAAAACTCTAAGATCATAGCACTTCTCTTCGCAAAGATAGTTTTATACTTTAATACATGAACATAATAATTATCGTTCATTTATTTCATATTTTAATCAGATTAACATTCAAATTTGGTTTTCTAAAGCATTTTTAATACATTCGTTTACGAAAGCTGCGAAGCCGTGTTGAGATAGGCCTAGATCTATATTCATTCATGAATCGCGTACTAAAAATTATTTCGTTTAACTGTTCTTATCTTATCTTATATAATACAGACGTTACTTCAAAAAAGAAGATGATTACGTCCTACGCGTCATGCATATTAACCAATGACTTAAATTCTGCCAAGTCACTGGTTTTTCTGACTAGCTCAGGCAACCCATTCCATGCTCTAAAAGCACTAGGGAAGAAGGAGTACTTTATTATCCCATTCATTTAGCAAATCGGGTAAACCCATTTTAATTGTACTATTTATCTATCGCTCTCTTCGTTTTTAATAGATATGTATTGTTACGTATTTCTGAATCTTCTGGCTAGATGTACTAGTAGGCACACAAATAAAAACACTGCAAAGAACTTGACGACTCAACTTTCAGTTTCATATAACTTTAATGACTATTAACTCTAGCAATTCGTCACTGTAACATGTAGCGTAGAAGACTGTACAATATCTGTCAGTTTACAGTTAGCTATACTTCGTTGCAATTCATCTCTTCACTTCGTTGCAATTCCACAGAACAGATCAACGACACACTTCCCAGTGTCGCTCCAGGTCTCCCAAAGCTGAACCAAGTCGTACTCAAGTCTACCGAATCAGAGCCGCACACGTCTTACATCGACTGTATAAACTGTAACGGCTCAAGTCCACTGTAGTTCGCTGTATAGACTTTAACGACAGTAGTCCACTCCAGTTAACTCTACCCTAGTTAACTTGCATCGAGTCGTACACATTTCTCTTCCACTAGAGTCGCACACGTCTTACATCGTCTGTATCGACTGTAACGGCTCACTCACGACTGACTTTCACATTAACTCTCTGGCTTATATAGAGTCCCTATTCGCTCCTCCAAAGTAGCACAAACACTGCTAGTATCATCTGGAACAACACGTGAGGAAACGTCACATCCTGTCTTTGTTTTTACATGTAGATTCCAGAGAACACCTGCTGCAGTGTCATCAAGCCGGGGTCATACGTACTGACCTCTATCTGTCACTGTTCATTAGTAACTGCCCCCTTCTTAGATCTGTTTGTCCCTTGGAACAACACGTGAGGACACATCCTGTCTTTGTTTATACGCGTAGATTCCAGAGAACACAGGCTGCTGTGTCATCTCGCTGGGGTCACACGTTGACCTCTACTTGTCACTGTTCATTTGTAACAGTATGTATCGGCTTCGGGTAAATCCATATTCGCACAACTAATTTTATTTTCGTAGCGAAAGAGAAAAAACTAAAAAGGATCGTTAGCTAAGTTTAACATACATCTAAATTAATTCTAAATCCAATCCACTAGATTAATAAACACAAACTTAGACCCGCAGGCCGCGGGTAATGTCAGGCTAGTACATATATATATATATATATATTCATTAAACATTGCATGTTAAGGGGAAAATGCTTTTTAAAAGATTGTAACAATGACTGCATAGTGAGTATTAATTGTGTAGTTTGCCTGACGTGCAAGTGTACTTATAAAAAATACATATAGAAAGTCTACATTGTCAGCTTTCAAGACAGACAAACTGGACATACAGCAAGTCTCACATGTACAGCTTTTTGAACAGATAGTCTCACCTGTGTAGCTTGCTGGACAAGTACACTGGACATCACCAGGCAAGTTCCTGCACTCTCCTCGTACACAAAATCTTTGTTCACATTCGTTGATATCTTCATTGCAGTTTGGGCCCTTCCAGCCTAACATCACAAATCAAAATTAAAGATTCTATTCTGGAACTATTCTAGAACTAGATGTAAGCCTAAAAAGGAAAATCTAACTTAAAACGGTTAACAATGTTAGGCACTTCCGCGGAGTCTAATGTAGATAAACCAAATAGAGGTAACACTCAACGAAATCCAATAACATGGGCAAAATGCCAAACAATCTATTCAAGTTAGTCGACCCTGATAATGAATGTCATACAAGAAGTTTAAAGAAGGTTAATAGTAACGAAGGTAGCCATCAAATGTCTTCTGCCTCTACGTTCATAACAACCTTCCTATCTCCAAGCCATCCCAAAAGTAGTCTGTTTACATTGGTTAACAGGGACGCCGCCTGCGTGCCAAATTTTAAAATGCCGCCCCCCCCCCCTTTTTTTTTCTACAAAAAGAAATGTATTACGACCGAGCTGGACACTGTACCAAAAGCGGCAACTAATTTAAATCCATTTTTGTAAATCATTCCGTTGTTTCCCCTTTCATGTTGGCACCGTTGTCGTATCCCTCGTGCCCTCTTGCATTTTTTTTTATTACGAAGTTACAAAGTCCTTCAACAGTTGTATCAATAATTGGGCAAAACCCCAGAAAATGTATTGTAGCATGAGGTATATAAGAATTGCATGCAGTAATAGTAGTGATTAGTTCGGTATGAGACATATCTGGTGTACAATCTAATATTTTATGAAAGTATTTGTGCGATTATACAATTTCAAGGATTTTATTTTCTATTTCACTCAATTCTGAAATTGCATATATTAATTGATGCAAATACCATTTTGTGTGTGTCAAATGAACTATTTGTGAATCCTTTAAAAGCGATACATTGCTGATAATAATTAGTTCTATAAAGGATTGTTAAGGCTGCTTTTCAAAATCATGCATTCTTTAATGCGTTGCATCTATTGTTGTTTTCTTTTGAAGAGCATTTTTCAAATTTTTCTTTCTGCAATATAATCGTCTTTTCAGAATTAATATAACCCTAATCATTTATTCCTTTTACACCTGTAATGACGCCTTTATTTATTTATTCCTAAAACGACCGTCATGGACCATTAATTAAATGAGAATAAAGAGACTCGAAACACAAAAGCCATTGACGTAAACTTTGATAATGATTTTTCACGATTGTATTTTGGAGAGATGTGCATTGTCTCAACAATCGTCTGACATACGCAGATTGGAGGTGCCTACAAATTTATCCAACACACCTCTCAGACAAAATGAAGCAAATCAACTGCTGAAAATTTTTTCTTGAAATGATATAAAATAAATAATCCTAAGTACCAGTCAATTATACAATGACTTGAAATAAAACACATTAATGCAGTGTTTTTCAAACATTTCTGGGAGGCGACCCCTTACATAACAAAATTTTCGTTCGAGCCCCCCACCCTCTTCTCCCCCCCCCCCCCCCCATAGAAACTGGGGACCTAGAGGAGCGATGTAAAACGAGTAAGTTATTTTTTTCTGTTGGAAATAGTGTTGCAGGCTATAAAGTTCTTTCTGGAGATAGAATTGAACATTCGGCGGGTTTCCGCTCAAGTCGGCAATGGGTCTGATATCGGGGCTGGGCCCCGGCGCTGAGCGTATTCTGGGGTTAACAGCTTCAGAAATTCTTTCTCCTAGCATTTACACCTTTTTCTCGTAACAAGAAGAAAGAATATAAAAAGGCCAAAATTAATGAGTTTTCTTTTTCATCTGTTCATCCTAGCAAAAACAAAAAAGTTAGTAATAAAGAGGCAGCCCTGGTCAATAGTATTATTTGAGGGACATTCTAGGAATATATGGCATGCGGACGCCTGTAATGGGTGTTATCTTTTTTGAAGATTATCTTCGTGCTGAGTAAGACGTCTCTGTCGCGGACTTTCTTTTCACACTAAAATCGTCACTATAATGAAGTGCAATAGTCGGAACAAATTCGACCAATCTCATATAAGAAAACACCGAAGAATCAGACTATCGGAAATGTTTTCTTAAAAAAGTTTAAACCCATATTGTTGCATACGCCTCTCGCGAAAACGGTCCACATTTGACACATTGACACGGTCTTATTAAAAGATGAAGCGACTTAAGATATTTTAATTAGTAAATATTGGTAATATTCAGACATGGATTAATGACTTTAATGAAAATAAAACATTGTCCCCCCCCCCCCCCCCCCCCACCGTTGTTGTTGGTCGGTCGTAGATCTACATCTATAATAACTCAAGAATATTCTACGCTTAACTAACAGCCATTTAACATAAAGGTGAAAATGTTTTTAACATTGAGTTTTCAATTACTAGATCTACTTACAGGGCCGGGGTATTCGACTAAACAGCAATATTTATATGTAGTAAGTAGATACTAAGAAGAGAAAAAATTTTTTGACTGATCTGCTTCTGTAAGCATCATTCGAAACAAATATTATAGATAAACCTCGAAAATTAAAAGTCAGAAATACGTAGGCGCCTATGAAAAAAAACCTTGTGAATCCCTTTTTCTTATTAAAAGTTTCGAAAATAGCTTCGTATATAAGGATATCTTTTTTAAAAAATAGTTTGCAAAGGATAATGGAATAAGTAAATTTATATAAAATATTAAAATATTTGAACAATTTTTTTATTAAAAATAAAATAAAAAATAAAGGTAACCTTAAAATATTGATTTGCCGCCCCCTACATTCGACCGCCTGCGTGCAAAGCAGCTGCGGCCCTGACGGCAGATATTTCGCTATCTCCTCCTAAAATCTAGTCATATTAAAGTCAGAGATTTTCATATTTCCGAAAAAAAAAATACTAATTCCTAATCGTGCCATAACAAAGCATAGAGGTCTTAAAATAAAGAAGTATTATAAAGATCTTACAATGATACTAATATAAAAAAAGCCGATTAGTAGTCTATATAGATCTAGTTATTCTTATTATCTTATTACTAATAGAAAATTGCCTTTTAATCCTTTTTGCTTTTCCTTGAATTGTTAAGTTGTTTTTTTACACTCATTTCCATGTCAATTGTGGTTTTGTAAGACATATCGTCTTCTCTAAAAGTAATGCACATGTTTTTTTTTTTTGTTGTTTTTTTTGTTTAGTCTCAATTACACCTGTTTTACTCTAATGGTTAGAGTAAAGTTTCTGTGCCAATCATCAATTTAACTAATAATGGAATTATTTCAGTTAATGTCATACCTTTCATGCACAACTTGGCCCCTGTTGTAGGGTCACATGTGTAGTGGCCAGAACTGGAGTCCTGTTGCTTACAATAGACACTACAGGACGCTGTGTAGTAGTAGACATCACAGAACATACGGAACTGATAGGTCATCCTGGGTTCGAATAAGAGGAACTTGGCACAATGAATGATGGAAATATTTTGAATTGGTAATGAGCTTGGAAATTGTATTATGTGCACTAATTTGCAAGATCAGTCTAACTCCTAATTTAACAGTGAAAAGACAAAAATATTAGCATATGAAGAACAGCACAAACTAGGACTGAAGCTATGCGTTGAGCCAATCTAGAGTTATACAAATCTTGACGGCCATTTTATAATTTCAAATAAACACTTAATTGAACCAAAATTATTTGCACGACTATAAGTAGCAAACAATGTCATCACTTTTCATTAGGTGTCATAATAAGCTATTTAATAAGAGTAAGACTGTGTATATCTGTTATCTTTGTCAAAAACAAACTTTAAAAACACACATTTTAAATTAAGGATTATTTGGTTGTTTTTCAGTCGGATTCAGGCTAAGCATCTCTGATTATGAGGTATGTTTTAAAATCAGCAAATTGAATGTAGATATCCTGTGCTATCTCTTACCTGTAATTGCCTTGGCTCATGGTTAAATAACTGCTCCACTGTGACTCTTCCTTCGACCTATATACTGGACTCAAGCTAGCAGTTAAGGTAGTCAGATAGTCATGAAAACTGATGTCTTCATCTCTGACCTTTACCGCAAGGGTGACACTGTTATCCTGGGGACAGATGATGCTCAGATCCATTATTTGAATAGGTTTTAATAAACACTAGATGGCTAATACTGGTGTAACAAGCCAAAGGCATTTAGGAATTAACTTTTTAATATATTATATCTAGCAAGACTTACATTTCTACCTTATTAAAATTTAGACTGAACAAACAATTAAATCCTTAATTTCATAAAAAATTTTCTAGGTGTGCTGCACATGTTGTTTATACATATAGTCTGCTTATAATCAAAAACATACAATTAGGCCAATTAAACAAGTAAAATGTGTTTTAATTAATATATATTTTGGATTAACTCTATGACCAACAAATGGGTGCACTACATAATTTTGTTAACATCTAATAGATAAAAGGGAACTATGAGGTTTGTTTTTAAATAACTTATGGATTTACATCTGTTATTTAACTTCTATATATGTTATGACAATGGAGAATAGGTTCTTTTTATATCCTAAAATGGAAAGTCTATTAACATAAGCCCTATTAGAAACAGGTGTCATAATAAGCTATTTAATAAGAGTATTAAAAGTTAACAAAAAAAACAACATAAAATATCGTTTTTGTTGTTATTTTAAGTAAAAAAAGTAAAGTTCCCCTTTCAGACCTTGCGATCTATATAGGGCAGATGATGTAAAGGTCATCTGTTTTTATAGCCCACGATTAACAAGCAAGGGTTCAAGTGGCCAGCACAATGACCAACCACCTTTACCTTCCCCATTTAAAGTCAAGTACCTATTAGAGTTGGGGTGGACTCAGGGGCGCCCTAAAAATCCCGAAATTAAAAATCCCAGTCTTCACCCAGGACCCCCAGCCAAGCGCTTAGCCACTTAGCCAAACAAATGTTATATTAAGTGTAATTATCTATATTGGTTTGGATCAGTAATGTTATAAAATCTGTAAAAGATCTACACTAACAATAATAAATCTGTGATTAGAAATATTTTTACCAATAGTTGTTTTTGTTTAGCGCAATGGACCCCTCATTCACCAATCTGTAAACAAACAACATTTAGTCAAGTGATTCTATATATCTTCTATACAAATAATGTAATCCATAAAAGCTGTCACGTGATACGTATTTTTCATTGTTTTATCAATATTATGACGTGGCTAAATGTTGTTTGTTTACGATTGGTGAATGAGATGCATTTCATGCTTTTAGCTTTCTTAATGCGCTATGATCCTATCACTTGTCTGGACCAGTTTGGAAAAGGAGGAGGGAGGGGTATTGTTAAGTTTTATTGAATGATGAGACACTTTAGCGTTCACTAAGACCAAACAACAAAGTTATAGTTTATAATTAATTTTATCTTCAGTAACTCTGCAAACACTATATAGTTTCTATTCCTCCATTTTGATTCTCCCCTTTCAACACGCACTCGCACCGTTCCACATTTTCACTAACATACGAACGTAACACCCCCCTATGTTCAAAAAGTTCGATGGACATCGAACGTCCAAAATACTAATCACTGAATATATTATCAGACTATTCCAAGTTTTAAAACAATTCTAAATTCTCTGTAACATAAAGAACCATAAGGTAATAAACAAATAAAACCATACACAATGTCATGTTAATACCAATACAATTCTAACGTTAAATAACATTTGTATTCATAACAATAATAACTATTATTATGAGCTATTGAAACAACTTCAGCTAATATCTATACTATAAAATAGAAAGTAAGGCGTATGTATGTATGTATGTATGTATTTTACGAATATAAATCAAAACCGTTAGACCAATCTTGATAAAACTTGGCATAAATGTTCCTTTTCGTAATAATTTAGACTGTAGTGTATGTATTGTAGTCCTAAAACAAACTTAAGACCCTCAAAAAAGGTCAACTCTATGAAAGTATGCTATTTTATGATTCTAGGTTATGTTTACTATGTTGACATGAGAAAAGATCGAAATGATTTAGATCTAGATCTAATTTTAAGAACTATACTTTGCACATATAGTTTTTTACTTTTACACATGAAAATACAAAATATAGTCTATTGATTTCATTATTGAATAAAATTAAGCTTCAAATTTTTGTTTCAAAAGCATTTTTACATAAATTAGTTCTTTTTATCTGCGAATTTAGAATTCCTGACGTACATTCTTTCATTAGACATTACCCGAAGGGTTACACATCTCTCTATTCCTAGGTGTAAACATCTAATTCAACTCTAAGATGATAGAACTTCTCTTCACAAAGATAGTTTTATACTTTAGCACATGAACATAATAATTATAGTCCATTCATTTAGATTTTAATCAAATTAACATTCAAATTTGATTTTCTAAGCATTTTTACATGAGTGCAACTCTATTCTTAATATCGCGTGCTTCTAAATATGTTTTTAAAAAAATTCAGGTCAATTAGCTATTTTTAGCTCCATTCATAATATTTTTATTCATGAATTCATGCATTCGCTTTACTTATAACATTATTATTTTCTTTAATTGTTTCTAATGCACTATATCAGTGACTACATCAGCAATACGCAAGTTAAGACCCGAGAGCAGCGGGTAATATCTGTCTAGTATATATAAATATATATATATAATTCTCTTCATATCTTAACAGTCTGGACAAAAAGAACTAAAGAAAACATTATTTCTACATGTCGGACTAAAGCTACCCAATGCAACTTTAGCGGTGAAAAAAAAAAGGAGGGGGGAACAAGTAGTATTCACCCATCAATAAATAGCAGGGCCGGACGTAACCTTTGTGACCTAGAAGTCATGGAAAGATCACTCTTTTATTTCTGCAAGTCGGACTAGAGTTACCCCACGTAACTTTAGCGGCGAAAAAAAAAGAAAGGAGGCGAGAACAAGTAATCTTCTCTGTATTCACCCGTCACTAAATAGCATAGTTGGACTCAACCGTTGTGGGGCTCTATGCTAAACGGACTTGGTGGGGCCTTCTTTGGATAGGAATATGAATAATAAGTGAAAAATAAGAATTTGTATAAGAAAATTAATTCGAATTGCATTTTATTCATTCTTTACTACGTACAGAATTACTTTACTAGCCTTGCGTGTAGCGAAGCCATACAGTATATCATAAAAAAATCTGTTTTCTACATAGATCACGCTCAATAGAAAGAATTACCAAATGTTTCAATCTATCTTCGAGAATTGTTGACCTCAAGTAATTCTTCATTAGTTTAATGCGCCAGAAGCTTCTTTCACCAGATTCCACAATTACGAGCATTGCATAATGCCGTTTTTTTTTTCATCGCGCGTAGGATTGGCGTTTTCCAATTTGAATGGCACACCAAAATGATTTTTTTGTCTATATATTTCAGGAAATTTTTATTTTTATTTGAGTTTTTAAAAGATTTTAATAATTTCCGGAGATTTCCACGACTTTTTCGTATATTTCGCAATGTCAGTAGATTTCAAGGAGCTCCTGGTAAACCAGGAGGCTGCGAGAATTCTGTTATAAGTTATAAAATGGTTTAATTTAATAATTTACACATAGAATTAGTGCGGGTCTTATGAAAGTGTGGGGCCTACTGCGGTCGCATAGGTTGCAGTGGCCTAAGGTAGGCTCGAATTCGAATTTCTCTAATGTAGCTCATCTTTTGATATCATCAAGTTTGACACATCAATAAGTAAAACCAATTATAGTAAAATCACTAAATTTAGAGAGACTTCAGGGCAAAAGACTAAAATGTAAAGTAACAATAATATTTAAAACGCTATTTCCTAAACCTTTTTTTTTCTACTCTATAGTATAGATGGTTATATCATAGGATGTCAAATGTAAACAAAGGGAGGCTGATCCAATTAAAATTCAATGTACAGATATTTAAAAATCTAATAAAACTAGAATCTATAGAATAAGTCCTGACAAAGGGTCTAAATAGATCCAGATCTAATGATGCATTGATTTTAAGGGTAGGTACATAGAGGCCATACATTTATAGATCAAAAGATCAAATAACTTACCTCAAATTTGTAAACAGATGCAATCAACGGATTAGGAACACCTTTCATGTCTGAGTTGAAGACTATATCATTGGTATCTTTCCAATAACCAGTTTCTCTTGTCAAAAGGTATTGACAACCTCCATAAAATGGACTGAAAAAGAACATGTCAGCAGTATAAATAGCTAATTCTATATATGGGAAACGTGTACCTAGTTGGCCTATATCAGTATATCATTAACTACAATTTTATCTTATAAATCTTATATAATACAGACGTTACTTCAAAAAAGATGATTACGTCCTAAGCGATATGCATCTAGCCATGCATGTTAACCAATGACTTAAATTCTGCTAGGTCAATGGTTTTCCTAGCTGACTCAGGCTACCCATTTCATGCTCTAATAGCACTAGGGAAGAAGGAGCATTTGTACAAATTCGTCCTAGCATATGGAAGGATGAAGGTGCCTTTATCTTTGTGTCTTTCTGAGTATTCTATTAGATTTTAAATTGTTTTTGTATTGGAAGATGGTTCAGTGTTGTATGTAGCCTATAATTGCTACTTTACTTTTAAGTCTTCTCTCCTGAAGGCTTTCTAAATCCAGATCTTTAGATCTACTTTGTTTTTCATTTAGATGTAGGAGAACATTGAGCTTCTTTGCCAAGCATGAACCTAAAGCAGGGGTGGGCAACCTTTTTCCATCGAGGGCCGCATTAAAAAACTTTTGGAAATGGGGGGCCGCATATATGTATATGACATATGTAAGTACAAATACGAAAAATACGCTAGCTAACTGTGTATAATATCTTTTTATTCACATTTATACTGTTTTTATATTTACATTTCACCTTTTTTTAACACTCCCAATTAAGGAATAGCAACAAGAGCCATTTATGAAACTTATTTTACGAAATGTTTTTTTTTTATTTCCTATAGTCTTTTTACATCACAACATTTCACCACAAATGTAAAGTTATACTTAATGTGAAGTAATAAACCATTTGCACTCCTACTTAATGTTCCGTAACTGTGGAACTGGCTTATTAGTTGTTCTCCTCGTGACTGCTTTCAAATTACAGTCAGTCGGCATGGACCTGTTCTTACACTTGTTAATTTTCAAACAAAAATAAATGCTTTTTCACAGATGAATGTGGATCCCTTTTATGTTGAAGTTTAGCAGCAAAGTTTTGTTTTTTAAGTGTGTAAATACAGCTTCTGGCACCCATAAAACTCCCGCGGAAGAACTGACTGGAACTTATTTTTTAGGTCATAATTTGCTTGTGCTCTGGAGCGGAATTAACTTCTGCACCAAATGGTGAGCTGAGTGTTTTGAAAACTGGTTCCAAGCTCTTAAGGTTTTAAACTTTGCTTTAAAATTCCACAATCAAGAAATCCAATTAAGTCATGTACTTTTCAACCATTTTACTAGAAATAGTTTCACCTTTCAACAAATGAAAATGACAAATTCTGTTTTCAATTGTATGCCTGGAGAATGGCATTGCTTTGTTTGAAAAGATTTAACATGCACATACATTTCATGTGGAAACAACCCACTGCAATACTCCCGATGTAAAAATTGAAGTCTGTCTTTCACTCTTCATTAGAGATATTAGTCACAGTCAATGTCTTTCATTGAACATAATTCTTTACTTAAGGTACCATATTCTTCTCAATACCATATTGCCCATGCTAGGCCTGCAGATACTACTGTGGTACCAAACATCGGAATGTTTTGTTTCCAAATCTTCAAGTGCTTCTAGGAACTATATGTTGTAAGGTCCCTTATCTCTGATAGGTTTGATCACTGGTATAATTTTGTAATTAATATAATTGATATCCAATTCGGCTTTGCACAAACTTTCTCGTTAAGAGCTTATGGTTGGGATATTGTTCTATTTTTCTAAGTCAAAGCACGGACACCATCAGTTGTTACACATGTCATCTTGTTCCGAGCAAACCCAACACTTTCAACACAGTTCTTCATAGAATTTAATAAATGCTGGCCTGAGTTTTGTGTCTTTGACTGAATAGTTTGAAATATTGCCAATACTAATGATCGTCGTTTACTTTAAACTTTATAGAATAACATGTAGAGACAATGTGTTTTCAGCCTCTTCAGATTCTTGATAAGAATCATAACTTTCTAAAATTTATATAGATATTTAGAATTATTTATTTTAAAATATATTTGCATTTCTTTATGTGTATAACCTGTGTGCACACCTGATTTCTTGAGATGTCCGAGGGCCGCATAAAAAACTCCGACGGGCCGCATGTGGCCTGCGGGACGTAATTAGCCCACACCTGGCCTAAAATATGAAGGAGTTCTTCGCTGCTCAGATTTATAAGTAGATCATTATATAGATAAAGACTCTAGCTCAGAAGCAAGTAAAAGTAAGAAACCAATGGTGAGAGCTGACTTGTAAATTCCCTTTTTTTTACTGACCAGCTTGGCTTTAAATTTGCATTAGATCTAGATCTATATATAGAATCTACACTAGATCTAGATCTATGTAGATTTTAGCAATTAGCCCCCAAGGATGGAAGGTTTACTTGAAATTGAAAATTAATTAAATTTGAGCTGGATGGCTGTGTGTTTAAATTGTGCGGTATGCGCACTGGACAGTCAATTGGACTTCTCGATGGTCCTGGGTTCATAACCCTGCCCGCATCCATCCCCCATCATCCTGAAAGAGGCTTGGACTCACTGGCGGATCCAGGGGGACGGTAGGGTGATCGCCTCACCTCCACTCGGCCGACCCCCCCCCCCCCCCGGCCAGAAAGGAGTGCGGACGAATTTTAGTAAAAAGATCTCACAATTTGTATACGAATTTATACTAATTATATATATATATATTTATATTTCACATATTTTTAGATTATTTCGCCCCCCCCCCCTTCCCAGCATGTTGGCCGAGTTGGTGGGATGGGGAGTTGGCGATGGCATCAGTCCAGCACCAACACCATAAACTTTCGAGTGGGGGGCGGTCCAATTTATTTGTAGAAATCACAGCTTGTTAACAGAATCAATTAAATATCTATATAATTAAAACGTTATTAATATTTTAACCGATCTTTATATGATGTCGTTCCCCTGTTAGCCGATTGGGGGGGGGGGGGGGGGGGCGAATACGTCTACTGCGCTTCCCACCTAAGCCCTTTGAGTGTGGGGGGAGGAGGGGGCGGTCCTACTTTTATTTAGAAATCATAGTTTTTGAACAAAACTAGTTGACTTACTATGTCATTTTTATGCTATATCACTACACTTCTGGTATCTTAGCCAATTCGCTGAAGTGGGGAGGGGCGATTGTTTCTACTGCCCTCCCCATTCTAGCCCTCTGAGTGGGTGGGGGGCGGTCCTATTTTTATGGTGTAATCATAGTTTGTGAACAAAATTAGTTGAATATCTAAATAATATAAGCTGCATATTGATGTTTTAACCCATGTATATATTAAGTCGCACACAGACTCTGATCTAAAAAAATTTCATTAGTAAATATAAAATGAAAAAGGGTTGTACCAGGTTGGATTGGCAATAAATGCAATCGCCTTACACCCATCGGACAAACCAATGCATTTTTAGCGGCCCCCGAAAGGGGAAAAGACGCTATTAGTTTTGTGTAAAATGTCTGTCCGTCCGTCCCGTTTAGATCTCTTAAACTAGAAAAGATATTGAAAATCGGACCATTCAAAGTTCTGATGCAACGGCTACTTTTTTTTTTCTGAAAGCGAAAAATCTAATTTTTAAAATCAGTTATGCACGTAATTTTTAAAGAGAAAAGCTAATTAGTATGCAGTATAAGTTAGACCTAATTTTAAATGAATAGTAATCTTATAAATTTCATTTTCCTGAACGTTTTTTTTTTTTATTACGGAATTTTTTTATTTTTTTTTTTGGAAGATTCGCATAAGAGATTGAGCCTTTTCAAAAAATTAGAAAAATAAGACATTAGTTAGGCCAGGGGAGGCGCGGTGGTTGAGCGGTAAAGCGCTTGGATTCCGAACCCGGGGTCCCGGGTTCGAATCCTGATGAAGAATGGGATTTTTTACTTTGGAATCTTTGGGCGCCTCTGAGTCCACTCAGCTCTAATGTTTACCTGACATTAGTTGGAGAAAAGTAAAGACGGTTGGTCGTTGTGCTGGCTACATGACACCCTCATTAACCGTAGGCCACAAAAACATGAACTTCACATCATCTGCCCTATAGACCACAAGGTCTGAAAGGGGAACTAGTTAGGCCAGGTTCACATCTAACTTTACATTCACTTTCACCTATCCTTTGATCTGCTGGACCGTTGGGACACTACACAAGATCTGTTAACCTTCTTTCTCCATTCTTATCTCTCATTTGTCTTTGATATAATTTCATTCGGATGTTCTTTCTGAAAATATTGAAGCCTGCCTTGATGGACCACTTCGGGGCCGATTTTGAGTTTGTGTTTCCACACAAACTGTCTTTTGTAACTTTGTTCTTTTTGTATTTTAGTTAAGAAATTACACAATTTAAAAAAATATGTCACTAATATAATTTATATATGCTATAAATTAAATTGCCCACCCCCTCTTATTTAATACCAAATGCCCAAATTAGCAGAAATGATAAAAAAAGAGCGACGATTAACGTTTTCACTCTACCGCCCTCTCCCCTTTTCAGACGAAAACATGACGTTTTAAAACAGAATAGTCAAATATGGTGACAGTTTATGTAATTGCACACGAATTTATCTTAGGCACAAAATAGAGCAGTGAGATTCATAACAAACGAATATTCACATTTGACTAGAGCAGTGGTTCCCAAACTTTTTTGTCCCATAGACCCCTTACCACGTTTTTCAGTTTTCGGTACACCCCCTGCATATTTTGGAAAATGTATCCATTTCAAATGTGCTTTTCTCACTAACTTCTAGACCATGTATATTTATTGAGAAAGTTCAAATTAAAATAAAGCAAAATAAAATTTAATATGTATTACAAGAATTGACTAAAGGAAAAAAAAATCGCCTATTGATGGGCAGCTTTTTTTTTAAGTAACGTCTGTATTATATAAGATCATAAAGGGGATAATAAAATTTCAATATTGGGCTTTAATTTGGATAGGTTTAATATTATAATTTCTCGATTAGATGATGTTTTACTGATTTAAATTTGAGAATTGGGTAAAACTCATCCCGTCCAATTTATGCTTCATTACTTTAATCCTCACAAGAAACACTGAGATTATGTCTTCGTTTTGATTAAATTTTGGTTATCACCTCGTAGCTGCAAGTTAACCTCATCAAATTTATGAAACAAGTTTGCTAAATAGACAATATCCGATTCCCGCAAAATTGTTGTTTTTTTTTTAAATAGGATATTTAGCAGCCAAAAAGCTCAGGAAAAAATGTCAAACATAAGCCTTTCGACAACTCTCATACTTCAGTGTGAAGGAGCAATTGATCAAAGTTTCAGGCAAAAAGCAATTCTTTATGGATTTCTTGATTTATAACAAAACGAAAATATGATAATAATAACACCCTTTATTATCAGGTAGGTTAACTAGTCCAGTTTTTTTTAGAAGTATGTAATTTATTTGAAAGTAATTAAATATGAACCTTTTAGTGTCATAACTCAACTTACCATTACACCTTTGATCTGTATAGTTGCTCAGAGTAATTTTTTTCATGATATCAGATGTAGGAATGTGTAAAACAGGTTGTAAAACCTCTTCAATGGCTGGCAAAGTCAATGTTTTGCCTATAGTGTGCAGTTTTCTGGAGTTTGATTAGGCCTAAGTAAAAAATATTGTAAGATGCTCTTCTCTTTTGTGATGTTAACTGAAATATTTTTTCTACTGTGGCTCTATTCTGAACTTAAAAGTGTTCGCAAGTATTTCAAATCTCAATCTATTTTAGCATTGTCTCAAATGATGTTCCTCCTTAGGTGGTTTCAAAGCCACACAACTTCACACAACTTCAAACTTTGTTATGTAAAAGGCACTGGACAGTTTCTATGGCCATATTAAGATCCTGTTAGCTCTATATAGACCACTTTGGGAATCACTGGACTAGAGTAACACCGTTAGTAAAATCACTAAATTTAGAAAGCCTTCAGGACAGAAGACTCAAAAGTAAAGTAGCAATTATACATAAAACACTGAACCATAATCTTCATATACAAAAACAAAATTTAATAAAATACTCAGAAAGAAACAGAGATAAAGGCGCTTTCCTCGTCCCATATGCTAGGACAAATTTGTGCAAATATTCCTTCTTCCCTAGCGCTATTAGAGCATGGAATGGGTTGCCTGAGCTAGCCAGGAAAACCAGTGACTTGACAGAATTTAAGTCATAGGTTAACATGCATAACTGAATGCATGACGCGTAGGACGTAATCATCTTCTTTTTGGAAGTAACGTCTGTATTATATAAGATAAGATAAGTTATTTTAAGAGAGACTTTGTTTTGGAAAATGTAGAATTCATACGAAATTTTTCATAAGAGTAACAATTGAGATGAGTTCTGAACCCAAATATTTTTGTCATCATACTGATATTTTTCTATTGTATAAAGAATTTTTAGACTATAACTCACAAAATATGCTTGAATCCTAAAGATGAAAAAAAAATTAAAGTAGAATCTAATTGGCCAACTTAATTTCTCCTCCCACTTCCGAAATTTTTTGTTTAGAGCTTTGAATTATAGTTCGTCCCCTGATGAAATGACCGGGGATGAAGTGACCAGAGATGAAATGACCGGGAACCATCAGGAGAGTGCGTTTCTACAGTGAAGAATGCAAGAAAACGCTTTAGGCGTCAAGGCTTTCCCCGGACCCTTCTGGGGGAGCTTAACAAAAAGGCCTTAACATGGCTCTTTGAAAAACACTGCTTTTTTTCGAATTCTAATATATATATATATATACGCGCGTAGCGGCGCGTTAATGATTAGGGTTAGGGTTTACCGAGCGTTAGGGTTAGAGTTTGGAAAAAAATCTCCCCCCCCCCACACACACACTCCAAAGTTCTTGATCCGCTAATGCTTGGACTAGGAGGTAAATTATCTTCAACTACGCTATACAGTAATACAGCCAATAACAAACTAATAATATCTAGATCTATAGAAATAAATGTGCAATTCCCATTTCAAGAGATTTGCAGCTTGAGCTACGTGCATATGTCTCAAACTCAGTCATGCATGTTAATCCTGATTTTAGATAGGGCTATCGATCTAAAACATCGAATCTGGGCTTAAATTAATTAAAGACTATGGTTTCGACTTACGGATAATATTGTGGTCGTCCATAGCAGAAAGAAAACTTGGGATCGCACTTGTTTGTGTTGAAAACTTCCCGACACGAGTCCGAATAACTTGAAAACTTGACCTCAATCTGGCCAGATCCTAAAACATCCTGAGATTTTAAAAAAATATATATAATAATTAAAATAGGAGTAGATCTAGATCTAGATAGAATTTAGATCTACGTCAACAGTACATTGATTTATAACTGGCTAATATATAGGCCTATAACCTACTTTGGATGATTTTCGCTGTTGTAAAAATAAACAATGCAAGACCTCTTCTAAGTTTACTTAAACAAGGAGAGATAGCCTACATGATCTTTGCATTCTTAGCCTATGTGTTAGCCCAGGCTCATCAACACTGGATTTGTTCTGATCCTAGTGGGTGCATCAAGATATTTATCCATGTTTTAAGTTTTGAACTCAATGGCCATGGCATTCACCCAGAACAAAATCTTGTTTGCTTTAGCTACAAGAAGTCAACTTAGTTAATTGGTTTCACCTTCACGTTGGACCGTTGGGGCACCACACAAGATCTGCTAACCGTTCATCTCCATTCCTCTGTCTTTTTCCTTGGAGAGAATCTCTCTATATGGCAGGCCCTTCCATTCCTTTACTTTGTCTTCCCATCGCTGTATCTGTCTGCCTCTTCTTCTTTTCCTGGTACTGTTCCCTGAAGGAAGGTCTTTGCGAGTTAACAGGGTCTTAATATGGCCATAGAATTTTACTTTGCTTAGAAACGATTCAAACGAGTGAATCTAACTAAGAATAAGATTGTTGTATTGATCTTTAGTGAAAATTTGCTGTGATTGCAAGGACTCTTTTTGTAATTAAAAACAACATTCAACAACAGAGACCAGACACACAGAAAAAAGCTCATAGTGTGACCTATTTGTAGATATAGGTCTAGTAAATAAAAGTGATGGAGTTGTGTTGATGTGACGCATACACATTTTCAAAGACACAGTAACATCAAAACAAGATCGAGCTAACTTGTGTCATTTTATTTTATAAATTACAGACGTTACTTCATGAGATAAGATAATTACGTCCTACGCGTATCTTTTGTTATTCTAGTCACGCATGTTAGTGACTTAAAATCTGCCAAGTCATTGATTTTACTAAATGTGTCAGGCAACCCATTCCATTCTGTAATGACACTAGGAAAGAAGAGGCGCTATTAATATGTCCCAGCGTATGGAATAAGAAATGTGCCTTTATCTTTGTGTCTTTCTGAGTATTTATTAGGTTTTGTATTTTTAAATTATGGTTCAGTGTATTATTACTGCTTTACTTTTTGGTCCTCTGAACTAGTCTGAACTAAAGGGTCTGTGACATGGAGTATTCAAAGCTGCATAGCATCGATGTCCACTGTTTGATTACATTCGCAATTTGGAGAAAAGGGGGGGGGGTATTTTGATTTGAACAAAGACAATGGGAATTTCCCTTTCAGGAAACAGTCCGGTGTGTGTGCCTGTGTGTGTGTGTGCAGTAGTAGTATTTTTAATGTAGCCCGTCAATAGAGACTGATCTCAATCTTAAGGGTGGGGCGGAGAATGGGGGGGGGGGGGGCTTACTGTAAAACTCAATTTCCTTGAAATGTCAATAAATATGATGGCTAAATATTCAATGATTCCCCGTTATATTTTTATTTATTTTTTTTGGTTGGCAAGGTGTGGAACTAAAATCTCAGTCAATCATTGACTTTTGTCTTGCCAGTTTTAAACTGTTGTTTTTTTTTCTACGCAAGTCATCCATTAAATTTGGCGGTAATCTTACTAATGGACACCAAGCGATGTGGAATATAGCGGAAAACTGAAAAAAAAAATTAAACAAAAAGCCTATTATATATCATACATATATATATTGGCTGGTTATTGTCGTAGTTATAAGTTTTAAAAATCTTTATTTATTAATTATTTATTTATTGATAAATTTTATAAGTATAATACAAAATTTAAAGGAATAATTGATTTTATACGAAGTAATAACAGGTTTAAAATGTTTGGCAATTTATCTGTAAATGAAATATGTAGTTTATAAATATGTTGTCCTAATTTATTTTAATATTATGTTGTGTTTTTTTTTTGTTCTGTAAATTAAAATGTTCATAGTATATTTTAATTATAGTAGCCTACATATAATAATCACATACAAAATAATAACAGCATACAAGCACATACACACACAGTTCAGTATGATAGATGTATTGGTCTCAAGTACTTCCATATAGATCTATTGGTCTAAAGGACTTCCCATATAGATCTATTTGTCCAAAGGACTTCCATACCTACCTGGACGTCAGATGTGTTGGATTCCTGTAAAAAAAGTTTTTCTTCCCGGCCTTTCACAAGGTAATGGGCGGAGTCTTATGGAAAAGTCATTATGAGAGTGTGTGACTGAACTAACCCCGGGGGTGGTGGGGTAGGTTGGGGGCAGTATTGTTGGGGTCAGTCGGTGCTACACTCTCTACTTCATTCAAGGCGTGCTCCTCTCTTGCACAGTGACACCTTCATGGGATACAGCCCCGGCCTGTGTGCGCTGGGAGATGTGCTTGCTTGCTGTGTTCTGTGATGGCCCTGCACGAGCTGCATGTGTATAAACATAACATGTAACTGGTGTTAAGAGAAAATTTATTGAAATCACAGGAAAATGGTTTGATGGCACGAAACTTTCTTTTTGAGTATCATTTCTATTTTCCCCCCTTTTCTCTCACTCACTATTATAGCCAACGACAAGTTGATTAATATAGGTCTCTAGCTCATTAATTATAGCCAACGATATTTCAGGTATTATAAGGTCTCTAGATCATTAACTATAGCAAATGATATTTTGGGTAATATAAGGTCTCTAGATCATTAATTATAGCCAGTGATATTTTGGGTAATATAAGGTTTCTAGCTCATTAATTATAGCCAGCGATATTTTGGGTAATATAAGGTCTCTAGCTCATTAATTATAGCCAATGATACTTTGGGCAATATAGGTATCTAGCTCATTCATTATAGCTAACGATACTTTGGGCAATATAGGTATCTAGCTCATTCATTATAGCTAACGATACTTTGGGCAATATAGGTATCTAGCTCATTCATTATAGCAAACGATACTTTGGGCAATATAGGTATCTAGCTCATTCATTATAACTAAATTATAATATCTTAGAATCCGCAAGCCACATTAAAGAGCTTGTAACCGAGTCGGAGATGTATTTATGTACTTCACAACCCTACTTGTATGTAATAAGTTGTTTAAGTTGCATCTTAAAAATATATATTTCTATTCAAAAGATTTTGTTTTCCATTTACCATTTCCAATTTGCCGTCAGGTGATCAAATGAAATATATCTTACCCTCGTTTAATTATTGTTTCGTTTAATTATTGTTACATTTTTTCTATTAACTCGTACGTCATAGTCAAAATTTGAATTTTTTGGGGGGACAAATATTCATTTTCTTATGGAGATGAAATTTCGCCAATAAACTTGAGCTACGAAACAAAATGTTCATATCAATTTCAGAATTATATATATATATATATATATTTACATTTTTTTAATGCGCGTATCATTTCAAATGACAAGGTAACCTTGATGGCCAAAGCCAGTCTTTTTTTTGTGAGCTAAAAGGTAGTCGACGTAACAGAGGAGCCCCACGGAAACGCTTCAAAGACCAGCTTAGGCGTCAACTTTCCTTGGCTGACATAGAAGAGAGCACCTGGCTGCATGCGACGTCGGAACGAGACAGCTGGAGGTCACTCACGAAAGGCGAGGGATACACATTTGAGACCAAAAGAAAATCTGCTGCCGAGGACAAACGCAGACGACGAAAAGAAAATCTAAATCGACCACCTTCGGACAATGGTTATGCTTGCCCTGGATGTGGCAAAATATGCTGGTCACAGCGGGGGCTGCGCAGCGACGGGAAATACTGTATACCTCATTAATCTTCGAACTCGAAGACAAGCCTTATTATTATAGTCATGTTAACCAATGCCAATGACTAAAATTCTGCCAATTTGAGAATTTGAAAATCCCCCCGGGCCCCCACTTAAGGGGGCCCCAAATGAGTGTTATTTTTACACTAAATATTATATATTACGCAAAATGCAGGGTCCCCTGACAGAAGTATTCATTTAGCTTTTAAAAAGCCTAGCTTATCAATTCTTTCTTTACTTTTGTACACCGGATACACAATAAGCTTGCTACGCATTGTTTTTCCGCCATGTCGGAAAATCTCCAATATGACTAAGACTGCTTTATTGATTCTTACGGATATTTGTTGTGATTACAAGGACTCTTTTCTCATATAAAGACATGCTGCATTTTTAGTCTTCCAGCTTTCGATCGCCATCATGCATTTAATTAATTACCCGCATGACCTGAAACAATAGGTATGAAGAAACAATGGAGACTTACTTGAAGGCAGCCAACGAATAAAAAGCAGGCGAATATTATCTTTCGTCGCCCAAGAACTCTCATCTTCACAGGCTTTGTATTCTCGTATTTATTTATTTCTATGCAGGCCAATGTATTGAACTGAATCTCAAGTCCTTGTATATGTTAAAGTGTTGGCCTGTGAAATGCAAAAGACATAATACACTTAAAGTTTACAAGAGCAGTTAGACCCCTTGCTTGACTATAAGGAAGACCTAACAATAAAATTTGGTTATTTATGGCAGACATATTCAAAAACGTTGCTATGTATAGTAACAACAATATATTAAACCACTAAAGCCCAAAAAAAACAGAAAACTATTCACTATAGGCAGTGGCGGACTTGCTATGGGACCCATGAACAAATGGGCCGGTGGGCTGCCGATTAGGATACCCTAAATTTCAGCACGTCCCGTACATGTGATTGGTCTCACCATTACTATTATAAAAGATCGTCCTGGATATTACTGTGTGGTGTGTAATAATTGCGACGTATTAAAAAATAATGGATTCGCTTATAGCGGTGGCTGAGCGGTAAAGCGCTTGGCTTCTGAACCGGGGGTCTCGGGTTCGAATCCTGGTGAAGACTTGGATTTTTATTTCGGGATCCTTGGGCATCTGTGAGTCTACCCAGCTCTAATGGGTACCTGACATCAGTTGGGGAAAAGTAAAGGCGGTTGGTCGTTGTGCTGGCCACATGATACCCTCGTTAACCGTAGGCCACAGAATCATATGACCTTTACATCATCTGCCCTATAGACCACAAGGTCTGAAAGGGAAACCCCCTCCCCCCCCCCCCCTTATACCTCTATAACGTGCTTCTGTGACTTTTAACCCTCTATTAACACTAAAAGATTAACATTCAACGCAAGACCTATATTTTTGTCATAGTCATATAAATGTCGACCTGGTCCTGGACATTATTGTGAGAATCTCAAACGGGACTCTGAACTTAAAAATTAGAAAGTATTTCTTGGTGTTATAATGTAGTTACGTTTACAGCATTCTGTAGATCCACTCTTACCAAAATTGACTCATAGATGGATTGTCCTGTCTAATGTGCTGCAATGTGCATTATATAGATCCAATTAAGGTGGTTGGGTCGTCGCAAGATCCCAGAATTTCTCAGCTACGAAGTCATTGACCAATCACAATTATTGTTTAAACAGTTTACAAATATAAAACGAAAGGAAACTAAAAAAATATTAAGAAAAACGAAAGGAAACTAAAAAAATATTAAGAAAAACGAAAGGAAACTAAAAAAATATTAAGAAAAACGAAAGGAAACTAAAAAAATATTAAGAAAAACGAAAGGAAACTAAAAAAATATTAAGAAAAACGAAAGGAAACTAAAAAAATATTAAGAAAAACGAAAGGAAACTAAAAAAATATTAACAAAAACGAAAGGAAACTAAAAAATTGCTAAAAATTCTCTACCAAGAAAACCTGTACAATGACTGTTTCCTCGCCTGTTTGGTACAAACAATTCAGGAACGTTGCTGATTGTCATGATAACTTTCACGAAGGGACATTCACAACTCCATTTACTCCTGAAGATCATGCATGCCCCATTAGACGAAGTAGTAGAAACAGGTCATGTCAACAAAGAAGCAGACGACTTAAACGGTCTAATTCCTGGAATCCTGGATATACATGTTCGACTTCGGATTTTTTTTTTTTTTTTACAAAACTTATATCAACTCATTCTGTCTGTTTGTAAAATGTTTTACATGTTTCGGATGTTCCTTTAGAGTTGAAGATAGTTTACTTCCTAGTCCAAACCTCCCGCAGGACGACGGGGGATGGGAGCGGGCAGGGTTTGAACCCTGGACCATCGATAAATTCAAACGACAGTCCAGCGCGCAAACCGTACGACCAGGTAGCCATCCTATGTGTGTGTGTCTGTCTGTGTGTTTCTGTGAATAAAAGTTTGTACACGTTATTTTTCCGACTCCCAATCTCGGATCAAGCTGAAATTTTGCAAAATTATTTCTTTACCTGACAACACAAGATCAATTTTAAAAATTAACCACTTAGTTAATTATCTAGTGGTAATAAATTACTTTCCTCTGTATCTCAAACAAGGGAAATAAATAGTGCTTGACTGAAGTGGAGGTATAAGCTGAATTAGTTCCCTTATTAGTAGGCTTCTGTCTGTGGCTTAGTTAACACAAACATGAAATAGAAACTATTCTGTTTTCACAGAGAATAAATAAATTACCGTAAAAGTTCAAATACAACAATTAATTAACCGAAACTTCGTATTGACATAAATAGACATTGAACACTACCGCGTTAGCTTTGAGAAGCATGAGAAGGTTTTAGCCTACAAGTTCGAATTCTGGTTGTTCCCTTTTTTTAAAAAAAGATACATTTAAAAAGCGATCATCCAGAAACCCCGTTCCCCGTTTCCAACTGGTCCAGACAAGTGATAGGTTCATAGCGAATTAGAACGCTAAATCAAGAAATTACGCTAAACAAAAAAAAAAAAAGCAGTTGGTAAAAGTTTTTTTCTAATCGCACAGCTTTATTATTGTTAGTATAGATGTTTTACAAATTTAATGATAATACACGTTAATATAAGCTTTGTATTTTTTTAAAGTATATTTTAATTTTTTTTTAAATTTTGCTTGTTTTATAATTAATATCGTATCTCTACATGCGGTCACGAAAAAGTAGAGTATACTCTTGAAACAATAATGTTATACGATATTGATTTAAGTACCCGAGCAGGAGATAACTATTTACGCAACAACTTGATGAAAACAAAAATGACACTTGGAATATAAGGACGATGGCTACTGTGGAGTTTTATAGAGTTGATAGCAAAGAGTGCTGTCTTGTAATAGCTGTAGGCCCATCAATGGCTATAAATAAATTGAGGGTAAAATTTATTAAGTGAAGGGTATTGTTTGAATTAATCAGCTAGGCTTTTGCGTTAGTTGAAATGCTGTAATATTCGTAAGCAGCTTGTGAAATGAAGTTTCTGCACCTTTCTGCGACATAATTTTATGGGTCCAATCAAATGTAGCAATAACAATATAGATGCAAATACAAACAACAGTCACACATGAAACACATACACACTCACAACCAGCGCTTTATGAATTGGACTTCTATGTACTTCTCGATGACGACAGCTGATCTTGTAATACTCTGACCGAAAGTGGCATAAAGGAGTTTTTAAATCTTTCTGTTTTATTCCTAATGGAAAGGAGACGACCACTTCGTTCAGATCTTATGTAATAGTGGTTTAATGGGTGCAGTTTGTCTTTAAGACTCGTCAGTGTTTTGGAAAGGCATCTTTTATGAAAAAAGCTCTTCAAGAGATGGTAGCTGTGTTCGAGTGATATTAGATGTTTTTTAATTAGCATATTTAGTCCATGTCTTTGTGCCAGTGCAGTATTACCATACCAGCAGGAGATGGCAAAGTTGATTAGACTGCTGATGGTTGCTGTATAGAAAAGTTTAATTCTTGATTTGTCGATTTTAAATTTTCTTACCTTTCTGAGATAGAAGAGTCGCTGGTGAATTTTGGTTTTGACAGTGTACACTCCATTTCAGTTTGTTGTTGATGGCTGTACCTAGGTACATTCATGCACTTGCTCTACGGTTTAGTTGTTTATTTGAATGTCTTCAAGATGGCCTTTAGGTTTCTTTAGTTTTCTGAACATTAAAAATGGAAAAAGTTGGTAAAAAGGGGTTAAGTTCTAATATAAAGAATAGTCTGAAAAGCTTAATGACACAAACACTTGCAGGGTTTCATGTGACAACCGGCTAATCAAGACGTTCATAAGAAACTGTTCTGGACCCCAGCATAAACGTAAGCGAGTAATTTGTTGATGAGGGACATTTCTTGAATGTGGATACATTTCTCTATTATAAGAACGTTTCATGTTAAATTTTTTTTTTCAAATTTTTGGTTTGTTTTGTTTTACTTGTTTTGGTTGTTACTTCAAAATAGCCCCCAAAAAATCCCACAGGACTACCGGTGGTGTGGGGAGGAGAGAGCGTCGGGTGGAGTTCGATCACCGAGACGACACTCTCGAATAGGCAGCCATTACGTGTTAACCTTTACTCTTTCCTTTACATCAAAATAATGTAATAAACTAATTAAGATTGTGATTACACCGTGGATTTTATTTTTTTTACAAATGGAGATTTCCTAAAGCCCCTAAGTCTATTTACATATAGAAATCCAACACGTTATTGAAACCCACGTTTGCATAGAGGCGTTCAGTCTAAATGCATATCATATGCAACCAAGTGATGGGCCGAATCGTATGGCAATCCCCAGGCCGATTTCAACACCCAGTCTTCCTTTGACTATAGTATGTATGTGCATGTATTAAAGAAACTACTTCAAAACATGTCTATTAAATCACGCTTAGAGTCAAATTCTTTGCACACACGCAGGAAAAACTTACCAACCATTGGTGCACCATTTATTCGATGGGCCCTTGGCTTTTATTTAAATACACTTAATTTGATCAAAGAGAGGAGGTAGTTTGTTTGTTGTTTTTTTTTGTATTTTTTTTTTGCCTGCTGCTCGGCATGTCATGTATCCGATTAGCCCATTCTAGAAGATCTTCAACATCAAAGTTAATAAGTAACATAAAAAAAAGTTATTTTTTAAAAGACACAATCCTCCTTTATGATGTTTATGACTTTTGGTAAGAGAATTACTGTTTGCTCTTAATAACTAATGGGTGATTAAAAAAAAATAGGAATATTTATCACCCTCCCCCTTTCGAAAAACATCCTGGTGACGTCCTTGTATAAATTACTCAGAGTATATAAGGTTTTAGTTTGGTAATATCATGTATATATATATAATATATATATATATATATATATATATATATATCTTCTTATCTTATATAATACAGACGTTACTTCAAAAAAGAAGATGATTACGTCCTACGCGACAAACATAAAAAGACAGAAGGTCTAGACTGAATTCTGCAAAAGACGATGCACGAAATGTTCCTGAAGATCTATTTGTTTGACTTTTAAGTGACTATGACGGGAAACGGGAATTTCCACTGACGTCTTTAATATATAGATATCCAAACCAAATTTAATTGACAGATTATTATATTTTGAATAAAAAAACTTATCACAGTCAGATCAGAGTTTTTCCAGTCTGGCCAATTAGCCATTAGCGTTAGAGCCATTTTTACATCCTTGTCCAGGTTGTGTTTTATGACTTCTGATCTCATGAATAATTTACAAGCTGAAAAGAGGAATTGTAAAAAAAAAGGTGTAGCCAAGAGTAGTTGGAGTTGTCTTCACTTTGTGCTTGTTGCGTGAATGACGTCATCAGTAAATGATTCTTATAATTGAAGCGAAAGTTGTTCTAATCTAATCTCTCGACAACGCTGAAATGATGCAAATTGAACAATAATGGTCGAAAGTGCATTTATTATTATTTACCAAACTATAGAATTAAAGTATAGTACCCCTTTCAGCCGTTGTGACAGGGACGTAGCTAGGAATTTTCCAACGTTTGGGTGCCGGGGGGGGGGCTTAACCTCTTTGGGGGCCCCTGCATTTTGAGTAATATTTAATTTTTAATGTAAAAAGCACTCATAAGCGGCCTCTCTCAAGTGGGGGCCCGGGGGGATTTTCAAATTCTCCCCCCTCCCCCCCCCCACCCTAGCTACATCACTGCATTGCTATCGATAGGTCAGACAATGTAAAGGTCATCTGTTTCTTCGCCTACGGTTAAGGATTGTGTCATGTGCTAATTATGTAGGTCCTATAGTGTTTTAAAAATGAGTTCCTAACAAATTTGAATATAATGAAGAAAAGGCTAATCGTTTCCAAAACATTGGAAAATTCCTAGCTACGTCCCTGTCGCAATGGCTGAAAGGATTAACTTTACTTTTGGTTAGGGGGGAGATTAGATTAAGACAGCTTTCGCTTCAATTTTAAGATCACGCATAACACATTGTAACAAATGATGAGGCTTGAACCTCCCAGCATTAGAGAAAGGTTGATGTAGCCTTGTATCAGAGAGCTGGAGGCACAAAATCAGGTAAGAAGTGTGCTCGTGTGATGAAGACCAGATAACAAGATCAGCCAGGTTTGTCAATACCTTTTTATTATTCTCGATTGACACTAAAGAACAATTCTAAACTTAGACAAAGAAAATGAGAACGAAAATGTTGGTAATAAAGGATTAACTCTACTTCCGGTTAGTGGTCACGAATGGTCGAGTGGTTAAGCGCTTGGCTTCCGAACCTGGGGTCCTGGGTTCGAGTCCCGGCGAAGACCGGGATTTTGAATTTCGGGATTTTTAGGGCGCCCCTGATTGGTACCTGAGCTTAGTATTTTGTCAAAGAAACAGATGACTGTCATCCAAGGATCGCAAGGTCTGAATGGGGAAACTTACCTTTTACTTTTTTACTTCTGGTTAAATCTGTGTCAGGCTCCTTGTATTTTCAATATTTTGTTTTTCATGCTTATGGTAATTTGTTTATTTCTGGGGTAGGGAGCATCTAGAAACTTTGATTGTTATATATGTAAATATAAATCTTGAAATAAGGTTAATTATTTTTAATGGCTCTCTTTCTCCATTGTGACTTTAAATAGTTGGTCTGGTAATTAGTTAAACCTATTAAAATAGTCTAATGTGTGAGTGGTTTGATATATACAGATTTCGTTAATGTTTTACCATGCTAGAAACTTTTTTAATGCTCATTAAGCTAGAATGCTCCTTCTTCCCTAGTGCTATTAGAGCATGGAATGGGTTGCCTGAGCTAGCCAGAAAAACCAGTGACTTGGCAGAATTTAAGTGATTGGTTAATATGCATGACTAAATGCATGACGCGTAGGACGTAATCATCTTCTTTTTTGAAGTAATGTAAGTCTGTATTATATAAGATAAGATAAGATAAGATAAGATAAGAAGATAAAGAATTGTTGATCATGTTATATAAAAAAAAAGACTTTAACCTTTTAACCTCCCAGATATTTATAGAAAAATTAATATCAGCGGAAAGTGTTATATCAAACGGTGTGAGGCCGGAATATCCGAAAAGAGACAAGAAGCCCCAAAGTATACCGATAAGGTAATGTTATAAAATGACTGAGTCATGGTTTACCAAAATTTGAATCTATAGGCATGTGAATTCATGGGCGTAGTCAGGATTTTTTTCGATGGTGGGGGGGCAGATTTTTTGGCCAAAATTGTCCAAATATATTTTGTTCGACAATAATGAAATGCTCAAAATGTGCAACGATTAAAAGAAATAATGTGGAAAGAAACATTGCTACCTCTGCTGTACCAGACAAACCATGGATAAAGGTCGCGACAGGTTTTTTTGAATGGCGGAACAATGACTACTTGCTAGTTGTAGACTATTTCTCCAAATATCCTGAGATAAAACGACTGTAGAACAAAACATCAGAATGTGTTATCAGGGCACTGAAAGGTATTTTTGCTAGACAATGGCATACCAGAAGAAATAGTGAGCGACAATATGCCATTTAACAGCTATCAATATAGAGAGTTTGCTTCTGAACGGGGTTTCGATTTAACCACATCAATCACCAGGTACCCTCAATCAATTGGTCAAAGTATGTTGCTATCGTAAAGCAGATATTGAACAAAGCATTCAAAAGTGGGAAACATCCATATCTCGCTATGCTTGAATATAGACTCAGGGACATCATTCCAAACTATTGAAACCATCGGTAGCTGAGAAAGCAGAGGACCTACATAAAATTGTGGCGCCAAGTTGTACTAGGATGTCCCTGTTTGCGCTTTCCTCGTAACGGCCTTCATGTCATCGCAATTCTTGGTATGCGTATTTTATTTTGTTGGAGAACATGTCCCGCAAACCTCTGTCACAACCTCACAATCGACTTCCAGACCCAGTTCGGCATAGGATTTTCTTGATTGAGACCCAATCTCTATAACTGACTCCTAAAATCTGTTTTAGCCATCTTTGTTCAGCCACATTTAGTGTTTTTTAATTTTCGGCAGAACAATTTATTAATGGAGCCCAGCTACTGGTAGAAATTTTATAACTTCTCTTGGCTACGCTCTTGGAATTACGTGACTGTAGTTGGCTTTAGATTTTATAGGGAATAGGGAAGTCTCATCGTCAAAATCATCTGGGGGAGGGGGGTTAAGCTAAAAAGATCTCTGGAGTTTTGTTTTTAACAAATTCAAAACACCCTCAGCTATGCTCATAGAATTTGGTGACTGTAGTTTGCTTTAGAATAATATTGAAGAGAGAGGTTTTCAACCTCAAAACTCTCTGAAGGGTGATTTTAAACTCAAAACTATCTAGAGGGGTTTTAAACTTTAAAAAAAAAAGCCCTCTGGAGGAAGAGGATATAAACTCAAAACCCCCTTGGCTTGGCTACGCTCATAGAATTTTGAGTGTGTAATTTTGCTTTTTTTTTATATTTCATTCGTGAAACCCCCCCCCCCCCTCCCCTCCTTGGCAACGCCCATGTGTGAATTAAGTCAGTTTAAATTAGAGAGCATTTGTTGGATTGTAGGGTGGCAGTTTTATTGATGGTCTCTGATAATCTTTTTATGGCATACTAAACGGTACGATTATTTCCTTTTACACGAGAGCGTTGGAAAATCGGACATTTTTTTTCTGCATTTATTACATTGTTCCATGTTAAGTCAAACCTTTGCTTAAGTTTTTATATACCCGGTATGAAGTTAATCATGCTCTGCAGTATCGTCTGAGAAATCCAGGGCTTTTTTTTCCCAGCAGACGTCAGCTGAGATCAGAGTAAACTAATTGCGATAACGCACTAAACGTTTTTTGTTTAAATGATTTTATATATCTTTCAAGATTAAAGCATGCTCATTGGGAAGGGGGTATACGGGAGAAGGCTTCCTTGCAGTGGCGTAGCTAATGATTTGGGGGTCTTGAGGGGAGGCTCGACCTTTTTTGAGGGCACTTGCATTTCGACATTCAACATCATGACATGACATAATGTACTTAATAAATATATATAAGTCTAAATTCCAATTGGTACACAGTATATAAGTAAAATTAACAATAAATAATCATGAAGACTAAGTTAATGAATAATGCCGTTGTTTGTTGGCGAGATAATGTACACGTGAGAAACCTCAATTTGTATTTCATCATGTCGTGCTTTTTGTGCAGCAAAGGCATCTATTACATCATCTAGATCAATGCTATTTTTAATCCCACGTGAACTGCAAGATTACATGGCAGTGGCGTAATATTTAATGTAAACAAAAAATTGGGACATTTATTTGGAGACCCCCTCAAGTGGGGGCACGGGGGTCTTTCGAATTTGGACCCAATAACTACGCAACTGTTTCAACGCTGTTTTTAGGCGATTAGCCAAAACAACTCTGCTAGATTTTGGATTTGAACTCAAGCCCCATTGTTAGGTGGCCAATCCGCATCCAAACAGTTATTGATTATGACAATGGCACTGCTGATGTGCTGTTGAGCGGCGACTATGTTAAGTTGGACAAACTGCAACATCTGGAATACTAATTCAGGAACAGATGGACAATGAAAGGACAAATCAGAATCAAATGTAAAGGCAGATGTGCTGTTTGTCTGGTTTTTACCAGCAGCCGTTATTCCAAGATCCGTCAAACATTCAAACATTTTCTCAAAGTTCTGATGTAATGGATTTGTATTTCTAAGTCCATTGTGTCTCACACAAAAGAGATAGATTTAGCACCAACGCTCTTGCTTAGGACTGTTACGGAAGAAATAGTTTTTTTGATGACACCAGTCAATGTCTAGACTGTACATAATGTATTTGCTGTCAATGACGTTAGATACAGACATTGCATCTCTCTGAACGACAGGGACAAAACCAATGAAGTCTTCTCAAGTACAATCGCGATCAACAAACTTCCTTCCCAAAGACATTAAATCAGTGCCTGAGATATCTGCAGTTTCATCACCAAAAGAACCAGCAAATCAACAAACTTCCTTCCCAAAGTGCCTGAGATATCTGCAGTTTCATCACCAAAATAACCACCAAATGCAGTTAACTCATAATTCTAATGCTGCCATTGCTCTGTTGATCCAAATCAACGTTTTGACTTGGACGATGGCATCTGCCATCATAAACTGGTGGGACGTGTTTAACCTATTGTATCGAGTGCTAACACCGACCGCCACTCCATAAGACGTAACTACAATGGCCAGGAGGACTGCAATCTTCACTTTTGCTTAAAGAAACGTTCACACTTATCCCATAGAAAGTCAACGGGCATGGATTTCTCCTCCGAGGCCAAAAAATAAATAAGCGACATTTATCATTCATATAGGCCTTAACCAATTATAAAGTTAGTTGTGTGATCGAATTGGAAAGTACGCTTAAGGGGAGGGGAGCTAATATCGTATAAGATTTATTTGTATAGCGCAACTTTTATTCTTATGCAAGCTCGGTGCACTGTACTCCAATATCTTTAACGAAAACGTATCTGAGAATATTCTGTACTGTTTTTAGGTGATCAGTTAACGCAGCTCTGCTTTCAAGATGCTTGATTTCAAATCCCTATTCCAGAAGAGTTACAAGAGTGTTATGATTGATGACATGTTGTCCTGTTTGCTTTCAAGTGAAAAAAACGCTAAACGATTTTTTTTTTATTTTGAAATTTTATTATAATTGAAACAATTTTTTAAAAAGACCATGGCTTGAATATTCCTAATCCATGGGCGAATTCGACAGGTGCCGCTTTTGTAATCCTGTTTCTTGAATGATTTGTATAGACACAAAATATTTATTGGGTCCAAATTCGAAAGCCCCCCCCCCCCCCCGTGCTTCCACTTGAGGGGGGTCCCCAAATAAATGTCCCATTTATATTTTTTTTTAATCCTATTATTTGGTTAAGTTTAGAATTACCAGGCACCTATAAACCCAAAGGAGGACGAAAATAAAAGCTTAAAAAAACATTTGGGACTTCTATTGATTGGATTAAACATTAGGCCTACATTAAATCACAGCATATAATGCGACTTTACTACATAGGTTATAACATTTATCAGAAGATAGGGCTTTAAGAATAAGGTCCATCATTCGCACTCTATTATAGAGCTTCAATACGTAGGCCTACATTGTGAGAACAATAGCTCTTACTGTCAAGGCATAGTTTATCACAGCCTTGAGTCCACTTTAATCAGTGAAAACACTCCATCAACTTTGGCGTTAAGCATGAATTCAACAGAAAAACACATTTAACGGAGCTCCGAGTAACAAGCTTCATTAGAGTTATGATTAGAGCAGCTTTGTATATACAAACATCACTGTTAGGGGCTACACCAAATTGTTCTGTCCTATAAATGATTTCAAATTGAGATACCGGTGGAACATCGTTGTCATCAATAACCCCTTCTTCTTCTCAGCAGTGGCGTAGCTTCCATTATTATTATAGCTTTTGTATAGCGCTACTTTCATGCTTAAAGCATGCTCAGAGCGCTTTGGTCCAATCGACGCCTGTGGCGTAGCAGCAATGGCGCAAAGGGGTTGATTGCACTAGGGGCCCATGTCTCTTGACCAGTTGAGGCTCACGAGGGATGACACTATAGGATTATATATATTTATGTATGGTACACAGATCTGAAAAGCTCCTTTAAAATATCTTAAACGCTGCACGAAACTTTATATTAGTTTTAAAACAATAACCCGTCTTTTAAGCTAGAGTTATGAATGAATGAACCAACGGCATGGATTACTTAAATGTAAATATCTGCTCTCCATCAAGTTTATCGTAATGGTGACCAGCCCTTACTGTACGTGAGGGGACTAGTATTGCCATTGATAGTATTATTATTAATTTGAGGGGGAGAGAGAGAGAGAGTTTGGTTTAGAAAATATTGATGTGTTATACAGAACAACAAGGAAAGGGGCGAAGTAACTATACAATTAAGTCTATAGGGAATCTTATAGGGAAAGCCCTGGTGGTCACGAAGAAATATTTCGCCACATTTGCTAATTATTCAATTTCCTCAAAGCTTTATTTGTTTCTTTTATTTGGCGTATTTAAAATACCTAATTTTAACTAAATTCTTTCAATGCTGTTGCTGTAAATTAATTTTTCATATAACAGTGTTATATGTTAAATGGTTTGTCTTATTGTGAATTAAAGTGAAATCCGAATAAAAAAAAAAGACTTGGAGAATTAAGTTAACAAATGTCATTTTAAAACTTTTTATCCGATCCGACAAAGTAGATCTTGTCAAATAGTGTCAGTCCTCACCGCATTGTTTTGTTGTCTTCTGTAGTGTGTACAAAATTGTAACAACAGAATACAAAAAAAAAGGATGTAATATAATCAAACAATCAAACATATAATATTAAGCAAGCAAATGAAACAATGTATGGTTACATAGGTATAGTGCTTGTGTTATTACAAGGAATGGAGACACTGAATTAGAGAGCAGGTTTATAACAAAGGTATAGAAGCTAGAGATTATGGAATATTGTTAATCTCTGATCAATGCTTAGTACTTGATTCATTGTTCTTTAAAGAGAGTTAACACCATTATATTTATGCAAAAGACTCTAACCAGGCTTTATTTAAAATTGCTATGAATATTGAAATTTGACAGGAAAACAAAGCCCCACAGATTGAAAACTAGATAATAGACCTGTTGGGTGGTGCAGTTCTGACCAAATTACCGTTACTGTTCTCTTCATCAGTGAGAGCACTCAAGACATACCAAAAGTTGATCAAATTAGAATATTTTTTAGTGATCTCCGATGTGGAAATACCCAAAGAAATAACAATTAGAGAGTCATTTCTAGGTTTTCATTTGTGTGAGAACTACAGAATTAGCTGAACCAATGCTCCAAGTAATGAATAATCCCAATTTATTCTTAAATAAACTGCGAGGCTAAAGCTATACGGGTGTTTCCAATATGAGTGGATAGTATAATGGCCTTTGGGTAATGCTCACTGTGCTAACCACAACTTAAACTTGGTCTTAAATGATTCCGTCAGCTATGTTAAAAATGTTGCAGATTTCTATGACTTGATTCAAAATATGTATTTGTTTTGTTTTTTGGTCACAACATCTCAAGTTTCAGTAACATATGTTATCTCATACTGTTGTGCCCGATTCTCAGTCGAAAAATTATGCGTTGGTCATGTCGAAACAGCTTATAATAGGCGTCCTTTTTCTTGTAATTGGGATGTGAGCTAATACCTCCATCATTTAGGCACTTTATTCCTCAAATGCGGCCATTTATTTTTCAAAATATGTATGTACAAGAAGGATATGACCTGCGGCCAGCGGGCCTTAGTTTGCTGGTATTACCGATCTACTGGATTGAATTTAGATCTGTCAAACATGGGGAATATTCACTTCACATCTTTTATCATTTTGTCACGAAATAAAAGTAGAGTGTCAAAATGGTTTTACCCGTTCAGCCGATATATTCATATTCAGTATAAAATACTGTGAAAACGGGTTTACCCGATTTGTTAAAAAGTTTCGTACTTTAATAGAGATATAATTAGCTACTTTTTGTCTATTTTTAGGCCCTGCTGTTGTGTGAGGGACAATAAACATACACTACGCATGCGCGTTATTTGAAGATTGTAAATGCTGATAAGACCCGTTCAAGCGAGTATCTTAGCAATAGACAATTACTTGACATGTGCTTTTCACGTGCATTCATCGTGCAACTCATGCTGTGAAGCTACACATCTATTAATTAAGAATTTTTATATTTAAACCAGAAGATTATAAAGTATTAATTTCAATTAATAAGTTATATGTCATTGCAGTAAACAACAGTAAAAAAGCCGACATTTTCACAATTTAGGCCAATGCCATCTGGACAGAGGACAAGACCCCAACAAGAAGGACATGGCCTCCTTTTGTCGGACGTCTGGTAACCCTAGCCAAATTCCAAACTATTTATCACCAAGTTGACTAAAGACTTAACTCTTTCTCTCCTAACTAACGATACAACGTTGATTCCACCAGAATGTGGTAAATAATTACGGAGAGAAAGAGTTGACAGTGCTTGCCTATGTAGATTTACATTTTATGTGATGTAGGCCTATTGAAATAGATATTTCTTATAGCTACTTAGGTTTACGAGACGCTATTAATAAAATACTTGAATATGTAAATATTGGCAAAGTTTATTATTTCGTGTTGTAAAGTTTTTATTAAATGGAATGTAGAACTTGGATCAGATAGTAGATCTAGGTTAACCAAATAAAAAAAATTAAAAACTCTTGTTTACATATTAATAAATTCTAGATGGATCCCCGTGTCCATTCTATACATATTTATATATTTTAGAGAGTTGAGAAGGAAAAAAAATTAAATTTGGCTATGAACAAAAACATTTTTAGAAAGCAGAATGAACAATGATTTAATGTTGTACAATGTGTGTTTAATGCATGAAATAAAATTGTCATAAAGATTAGTTCATTATATGATTTGAAACATTAAATGTACGTTTGATTTAATTTGTATTGAAACTTTGCATGTCTAAATAGCAGCTTCAAAATAAAGGGGTAAATGAAATACGTGCATAAGCCTACAAAAGAGATGACAAGAACAAGGGTTTCTATTCAACCTTTACATCCAACATTGTTCTGTCTAGCAAGAAACATTAAATAATACAAAGGCATGTTTTTTTCAATCACGTAGTTGTGTTCGTGGAAGCCCAAAACATGAAGCAATAACATGGGAGGGTTTAAAAGGGAGACCACTTCATAACATTATCCATTATTAAATAGTCTCCCCTTTCATCCTGTAAAATCTTCAAATCAACTAAATAATTGTAATTAAATTTTCCGCCTAGAAAAAAATAATCATTCGGAATGAAATTAGTACACAAAATTTGTGACTCCGGCATGACTGCAAACACTCCAGCATCAAAGTCAAAATCACTTATACTCCCTCAATATTATAATTAGATTGGGTCAATGAAGTTTGCATATTTTGATATAGGAATAGTCTTACTCTTACATGAAGCATTGATTTTTGTCCTGTTCGGAATTATGTACAAGTGAATGTTACAATAAGCAAAGAAGAAAAGGAAAATTGAATGTACAATTTCTTGGTAACTAGCTTTCATCTAAGACATTTTATAGACAATGATACACAAGAGTTGGTCTGTTGACTGTGTGTTACTGGCTGGCTTCTTGGAGCTTAACATATGTGTGGGGGGAGGGGGGGGGGGTGTATGCAGCATTTTTTAAAAAACTTGCAACTATTTCCTCTTGCTACAGGGGTTCATATAATATGATGTGTCTGTTTTAAAAAAAAACAAATATTTCAAAAGTATAACACAAGAAAACAACATGCTGTCAAATCTTTTCATGTAGTAAAAGAGAAAGTTTAAAAAAAAAAAAATTATTTACATTGAATAAGATTTCATTTTAAGAGACAAAAAATGCTGAAACAAAAAAACAAAAAAAACTGGCCTAGAAAAAAGGAGATTGAAAGCTACTTATTGAAGGATAAAGTTATAAGACTGTACATATCACTTGTATCAACAGGTTTCTTTCTCCGAAATACTTTAATATCTTATCAGGCAAAGAAAGCATAACAATGGAATGTTATAAGTTTCAACAATTTTGATCATTAACAATAATTTCAATTAAAAAAATAATATCACTGGTAAGCCTACAATTTAAAACATTTTTCTGGTGAGTGCAACAAAAAAAAATTATGCACATAAGTACACAAAACAGTGGCAGACTAGAAAAAAAAACAATCACTCTGTGTCCTCAGGGGTATCAACAGTCAACATGGAAACCAAGGGCTATTTCTCATAAACATAATGCTACAAATCAAACAACCTTTGACTTTTATAACCAAAGTGTACAAAGTTTAATTTTCTACAACTTTAGGAGTAAGAATATAAAATCAAAATAGAAAAGATTTTTTTTTATAATAATGATAAAATATAATATTGTTTAAAAGAAAGTCTGAAAATGATGAAATAAGATACACTTATGATAATCATTTCTTTTCTCAGTTTTTTCAAAATAAGAAATGGAAATGACAAATTATTTCCAGCTTATCCTAAAACATGAAAATTCAAGAGTGAATGTAGATATCTAACTCTAATTCTTTATCACAATATACCAAAACAAAAGATTTTAGTCTTAGCACATCAAACTAAGCCTCAGAAAATCCTGCTGCAATTATAATAGCATTATGCTCAAAACCTTTCCATGTTTTGCTCTAGTGTAATTCATACTACTGACCATCGCTTTTCCCCTTGTTTGCAATTGTTTACAATGATGTTTCAGAGGGGAATCTTACAAAATGTGTTCTTTATTCAAGAATCTAACAACCATAAACTTCTTAGTCCAAATTAAGTACATTGTTGACAAAATACTCAAGATAACTACATTCTGTTGGTGCAATCAATACACAAGATGACTATAATGCTTACACAAAACTAGTACAATTTATAGAAAAAATTACAACCTTAAAAGTAAACAATACCCTAAATCAATATACTTATGATTTTCACAAGTCCATGTTTTGCATTTATTATAAAACAATAATTACCTCACAACTTCTTGTCTACTCTAAAGATAAGAATATGTGACAGTGATAAAATGTAGTTATACATCATAGGGTAGTTGAAAGAAGACATTTTGGAAACGAATCGTTAATATTGTAAGAAAATGTTTGTGTAAAGATGTTTGAAAAGAAACCATCACAGGTTATTATCCTTTTTACACTTTAACTTTTTAGTTATGGAATGAATTGTTGTTATTTTTTTACCTATGTGTTATCTGATAAGTTTCCAAAAAAAATTTAAGATGAAGATTCTCCTGAATGTTTAATGACAACAGGAACCTTGTACCTCTCCTCAACTTCTTTTCTCAACTGATCCACATCTTCCTGGACATCTTCCTCGTCAGTAGATTCATAATCTTTGGCAGCTTCCTGGTTTTTTGGGACATCGTAACCGGCTTCGGCCGAGCTGCTAATGACCAGGGGAAAGGCTGGAACTGGTGGCAGTGACCTTTGCATTCGAGGTGGTGGAAGACAACTGGCTGGAAGATCATACTCCGTGGGAAGTCCTACAGTAGAAAAAAACAAGCAATTACAAATTAATCCTTTACTATTGCTTCTAGTCAGTTCAGTGGTCGATTTAAAAATATGAAATCACCACTCCACATTATAACAAAGAGTACAATTTTGGGATTATAAATAAAACATAGTAAAATTTTGGGACTATAAGGAAAATGTGTCAAATTTTGGGGATTATAAATATAAATACAAAAATGTTGGAATTATAAATAAAATAGAGTAAAACATTTTATAAATAAAAAAAGAGTAAACTTTCGGGATAATAAATGAAAAGTGTAAAGCTTTAGAGTAGACTAACTTACTAATTGTGTTTTGTTTTTTTTTTAAGTGCAATACCATCCTTCACCATAAGTAATGGGTAAAATGTGTCAAGTAATGTAATAATTAGTTAAAAACTCTGTGATAGAGGACAAAACAGGAGCCTTCAGTTTAGTAATTGTTATCATCTTGGTCCGAAACTGAATCAACACAGTAGCATGCAAGTTAATAAGTTAGTCTTTTGTAACTATTAAATAGTTTTAAAAAAAAAGAAAGAAGAAGTAGCCCTAAAAAATGTTATAGCAGTACAAAGTTATTGATTTAAATATGTAATAAAAACTAATTGAACTTATTTGTGTGAATGTGCTAGACTTACATAGGAGTTATTTTTTTTTTATTAATTAACTGTTACATTGCATTATACTATTGTCAGCGATACCTGCAAGTAGTACCCTTGTTACCTAGTGACCTTAGGGACAGACAGCCACTTTGTTAGATTCTTCAAAGGGGTGCTATGATGTAAAGTTAAAAGCTTATTTTATTATGCTTTTAAATATTAAAAACCTAGACTTTTTATGTTTGACCAGCAGTAATTGTGGGACAGCCCTGTCCATGAAAGCAATTTTAAACAGACAGAAAGGCATGGAAAGAGACAGTCAGTGGTCTAAAAGATAAGGGACAGGTGAATGTAGTCTGTGTAATACCATGCTTACCTTTCCTGGGCTTGGTTTCTAGTTCTGGAGTTGTCACATCAAAAGTAACAGAATCATTAGAATTGGCTCTGAAAGTTGGAGCAGAATCAGCTGTGTCCCCCTCCCCAACACTGTCAAGGTCTTGATACAATGGATCAGGGTGACCTTAGAAAAAGCAATTAAATTAAATTAACTCTTTACATAGCACAACATAAACATGATTCAAGCAATTTAAAATTTAAAAATTATTTTCATTTAATCAAGAAAAAAAAATTTAGTTAATTTTTCACTTACAAAGAATTCCTTAATCAGAGGAAAACAAAAGTATTAATTAAATGTTTTTTACATTTATGCCTATTTTCCATAAACATTTTAATGACCAATTTCAAGTTTAATCATTTGGGATATACATGGCAGGTTTAGCCACTGGAATAAATTGATACAGAATGAAAGCGATGCTACAATATTTAAACAAGAATCGCTGACTTTTCCATAGATTGGAAGTAAATAATGTTAATAGCCTAGTCAACAAGAGCTATAGCATAGGACCTCACTTGCTTGGGAGCACCCCAAAAATGGTTCCTGGCATATTTTCATTTCATCGTAAAGAGAGAGCAATAGAAAAAAGCTTTACATTGCTTGCAAAGGTGTGCAAATCTGAAATAGCTTAGGGCCTTAGCAAGTCTACATCCTGTCCAGAATAATGATTAGATATAAAACTTTGTTTTGTCTGGAATGGACTAACTACTGATATGAAATAACCAGATGGACTAACTACTGATATGAAATAACCAGATGGACTGACTACTGATATGAATTCACCAGTTGGAATGACTACTTGTATTAACTAACCGGTTAGACTGACTACTGATATGAACTAACCAGATGGACTGATTAATGGTATCAACTAACCAGTTTCCTGTTGGTTCTGATTGGCCTGATGTCTCAACGTATTAAAGTCAGCATAATTATTAAGCTCAGCTTTATCGGGTAATGTGACTGTCCTCTTAGGTTCACAGTTTTGAGATGATTTTGTCAGCTTGTCCTCACTAAAAAAAAAAAAACAATGTGCCCAATGATAATTCACAGAAGATATTAATTTTTTTTAAAAAGGATTAGCAATGAGAACCAAAGTGCAGAAAATATTAACATTTATAAAACTATCAAATATCCAGTGAGTCGCGTGTTGCCTGAGCGGTAAAGCACTTGGCTTTCGAACCATGGCTCTCAAGTTTGAATCCTGGTGAAGACTGGGATTTTTAATTACAGGATCTTTGGGCGCCCCTGAGTCCACCCAGCTCTAATCAGTACCTGACATTAGTTGGGGAAAAAGTAAAGGGGGTTGGTCGTTGTGCTGGCCACATGACAACCTTGTTAACCGTAGGTCACAGAAACAGATGACCTTTACATCATCTGCCCTATAGACCACAAGGTCTGAAAGGGGAACTTTACTTTACTTTTAAATATTCAGTGCTTCTTTAATCTCTTTCAGAAGCAGCGATGTAAAGCACCACTAAGAATATATCTCTCTGTAGTGTCCATGGTAATTTATAAGATAAGCTCTAAAAAAAATAAGATGATGTCCAAAACAAGTATAGTTTATTGCATGATTTTATGAAATGCAGTTTAATTTAATTTAGTTTAACTAGAGCCTTTTTTGTGGCACAAAATAATTCTGCTAGCAGCTATATTGTTGTGACATTTCTATGTGATGAATAATGTATTTCATAAAATTAAGGTATCCATTTTTACACATCCTACTGAAAAATTCTTTAATGTATCATGGTAAAGAAGGCCCAAATCGTGTGACTTATCTATGTCTGATGATAGAGCTACTTGACCTGATAAGCTTCTGATCCTAGCTGACAAACATTTACTGCATGTTAAAAGTTTAGTTTTGCATTAGCTAAAACAAGAGTCTCGGCTCAAAGTACAAACACTGGGTTAACATAGTGATTCTTTGCTGACCAGTGGAAGTAATGTACTAAATATTTAGCTGTATGACAGTAAGACAAGACTTGGGACAGGCTGGAAAATAAGCAAAACTTTTATTTCAGATTCAGGGATATTCACCTCCTGATAGAAAGAGAAGTAACAATTTTTTCCTATCAGGTTCAGAGCATGAACCACCTGCATATAGCAAAAGGAAAATGAACACTTTTTACCTCAAAGCAGAATGTTAGGGCATGTGCATTGTTCTCAGAATTATCCCTCAAGGTCAGGTACACTAAATACCTTACAGTAGAGTTACCCCCCCCCCCCCCCAAATACTATATAGTAAATTTGTGGTAAGCAAGAGTCATTATGTCACTATGTAGAATCATACAAGCATGACAAAAACCCCTTTAAGCTATATCAACAACTGGCTCCCCGTGGGGAATCCTGTATAAATAAGGGTTCAGGATTACAGAAGGAAAATATGTGAAGTGTAGGAACAAGTGAGCCTAAAACTTTTTTATTGACACCCTTTTTCTGAAGCACTTCTAGAATAGCTTTCTAAAAGATACATGAAAGCTGCAAGGAGAGCATAGTGTCGCATGGTCTCAATTTGTGAAAATGTCTGACTATAAGTTTTTTTTATGGTTTTTGTAGAGCACAACTTTCATACTTATAGCCAGCTCAGTGCGCTGTGGTCCAATCTCTTTTGTGGACATGTGGGGAAAGGGATATCTGGAAGAATGTTTCTGTGCTCCCTTAGGAGCTCATTAAACACAAACTCTGCTAGAGTCAAGTTTCAAACTCAAGTTCCCTTGATAGGTAGTCAAGTGTTTTTTTTTGCCACTCAGACACACATCCCTCTATATGATATAGGCGCTATGCATAATTGTCAACAGTGAAATCATTTACAGCCTAATTTAGTACGCAAGTCTACATTGCAGTTTGTGGGAATGAAATCTGGTTACATAACAACCTGGCAATACTTACATTTTACAGTAGCCTCCATCAGGCATGGAGCATTCTTCCACTTCCACATATGTTGGATTAGCACACTGTTCTGCACTATGTGTGTCTCCAAATTGGACAATAACTTGAGAGGGAGAAGTACTCTGATGATAGGGGAAAAAAAATACATTAACAACACAAAGATTTTCTTTTTAACTTGTATATCATCAAGAACAGCCAAAAACAGGGGGAAATATTTTAGAGTTTTGACCACCCTTATGACAGAATGGTTATAAAATTATAATCTTATAAACTTTAATTTGTGTTTTGTAAAAAGAGCATGCTATTTCCTACCATTTAATACCTAATATAACAATTTCTGATAACAAACAAAAAGGTTATTGAAGTTTATTCAAAACAGAATAGTGAAATACAAATGACCAAAACTGGTATTACTATTGAAACGAAGAAAATAATTATGGAGAGAAAGAGTTAAATGGCATGTGTCTCAAATAGCCACTGACAACCATTCCAACTCCTGGCCTTGACATTTGGCTCAGATATTAATTAAGACAAAACTATTAGCACTTAAGAAATGGACCAATAAATAGTATCTAGCATCTAAACCAGAAAACTTTGGGCAGGAGGGGCTGGTCAACCTTGGTAGCCTGCCCACAAACGAAAGACAAGAATCCAAAATTTGCAACCAAACTTAAACACAGGAAAGGCTCTGGGATTCAACCATAATAAAAAAAAAATCAGAAGCTTGCACACTTGAGGCAGCTTGTAAAATATTGTGTTTCTCTCTGGCAAACTCTGCCATGTGGCCAATCTATATGACAGCATATGTTCTAGACTGATATTTTTTACAAAGCTTCTTTAAATGCATAATGAAGAAAGCTCAAATTCAATCAAACATCATATATATGTAAGATATATAAATCGGTCAAAACTACCAATAAGTGTAGCATTATCATAGGGACAAAACACTATGCTGATATGTGATTGATTGCTATAAAAAAAATATAGCATACATCAGCACATTTCTCTTTGGCCAGATTATTTCTGTTAGCGCTGTTGTACATGTTGTTCTCAAACACCAGATTGGAGCCAGTTGGGCTGATGCAAGTTAAATTTTCTTTTTGTGATTTTGCATGGCGCCTAGAGTAAGAAGAACAAAAAAAAAAATTCAATAAAAAAATGTTTTATTTGGAAAGCACTAACAGAAAAGTACTTAAAACAGATTTGAGTGAAAGAAAACTATTTAGGTACCAGTACCTTCTTCTGAAAATGATGAATACCACTATAACCAAACATGCTAACAACATCGCTGCTACAATAATACCAATGTACCATATCTGAAATCCTTCTTCTTCCTAGAGAAATGCAAAACAAACATATCTTAAAAGTTTATAAGTCAAAGTAAGAACTGTGCTTACATTTTTCAAAGAATAAACTCATCAGGTAGCTCTCAACTAAATTAATTTGTTTGGGAGATATTTTAAAAGCATGTTACACATATTTCTTTCCATTGTAAATACATCAGGATCAGAGGGAGGAAACTCTTGTAATATACACATTTAATTATTCTGACTATCTTTTTATTTCACTAATTACATAATACAAGAGCTTCAGTTAAATGAGTGGCAAGCAGAGGCAATAGCTTTTAACCCTGTATTATATAAGATAAGAAGATAAGACAGGAAGACTACTATATGAATGTTTTTATTTGTAGGCCTACATCTGTTGTGCCAGATTCTTCTTTCTTGCTTGCTATAAGTTTTTTCTTTCTATTTTACCCTTCTATCTATATATTGTCGTAACCCTGTTCCTCCCTGACTAACCTTTTTCTTCCACGTGCAAAGTAGGGTGATTTTTTGGTTTATGCTGTTGGGCGTAAATAAGCTTAACTAGTGTGTAAATGTGTTTAAGAAACTTGAGTTATGATTTTGGATTTATCGAGTGAGGATTGAGGATTGTTTTCTTTAATTTGTGCGTTAGTTAATTGGGATATGTAAATTTGGTTTGGAGATTGTGACATTATTTTTTTTTTATTGGGGATATTGATTGATCATAGTTGGATTGTGCTTCTGCAATTGAAGAAATACCAGCGATCTGAGAATCGGTGAGTTATTTTCTTTAGTTCAACCCCACGTCTTAACAATATATAACTATCTATGTATCATAAAATCTATCTGTACCTGGGACTCTAATCTATGGGCATCAGCCACCATACTTTCAGATGAACCTGAAGATAAATCAAAAGATTGAAGACAAATAAAAGCATGTTAAGATTAACAGTAATACAATTTTGTCAATCATCACAAGTAACCACTTTCAAATATAGCATACCATCTCCTAGAAATTACACTTTGTTTACGATACTTTAAAATTTTACAATTTTATCCCTTTGAAATTTACATCCACTACAATCATACACATTTATATTCAATTATTTAAAATATAAATATGTTTCATTTGCTTAATAAAATAAATGCTAAGTCTGAAAGTACTTATTCATACTACTAATACAGAAAGTTGTAAGATTAAAATTAAAGTTTCATTAACCTCCACCAATCATTAGTTGATATTAAAATGTCATTCATGAGAAACTAATTTACATTTTTATTTAAAATCACGAAACCCCTTATGTTTCCCCTCAGCAAGCCTCATGCTTATTGTGTGTATTAGCAGGTCAATAAACGTGCATTTAGTGTTGTACTATTTTGAGGATAAAAAAAAATTTGACTTTCTTTGAATATAAACATTAAAATAGAATATTTAAAAAAAAAACACCACCACCGTTTTAAATAAGAAGAGCAGAATCCTATTTAATGGTCGTGTATTTTAGATGAATAAAAAAGGGCTAGAGGAATATATAAGAAAAAAAATTCTCCTTTGACAAATCAACAACAAGCACGCATCATATAGATGGAATAATTATCTTTTAATTCAACTTGAGAAGTCACTTTAATCTTTTTTAAAGTGACACTATTCTATAGCTAGTTCTCATTTGCCTTAAATTGGCCACTGGCAGACAATGTTTTTGTCTGCATTCATTTTGGCAAGATATGCTATTACTACACAGCGAAATGCTGCCCTCTTTTTAAATATTCAAACAAAAAATCACATTTAAAAATACTCAAAAAGACACAAAGATTAAGGCTCATTTCTTATTCCATATGCTAGGACAAATTCATGTAAGTCCTCTTTCTTTCCTAGTGCAAGTGGAACATGGAATGGGTTGCCTTGCCTGAATCAGCTAGTAAAACCAATGTCTTAGCAAGTTTAAATCTCAACATACAGAACTAGATAAAGAAAATGGCACTCGTAGGATATGATTATCTTCTCTTGTCAGGGAACATCTGTCATTTTTTAGGCAGGAGAAGAGAAGATTCATTAAGATCTTTTAGACTATTTCAAACAATGTACAACAAAAGGACACTTGATACCATACAACATTAGTATAAAACTAAGTGACTACATAGTCCACTCTTCATTCATTATGTCCAGCAGAAAGCTTAGGTTTGGATGCAAGAATCATTTCTGAAGGGATATCAGGAACTTACAAACCAATTTGGTGGCTGAGTGGTTAAGCGCTTGGCTTTCGCATCCTGGTGAAGACTAGGATTTTTAATTTCGGGATCTTTGGACGCCTCTGGGTCCACAAAGCTCTAAAGGGTACCTGACATTAGTCTGGGAAAAGTAAAGGTGGTTGGTCATTGTGCTGGTCACATGACACCCTCCATATCCATAGGCCACAGAAACAAATGACCTTTACATCATTTTTTTTTTACAAGCAAGGTTAGCATTAAAGCAGACAGTGTGTTGTAAAAGCAAAAAAAAAAAAGCAATGATACATAGATGGCCAATGCAAAAGCCACAACAGTTGGTTTATGTGTTTGGAGAAGATTATAGCAAAACAGTTGAAGATCTGGTGAATTACTTTCAGCTTGTGTAGTTTCAACCATGATGTAAGTTGTAGATGACGTTGTAGTTGAACTAGGAGTTGTATCTGGTGTTGTAGTTACACTAGTGGTGGTAGGTTCTGTGGTTGTAGCCGGCTCACTAGTTAGAATAGACGTGGAAGTGACCAGTGTACTGGTGGTCGTTGGAAGCTCAGTGGTGGCACTTGGCAAGCTGGTGGTGATGGTGGTGGTTGTAGCTGAAGTAACATTGACATTGAAACTTTTTTATTCGGACCTTATTGTTGAAGAACAGCTTCTTAATTACCAACTCTTTAAGAGCAGGAATAATTTGGTATGGTTCAAAACATCTATTTGAAAAAATGCCTTTTCAATGCTAACAAGATCATATAGAAGAAAAAGAGATAGACTGATGGTAAAGTGGAATAGAGAAAAAAAGAAGGAAAATAAAGAAAGAAATATAAAGTCTAATGGACTAACAATATTGCAAACAAACGTTTGACATTCTGGCTGCTAGGTCTATGAACCACAAAATTCCTTTTATTATTACATATATTAGCCAACATGTTATTCAACACCTGCCTTAATTACAAAGACATTAGCTTAGAATACTTTAACTACAAGTATGTATATTAGTAAAATCTAAAACCCTGAAGTAGTAACCAACACTAACATACAAGTATCAAAAATAAAGTGACCCTGTCAATAAATGCAATTCCTACATATGACCAAATTAAAACAATAGATAAGAAGCCTATAGTAAATCCTGACAAAACTTTTTTAAAAAAAAAAGTTATAATAACGATTTTGATTACTTTTTAATAATGAAACTTTAATTTTAATTAAAAAAAAAAAAAAGCTTTCATTAAAAAAATGTAGCACTGGTAAAAGTTATAAAAATTCAATGTGCATAATAAAATCATTTTTATGTAAAATGTTGATAACTTTAAACCACTAGTAGAAACAAGTTAAATAATTACTTGGTGCTTCTGTTGTTGCTGTTGTTGTTGTTGTAGTTGATGTTGTTGTGGTAAGAACCTGAAGACAATTGGCTCCATAGTATGGCTCTCTACACAGACATTCATATGATGTTGCCCCTGGCCTATACAAAATACAAGATAATAAGTGATGCCTTAATATTAAGCTGTAATAAAAAGCTAATGGAGGCACTGTGGCTGAGTGGTTAAGGGCTTAGCTACTGAACCAGGGTTCTCAAGTTCGAATCCTTGTAAGACTGGGATTTCTAATTTCTGGATCTTTGAGTGTTTCTGAGTCCACACAGCTCTAATGGGTACCTGACATTAGTAAGGGAAAAGTAAAGGCAGTCGGTTGTGGTGCTGGCCACATGACACCCTCATTAACCATGGGCCACAGAAACAGATGACCTTTACATCATCTGCCCTATAGATCACAAGGTATGAAAGGGAAACTTAACTTTTTTACTATAATGAAAGCTAACCGGAATTTTTTTTAAAAAGTCATTTTAGTCCACTACTGACCTACAAAAAGCAAACAACGATAAAAATATTGAACTTAAAATTTTTTTTGCAAAGTTCTAGTTTTTTAAATGAAACAATAAATAAGAAAGGTTTAAACAATTACAGATTTTTTTAGAAAGCCTAAACAATGTACAGTTCTTAGTTATTTCTTTAAAAACAAGCAAGACAATGGGTGTTTTGACTTACTGGGATGTGCAGGTGCCACCATTAGAGCAAGGAGACTTGCTACATGGGTCAACTCTTGACTCACAGTTCTTACCCTGCCAGCCATCCTTGCAGTTGCATAAGTAGGTGAACTGTGAGCTGTGAGCAAAACAGGTGCCCCCATTGAGGCAAGGTGAAGACTTGCAAGGATTGATCAATTCAGAACAGTCTTTACCTAGTCATCCAATTTTTATGAACAAAAAAAATAATAAAAATGTGTACAAGTGTAAATGAACATTGCTAAGGTAGATTAAACCAGTCCTATACAGTTCACACAAGATTAGGATAGTATTTGGTGTATTAACTTTTTCAGCTATTTATTTACCTCACACACCCCCACACTCCCAAATAAAAGCAAATGAAAAATGAAAGATACAAAGACAAAGGCACATTTTATAATCTTCATCTTAGGACAATATCACACAAGTAGTCTAACTTCCCATGTGTCATTGAGGATGTTTCCTGAAGCAATAATGAAAATGAATGACTTGTTGTGTTTAAATTTTTAATAAGGTTAACACATAAACTTTTTCTTTTTAATGCCTGGTCAGTACTTTATATATATGAAATAGCATTTATAAATCTAGTAATGGCCCAAAAACACTAAGTTATACTCTATGGACAAGGTCCTTAGAATTCACAAAGTCCTTCCTTCAGGGAACAGTACCATGAAAAAGAAGAAGAGGCAAACAGAGAAAGCAAAGGGGAGACAATGTGAAGTAATGGACAGGCCTGTCATTGAATGAAATTCTATCCAGGGCAAAAGACAGAAAGGAAGGAGAAAGATGGTCGACAGATCTTGTTTGAAGCCCCATGGTTCTACAGGCTAAGGGATAGGTGAAGGTAAAGGTGAATGGCCAAAATCTTTTATGCCTGCTCATCTAAGTCAAGAATATATATAAATATATATTAGGATATATATTATTGATTATTATTATTATAATATATATATTAGGATATTATTTGGCGCCACATACAATATATAAGTATAATATAGCAAGGCTCACATTTACAGCTTTCTGGACAGACACACTGGACATAGAGCAAGTCTCACATGCACATCTTTTTGAACAGATAGTCTCACCTGTGTAGTTTGCTGGACAAATACACTGGACATCACCAGGCAAGTTCCTGCACTCTCCTCGTACACAAAACCCTTGTTCACATTCGTTGATATCATCAGCGCAGTTAGGGCCCTTCCAGCCTAAAGACACAAAACCAAATGAAAGATTAGCTCCAAACTCTAAATGATTAACATTCTAGATGACCCAGGTCTTAAAATAAAGATGTATTATAAAGATCTTACAACAATAATGATATAAGGACATGTAGGCCTAGTAGACTACATAAATCTAGCTATTCTTATTATTTTACTACTAATTAAAAATATTTATTTTTTTTCCATGAACTGTAAGTTTGGTTTTTACACTTACTTCCATGTAAATTGTGGTTTTGTAAGACAAAAATCTATCATCATATTCTTTAAGACCAAGGTACGTAAATTTAGACATGTTAAGTCTCAATTACATGTTATACTCTAATAGTTAAAGAAGAGTTTCTGGGCTGATCATCAATTACACTAATAATGGAAACAATTTAATGAATTGCCTTAATGTCATACCTTTCATGCACAACTTGGCCCCTGTTGAAGGGTCACATGTGTAGTGACCAGAACTGGAGTCCTGCTGCTTACAATAGACACTACAGGACGCTGTGTAGAAGTAAGCATCACAGAACATACGAAACTGGTAGGCCATCCTGGGTTTGAATCAGAGGAAGTTAGCACAATGGATGATGGGAAATATTTTGGATTGGTAATATGATCTTGGAAACTGTATTATGTGCACTAATTTGCAAGACCAGTCCTAGTTCCTTTTCTAACGGTGAAAAGACATAAAAAGATAAGCAGAGTGGAGGAGAGAGTGAAACAGTACAAGAGAAAGGTCCGATGTGGATTAAAAGGTGAGAAAGCCAATCGAATGTTGAGTTGGGGGTTCAAACTGGTTTCAGAAAAATAAACAATAACATTCTTGTTAAGCAATGAAGAACATTACAAACTGATGCTATAAGTATTGCGCCAATCTAGAATTATAAAAATCTTGACATTCATTGACTCATAAGAGGCACAGTGGCTGAGTGGTAAAGCAAAAGTAAAGGCTTTGAAACTTTGTGAAGACTGGGTTTTAAACTTTTTATTATTTAAAGTCCACCCAGCTCTAATGACATTAGTTGGGGAAAAGTAAAGGCTGTTGGTCATTGTTCTGGCCACATGACACCCTCGTTAACCCTGTACCACAGAAACAGATGATCTTTACATCATCTACCCTATAGATTGCAAGGTCTGAAAGGGGAACTTTACTTTCTATTGACCCATAATCATAATAATTTTTAGGACTATGTGTAGCAAAAAATGTCATAACTTTGTATTTGAGTGTGCATAACTGGGTATATATGTTATCTTTTGTCAAGAAAAAAAAATTAAAAAAACACACATTATAAATTAACAGGGTTTTTCATAATTAAGTTTCAAATTATTATGGATAATTTGTTTTTTGTCCTCAGGACCAGATGGGCCTAACATGGCTAAGCATCTCTGACTACAAGGTATGTTTTAAAATCAGCTAATTGAAACTAGAAATCCTGCGCTATTTCCTACCTGTAATTGCCTTGGCTCATGGTTAAAGAACTGCTCCACTGTGACTCTTCCTTTGACCTATACACTGGACTTAAACTAGCAGATATGGTAGTCAGATAGTCATCTTCAAAGATGTCATCATCTCTGACCTTTACTGCAAGGGTGACACTGGAATCCTGGGGAAAGATGATGCTCAGATCCATTATTTGAATAGATTTTAAGAAACAAGAAACACTAGACGCCTAATCTGGGTGTAATAAATCAAAGATATTTAGGGTTTAACTTTTTAAGATAATTAAGACTTACTATTCTACCTTATTAAAATTATAGACTGAATAAACAATACTATTCTTAATATCATTAAAAATAGTTTATACATTTTTAAACTCGGTGCAAACCTGTGGTTGCTTAGAAGCAAAAACATACAAATAGGCCAGTTAAACAAGTATAATGTGTTTTAATTAATATATAATAACAAATGTGTGCACAACATAGATAACAAGGAAGTTGAAGGAACCAAGCAGTTGGTATTTACTTCTATAAATATTTTTATAATGGAGTTAAAATATATATTATTTTTATATCCTAAAATTTAAACATAACAAAAGCTGCACTATAAACAGGTGTCATAATAAGCTATTAATAATAGTAGGGTATTAAGATTTAAAAAGTAGGCCTACAAGTATTGGTCTTATAAATTACAAACATTCCTTATTAACATAAATTAATTACATCCTATTATTATTATTATTATTATAGCTTTTATATAGCGCTACTTTCATGCTTAAAGCATGCTCAGAACGCTTTGGTCCAATCTCATTTGTGGACCAGTGGGGGGGGGGGGGGGTTTATCTAGGAGTTGGTTTTCCATGCTGCCTTTAGGCGCTCAGTAAACGCAACTCTGCCCGAGTCGAGTGTCGAACCTCAAGCCCCTTCTAGGTAGCCAAGACAAGCCAAGTTCAAGCGCACTTAGCCTCTCGATCACGCTTCCCACTAAGCATATACTTAGTTAAACTAGACATGTTGGTTAATTACCAGTATAGACTTAAGTTGAACTAGACATGTATGTTAATTATAGACTTAAGTTAAACTATACAAGTAAGGCCTATGTTAATTATAGACATAAGTTAAACTAGACATGTATGTTAATTATAGACTTAAACTCTGCCAAGTCATTGGTTTTCATGGCTGATTCAGGCAACCCATACCATGTTATAATGGCACTAGGGAAGAAGAGCACTTGTAAAAAAATGTGTCCTTGCATATGGAATAATAATTGTGTCTTTATCTTTGTGTTTTTCAGAGTATTTGATTATGTTGAATTTTTTGTATTTGTAAGTTATGGTTTAGGGCAGTGTTTCTCAAACTGTGTTTCACAGAACACGAGGCCAGACCCTAGGTTTTCCATGAACAATTGGAGTGAATTAGTAGACCTCCACATGAATTAATCCCACAGTGAATACAGAAAAGAAAAATTGATTTTACTAGCAACTCTTCTTGGAAACAACAGCACAACAACCAACCGCCTTTACTTTCCCCAACTAATGTCAGGTACCCATTTGAGTTGGGAGGAATCAGGGGTGCCCTAAAAAATTCAATAGAGATTTAATAAAACTAGAATCTATAGACTAAGCATGCTAACAAAGTGTCTAATTAGATCTAAATTATTCATTGCTATTGAGAGTTAGTAACCTAAAGGCCAGCACAGTTATATACCTCAAATTTGTTAACTGATGCAATCAATGGATTAGGAACACCTTTCATGTCTGAGTTGAAGACTATATAATTTGTATCTTGCCAATGATCAGTTTCTCCTTTCAAAAGATATTGACAACCTCCATTAGTAAATGGACTGAAAAAGAACATGCAGTATAAATAGTATAATGAGTCTTACAAACTATATCTACATAAACTAGTCTATCAGCATTTATAGATCTTAGTTATGTACATATATATATAGAGAGAGAGAGAGAGACTCTTAGCACAGAATCAAGTAAAACAAATCAATGGTGAGAGCTGTAAATTCACCTTTTTACTGTCTGCAATGATTTGTGACCAGAATCAATGGCTATTTAAGTCACTTAGAATCTAGATCTAGTTTTAAAGGTTAGGGAAGGGTTAGATGAAAATTTGTTGAATTTGGATAGATCTAGGTCACAGTAGGTGCAATTAACATGTTAATTAAGAGACTAAAACTCTACTAGGTCCTACTAACTTGTCATAGTCATAAAATGTTTTTTAATTAATTCAATTGTTAATTTTGACTTTCTAGTCTTCAGTCTTATTGTGCCTAGACTGCTAGGGTGTCAATCTAATCAATTCTGTTAATTCGTGACTTATATTTAGATCTCGATCTAAAACCTCATGGCTTAATTACGTGAATGTGGTATTTATTCATGTTTCTACTTACGTATTTTGTGGTCGTCCGTAGCAGAAAGAAAACTTGGGGTCGCACTTGTTTGTATCCCAGTCTTCTCGACACGAGTCCGAGTAACTTGAAAATTTGACCTCAATCTGACCAGATCCTAAAACATCCTGAGATTAATATATATATATATATATATATATATATATATATACAGGCTAGATCTATAATAAGTACAATAGGAGTATATATAGATCTAGATAGAATTTAGATCTACATCGACAGTTTACATAGATTTATAACTAGCTTATATATAGGCCTAGCTATAACCTACTTTGGATGATTTTCGCTGTTGTAAATATAAACAATGCAAGACCTAATCATCTTCTTTTTTGAAGTAACGTCTGTATTATATAAGATAAGATAAGACCTTCTTCTAAGTTTACTTAAACAAGGAGAGATAGCCTACATGATCTTTGCATTCTTAGCTATGTGTTACCCCAGGCTCATCAACACTGGATTTGTTCTGGTCCTAGTGGGTGCATCAAGATATTTATCCATGTTTTAAGTTTTGAACTCAATTCACCCAAAACAAAATCTTGTTTGCTTTAGCTGCAAGAAGTCAAATTGGTAGGTCATTGCGTTTTTTTTACTCAACATCTTAGTTAATTTGGCTTAACCTTCACGTTGGAACCGTCGGGGCACCACACAAGATCTGTTGACCGTTCATCTCCATTCCTTTCTCTTTTTCCATGGAGAGAGATTCCCTTACATTCCTTTACCTTGTCTTCCTATCGCTGTCTCTTGTCTGCCTCTTCTTCTTTTTCCTGGTACTGTTCCCTGAAGGAAGGTCTTTGCGAGCCAACAGGATCTTAATATGCCATAGAATTTTAGTTTGCTTAGAAACGATTCAAACGAGTGAATCTAAGACTAAGACTGTTGCATTGATCTTTAGTGAAAATTTGCTGTGATTGCAAGGACTCTTTTGCAGTTAAAAACAACATTCAACTACAGAGACCAGACACACAGGAAAAAGCTCATAGAGTGACCTATTTGTAGATATAGGTCTTAGTCTAGTAAATAAAAGTGATGGAGATGTGTTGATCATTGATGTGTCTTATACACATTTTCAAAGACACAGGAACATCAAAACAAGGTCGTGCTAAATTGTGTCTTCTTTAACGTCTTATCTCATAAATTACAGACGTTACTTTATAAGAGAAGATAAGATAATTACGTCCTACGCGTATCCTTTGTTATTCTAGTCACGGATGCTAGTCAGTGACTTAAAATCTGCCAAGTCATTTGTTTTCCTGGATGTGTCAGGCAACCCATTCCATTCTGTAATGATACTAGGGAAGAAGAGGCACTATGAATTTGTCCCAGTGTATGGAATAAGAAATGTGTCTTTCTGAGTATATATTAGGTTTTTGTATCTTTAAATTATGGTTCAGTGTGTTATTACTGCTTTACTTTTCGGTCCTCTGTACTAAAAGGTCTGTGACATGGAGTATTCAAAGCTGCATAGTATCAATGTCCACTGTTGGATTACTTTCGCATATCTGTGGTGGGAACAACCGGTTTTTCTTGTGCGCATCGCGAGTTATCCATAAAGAAAGACTGTTGGGATACATCCGGCGGACAAGACGAAGCCAGCGAAGGCGTCCTTGTCTGGGGATGGGAAAGAAGCTGTTGAAACCCGTTAAGCGAGTATCTCATTTTACACAATCTTTCTCGCCGCGTGATTTCAGGATCCTTTGGAGGCAGCGCAAGTGAAATTAATGTAATTTTCACTCTTTCTTTGCCTAGGTAATCCATGACTCACTGCCGTACAGTAACTTGCTCAAGACACATGTTATATGGAGACCTCCATATCTGGCTTTGTGTAGGATTTCCTGATAACAGCACTCTCAGATATGGACAGAAAGAATGACAAAACCTTACAAAGGCAAACCAACAAAAAAACAAACTTTAAAATTTAGGATCGCAATGTAATTGATGAAATATGTTGGTCGATCATTGGCTGTAAAACTAAAAAGAATAGAACAAATGCTTAAAAAAAAAAAAAAAGGCTTATGTTGAGTGAAAACACGTCAGTTCTTTGTTTATAGCATACTCAGTACGCTATGATCCAATCCTATTTGTAGACAATGTTAGGGTTTGGGGGGGAGGGGATTGTATCAGGGAGAAGGTATCCGTAAGCTTTTTATTTTTCTTTAAAGTTGCTCGAGGTTTTATAGACTAACAAATCGATAGTTTAAAGGGAAACTCCGATGGTTTTGACAATTTTTGATATAGTATGTGTTTTGATTTATAGATAATGAATATATTATTCTTTTTTTTTTTTTTTTTTTTGCAAGAATAACTTAGTAATTGATGTTTTTGAGACATAATTTTTCTGCGCATCCAAAACGGTCAGATTTTCACCGAATTTCTGTGTGACGTCACGAGGGTGCACTCAAATCCTATAATTGAATTCTTTGGCCTGGAAATCCAATGTATTGTTGGTACTGCACCTGGTATTAGCTTCATTTTTTTTTCAAATCCATTTCCACAGCAATGAAGTTGCTGAAACAGCTTCTCTCAAAATGGTTTGAGCATAAATAGGAATTAGCTAATGCCTTTGTAAAATATTTGTTCTTCAGACGAATAAATTTTTCCCATTTTCCCTTTAAAACTTCATCTCTTGGAAACAAATGAAAAGAGACACTAATTTCTGTCAGCATACTTGCTGATTTTATCTTTGTGATTGGAACTACTGCAACAAGCTGAAGAACAGTATTTCATTTTCTTCAAGTAGAAATAGAGGTTTAGATCTAGAATATTATTTATAAACAAAGACCGATTATAAATCAACGTGGAGACTACATCTAGCTGTGAAGCGTAACAAATAAATGCGATCCGATAGGCGACCTAGATCTAGAGAGTTTATCGGTAATATAGGTCTAGATCTAAATTTAGCCAGCACCCTTGTGACGTCACGTTTTTAAAAACTAAAAACATCTCGCAGAACCCCTTTTTTTTTTGGGACGTGAAGAATTTTCTGTCTAATTTATCTGTGACTACAGATTTCCTGGCGAACGTTCTTTCATTAGACATTACCAATTGGTTACACATTAACACATCTCTCTACTGAGTCTATTCCTAGGTCTAGGTCTAAAACTCTTATTGAACTCTAAGATGATAAAACTTCTTTTCGCAAAGATAGTTTTGTGCTTTAACACATAAACATACTAATTATTGTCCATTCATTTGATATTTTAATCAATTTGACATTCAAATTTGTTTTTCTAAAGCATTTTAAATACTTTCGTTCGCTGTTCGCTTACGTTGCGTAGCCGTGTTGAGATAGGCCTATATTCATTCATGAAAAAAGGTCACGCATGCGCAACACAGAATGAACTCTATAAAGGCCAATTTTTTACTTTTAGTGTAGATTTAGATCTATGTCTACCTCAAGATCTACATTATACTGTAACACACGAACATACAAAATTAAGTATATTCATCTCAAATTTTAATCAAATATATGTAGGCCTACAAGCAAATGCATTAATTTGAACAAATGGATTTAAGCCTATTAGCTATTTTGATTTGAGAGCTTCATTCACACTATTTTTATATTGACACATTCGCTTTACTTATTACATTATTATTTCGTTTAATTGTGACTATATCGACAGTAATGTGCAAATAAAGACCCGCGGGTAGCGGGTAACATATGTCTAATTAAATATAAAATTTTTTGAGCATTTAAATAAAAAATGATATAATGTTTAGTATTACAACTCTTTACGCAGAATTTAAATAAGTCAATAACTAAAATTTGAAAAACTATCGGAGTTTCCCTTTAACATTGTTACGAACGACCTGATCATCTACACAAGGATTATCCCCCCTCAGCTGACTACATTTTCTACAAAAAACAACATTAATTAATTACGACTAATTGATTAGGTAATTGGTAAATTCTTTTTATAGATTAATTTGTTGACATCGACAATGAATAATTATGCTTGGTATCAACTTTATTAGAGAATAAAAAAGGTGGAGAAATAACGTGCAAAAGATTCCACCCAGACAGACAAACAGACGGAGTGACTCAATATAAGCTTTGTAAAAATTCACAACTCTTGAGACCACTGAATAACCGGTTTCAAGTGGACACACCAAACTTCATTGTTTACGAAGGGGCTTGTTATAATGTAAAATTAATATGTCTATCCTGCAGATAATTTTCAATCGCATTAGACCCTACTGGTCAAATAACTAAACATCTTATATATCACTACTCATTTTCGTTTAGGTAATGTATGCATGGCAATATATTGACAAGACATCATTTATAAGTCAGTTTGTGCGTTCAAAGCAGAAAATACAAAAGACTGAGGGAAATTCCATTGCTGGATAATAAAAAAGTCAAGTTCCCCCTTTCAGACCTTGCAATCTATGGGGTAGATGATGTTAAGGTCATCTGTTTCTTTGGCCATCTGTTAACGAGCAGGGTGTTATGTGGTCATAACAACGACCAACCGCCTTTAATTTCCCTAACGATCTCATGTCCTCCTTTTTGCCGGACGTCTGGTTACTATCTTTGTTGTCAGCTGTTAGTTTTCCCTGCACTCTTAATGCTCTTAAATGGCCTGCACATTTTCCAACTAAAGTTCTCGCTATTTTCAACCTCAGGTCAAATAGATCACAGGCCCCGCCCCAGGTTTCTAACCTGCTTAGGTAACACCCACATCTCATGTACGTCAGGTATGTTGACAGGGACGTCACACAACAGACTTTCACGTTTCTTGTAGATGATGCAAAAACAAACATCAAAAAAACTTTTCTGTAGGAGACTTATAGATGTAGTGTACAGCGTTTCGTCTTGAAACACTGGCTTGCTACGTCTATTAAAAATATCAAACGTTATCAGTATAAACGAATCTTAAGCTCCATTGGGGTACATTTCCAATCCGGAAGTAGATAAGTAGTGATAAGTAAAATTCTTTTAATTTCTAAAATGCACGATTTTGACTTTTCTTTTCAACTAAAGATTAAAACAAGGAAGTCTTCATGTGTTAAACAAACATAAAATTAGATTAAAAATAAAATGGGAAATAAATAACTTGATAGACTAACGGATAGGCCTATATACAGGCAAGCTTTACAGGTCTCGTATGATCGTGAATGTAGGCTATGCATGCAGTATTCTAAGTCGACTGGCACACTGGCATGGTTTAAAAAATAGACTTATGTTAAGAAAGAATAAGATAATATACGATACAAAAGCTTTTATGATCCTCTATTTAGGTTAGTTTCGCTTGGTGCGTTATCGCTAGGCGGTGGTGTCGAATCCGGAGTCACAGGTTCGAGCCTCGGTCGGCGCATGCCCTTATTTTCGTAGCATTTTAATTCACTACTTTCTCTCTTAAAAACTTGGTCCCTGGTGCTGTTATTCATTTATGTCTAACATATGTATGTATCATTTGTTTCAGCACCTAGCTTCAACTTTATGTTTTCTAGTCGTGCATGTTAATCCGTGATTTAAACTCTGCTAAGTCGTTGGTTTTCCTGGCTGACTCAGGCAACCCATTCCATGAATTTAACGGTACTAGGGAAGAAGGAGCATTTGTATGATTTTGTCCTAGCATATAATTTTTAAAAATGTCGCTTTAAAAATTAATTCTAGTGGGAAAAAAAAAGAGGGGTTACAGTGCATGGAAACTTGAAAAAGGGAAGGGGGGACAACCCATAAATTATCTCTTCCAATAGAACACAGGTGGTTTCGAAGTTTTAAAACTTACAACACAACATTTAACGAATAAAAGAGAGAGAGAGATAACGTTGTTTCGCATTTTTCAAAGTATAATAATTAATATTCCCTCACTGAAAAAATGTGATAATGTAAATGTAATTATATTTTTTGTATCACTCCCAAAATGATCATAATACTAGATCTAAGTCTTTAAATATGATGACATTTGTACACTAACGGGTACTTTTACCTGTAACAAGTAGATTAAAATTCTTATCCGCTTTTAATTTTAGCGTTTTAATTTTTCAGGTTTAGGCAAATTCACTATTTAAAATAACAATGTCAGTGTATGTGTTTGCGTGTAAGAGGGCGTGATTAAACAGGAAAACGCTCGGGGTGGAGGAAGATATTTCGAAATTATGTAAAGTTATTTAAATGAGAGTCTCGTTGTTTTTGTCTTGGTTGTTGTTTTTAGAAAACTTGAAAAGCCGGTTAATGGGTTTTTTTTGACTAGTAGATTAGTACAAGAAGTTGTAAGATTTTAGGTGTGCTCTTTGCCCATTTAAATAACATTTTGGGAACCTCAAAGGAAGGGAGAGAGAGAGGCAGGTTTAATAAATCATTGTGCAAAGTTTTAACTTGATCCGAGAATGAGAAATGGGAGGAAAAACACGTACAAACCTTTTGCCAGACAGACAGAGTGAGTTGATATAAGCTTTGTAAAAAAAAAAAAAAAAAAAAAGATCAGTTTGGGGATCGAACCAATGACTTTCATTATCAGCACTATCAACCTAGCTATCCAGCCATAAACTATGAGCGGAATTTTGTCTTGAAATAAATTATTTAATGCTACGTGCCAACTTTTGACCACTTTGCACCTTTTTTTTTTTTTTAAAGAAATTGAAAAAAAAAAGTAAATCTCTTAACCTAATAAGAGTATTAAGAACTAGGTTGTAAGATTATTATTGTTTCATTGCAACTAAGTCATAGCAATAATTTGAAATCTACGTCCATCTCTAACCGGATTAAGTAGAGATGCTTTGGTTAACATTTAGAATTCAGCATTGAAGGCGCAGTGAATCTCAAAATGATGTACATCAGACTGAAGCGAGTACCTCCAATGTCCGTTCATGTGTCGAAAAAAATTATCTTTATTAGAAAAAAAACAACCAAATCGCCTGCGCTTCCCCTTCCCCCCCCCCTTTATTTCACCTCAATTGAAGAACCTTAATTGGAAAGTGCAGGTTAAGTGTAGACCCCTTCCATTCACTAGTCTGAGCTACAGCGCCCCCAGTCACATCCCGTGTCTTTTCTTGACGTTTTTTCTCCAGTCCAAAAAAAAAAAAATCCCACTTTTGACAATATTTACAGAAACTAATGGGGAAATAACTCTCTGTTACAGACTAAGGTCACGACTGATGGGGCTGGGGGAGGGGGGGGGGGGCTACCAGCAGACATTACTACTGCTAGGGTTACGTTACTATGTGAGATACTTTGCTTCAGATTCATGTCTCTGCCTCTTTTTTTACTTTCTTTCTCACTCTCTTTTTTATATTCCTTTCTTTCTCTCAGTCGAACTTTCTCTTTCATTCTCTCTTTCTCTCTCTCTGTGTTTATATGTCCCACTCTTTCTCTTTCATTCTCTCTCTCTCTCTTTCTCTCTCTCTGTGTTTATATGTCCCACTCTTTCTCTTTCATTCTCTCTCTCTCTCTTTCTCTCTCTCTGTGTTTATATGTCCCACTCTTTCTCTTTCATTCTCTCTCTCTCTCTTTCTCTCTCTCTGTGTTTATATGTCCCACTCTTTCTCTTTCATTCTCTCTCTCTCTCTTTCTCTCTCTCTGTGTTTATATGTCCCACTCTTTCTCTTTCATTCTCTCTCTCTCTCTTTCTCTCTCTCTGTGTTTATATGTCCCACTCTTTCTCTTTCATTCTCTCTCTCTCTCTTTCTCTCTCTCTGTGTTTATATGTCCCACTCTTTCTCTTTCATTCTCTCTCTCTCTCTTTCTCTCTCTCTGTGTTTATATGTCCCACTCTTTCTCTTTCATTCTCTCTCTCTCTCTTTCTCTCTCTCTGTGTTTATATGTCCCACTCTTTCTCTTTCATTCTCTCTCCTTCTAAGCCACCGACATCTTTCTTTCTTTCTTTCTTTCATTCTCTTTCTCTCGTTAGTTATCTCTTTCTTTCTCTTTCTCCCCTTCTTCTCTTTCTTTTTCTCTCTTCTCGTCTTCATTACATTCTCCCAGATTTTTTTGTTGCTTTTACTTTTGTTGTTGAAGATATTGCCTTTCGCTTCATAGATGACCTACATATTTAGCCACAACTAATGTACATAAAGCCGTTGTCCGCAAGGTGTCCTTTTTAATCGTCCGCCTCCTTTTTTATCAGGTCTCTAATGCAGTGTTTCCTTAACGGAACACTCCACACGTTTAGAGTATTTAGCGGAACACTTTTTTTAGAGAGATTAATCCACGTTGTGGCTTCATCATCATCATCATCATCATCGAGATTCGAGATGAACAATAGTCGTTTCACGACTGAAGGAGGCCATTGACGAATTCACGTTGTGGCTTACTAGTTAATTATTCCAGTAGTTCGGGAAACTAAACAATGTCAAAGACGCCAAATTAAAATTCACTAAAGCCAACTTAGTAAAAAATAAATTATTTATAATTTTAACACTATCTCAATGCGTGGCAGTTAACCTTCGCGCCAAATCTCCTTTTATAACCGCTAATTGCACATTTGTTTTTAAAATTAGCTTTACGTCATGAGTCCTCCATATTGAAATTATTTTGTGCTATAAATAGAAGAGCTTACAAAATTTTGTTTCTGCACAGTTAAAAAGTGCACAGAAAGTATTCATATAGCTTTTTAAAAAACCTAGCTTATCAACACTCCGGATACACCAAAAACCTAGCTAAGCATAGTTTTTCCTCCAATATGCTGCATTTTTAGTCTTCCAGCTTTCAATCGCCATCGCGCATTTAATTAATTACCCGCATGACCTGAAACAATAGGTATGAAGAAACAATGGAGACTTACTTGAAGGCAGCCAACGAATAAAAAGCAGGCGAATATTATCTTTCGTCGCCCAAGAACTCTCATCTTCACAGGCTTTGTATTCTCGTATTTATTTATTTCTATGCAGGCCAATGTATTGAACTGAATCTCAAGTCCTTGTATATGTTAATGTGTTGGCCTGTGAAATGCAAAAGACATAATAGACTTAAAGGAATATCTAAGTACTTAAAGTTTACAAAAGCAGTAAACGTCAGAGTTAAAGCCCTTGTTTGAATACGAGGAAGACCTAAATAAAAACAATAAACTTTGGTTATTTATTGCAGACACTTTCATCATAATCATTTCATGCAGGGGAATTAAATCTCAGCTGTGTAAAACACATTGTTCTTACATACAAAAAAATAGAACGAGAAACCAGTGGTAACTGTAATTCGTTTTTAAAAAAGTATTCCATACCTATTAAACACACCTATATAGGGTACAATTCTTTACACATACACAAGAAAAAGCTGCCCACCATTGTTGCACACCTTAATCGATGGGCCCTTGGCTTTTATTTAAATACAGTTGTTTAGCTTAACGCGAAGTGGTTGTTGCTTTTCCTCCTGCTCAGCCTGTCATGTATCCGATTAGCGGATTAGAGGATCTTCAACATCAAAGCTAATAAGTAACATAAAAAAAAATGTTCCAAAAAAATAATACAACTCCACTTTTCTGAATTGTATGCCGTTGTGCCTAAACTCAAAACTCAAACTCTGAAGTTGGTGACTTTTTACAAGAAGATTAGGCCTACTGTGCTCTTATTATAATATTATTATTATAGTTCGTCCATCGAGGTTCGATGATGACCCACTTTGTCATCTGGGGGGGGGGGGGCTGAGGGCTTTGCACTGGGGCTTTATGCCTCCTCGTGTGTGGCTGGTGAGACCCATATGAGCCCGGAATGTTCGGCTGCACACTGGGCAGGTTATTCCAGCTGGAGCTAGTGTCGCGAGCCTTGCTTTTCTTCTCTGGCGTTTTACTTCTGCCAGCGTGGTTCTCCTTTCCTCAGCCACCTGTGCCCCAGTTTTCACTTTGTTCTTAATAACTTATAATTGATAGATAAAAAAAGAACATTTATCAACCATCCCCTAATCCCCCCCCCCCCCCCCCAAAAAAAAAATATCCTGGTTCTTATATAAAGCTACTCCCAGTTTGGTGACATAGATCCAGACAGACAAACATAAAAAGACAGAAGCCTAGACTGAATTCTTCAAACGACGATGCGCAATTACTGAACGGCTATTTATTTGACTCCTTAGTGAATATAAGCTTCAATTTCCACAGACGTGTTCAAGATAGTGATCTAGACTAAATTTAATTTAAGAGGATTATATTTTGAAAAAAAAAAATGACTGTCAAAGCAGCAGTTTTCCCTGTGCGGCTAATTAGCCAATTGTTTGAGCCATTTTCGAGATCTGCGTCCAAGTATTTGATGGTTCCTGATCCCATGAAGAATTTACAAGATGAAAGGAGGAATTGTTAAAAAAAAAGGTGTAGACATGAGTACTTGGAGTAGTCTTAACTTCGTACTTGTTACGTGAATGACGTCATCAGTATATGCTGAGTGGACAACAATTCTTATAATCGAAGCGAAAGTTGCGTTGTTTTTAATCTAATCTCTCGACGACGATGAAATAATGCAAATTGAAAAAATAGTGGTCAAATTGTCCGAAAGTGATTTTTTTTTTACCACAATATAGAGGTCAAAGTAAAGCACCCCTTTCAGCTCTTGTTACCTATAGGTCAGATAATGTAAAGGTCAACTGTTAGTGTTAGCGCTAAAATCATCCTCTTCTTCATATATTCAAGTTGTTTAGAACTCATTTTTAAAAACTCTGTAGAGCCTATATAATTCATACATACTAAGCTTTTTGTACTTTAGTTGCTACACCCTTCGAGACATTATCTCTTCAACCAGGGCCGGCCCTTAGATAAATGGAGGCCCTTGGTGAAGTGAATATGGTGGCCCCAAATTTAAAAAAAAAATTATGAAGATTATTCAAAACCTAGTGCACTCCAACAATACCATTGATGACGACTTTCGCGATTTCTTCTCTAAATAATTGGCGAATACTCTGCGCGAGGCCCCCACCAATGGACCTCATTCACCAATCGTAAACAAACAACCTTTTGCCACGTGGTTCTCTATATCTTCTATACAAATTACGATCTAATTTTAATACACAGTGGCTGTCAAGTGACAGTTTTTTTTCGTTGTTTTATCAATATGATCACGTGACTAAATATTGTTTGTTTACGATTGGTGAATGAGGTCCATTGGAGGCCTTGGGGGCTGCCTAGTTTGCTTATGCACAAGGCCGGCCCTGCTTCAACCTCCCCGATTCTTATTGAAAAATTAATATCAGCGGTATGAGGACGTAGCCAAAAAAGAAGAAGCCCCCCCCCCCCCAAATTGTAAGGATAACGCAATGTTATAAAATGACTGAGTCGTGGGCTGGGGGCTTACTGAAATTTGAACCCATAGGCATGTGAATTACGTCAGTTTAAATAAGGAATCATTTTTTTTTATGACGATTGGACCGACTGTTCCAATTTTTGGGTCCCTCGCCAGGCAGGGGCCCCGCAATTTACATTAAGAATAGCACTATCAGTCATGGCTCTCGTCACAGACTTTCAAAGAAATCTCATCTTATGTTATAAAATACAGACGTTACTTCAAAAAAGAAGATGATTACGTCCTTCGCGTCATGCATTCAGTCATGCATATTAACCAATGACTTATATTCTGCCAAGTAACCGGTTTTCCTGGCCAGTTCAGGCAACCCATTCCAGGCTCTAATAGCGCTAAGGAAGAAGGAGTATTTGTACAAATTTGCCCTAGCATATGGGACGAGTAATGTGCCTTTATCTTTGTGTCTTTCTGAGTATTTTATTAATAATTTTTTTTATATATTTGAAGAAATAGGACTTAAAGGGTTAAAATATTTTGAGTACCGAATGATTGACGTAACTTTAACGTTGCTTCCTGTGCATGTTGTATAACAAGTGATGATATAATGATCTAATTAATAGTAATAGTTGTTACTGTAAAAAAAAATAGAAGAGGAGCCCCGCAATTGGTAAGGCCGGCCTTGCAATTCCTGGCCTTGTACCATGTCAGTTTTATCGACAGTCAATGAGAAACTTTTTATGGCCTGCTAAACGGTACGAGTATCTCCTGTTACTCGTGAGCGTTGTATAATCGGACTTTTTTTTTCTCCATTTCATTATTTAATGCATTGTTCCGTGTGAAGTCAAACTTTTGCTCCAGTTTTTGTTATACCCTCTCTGCAATGTCTTCTTAGATCTCCAAGGTTTATGCTAGCAGACGTCAGCTGAGATCGAGGACAAGAAACTAATTGCGATAACCGAGACCAATCGTTATAGAAGGCCTGAATAGGCCTACTGCCCTGCAACGTCACAACCTGTGGGCAGTGTATACGTCACAGGTCTGTACGACGAGGCAATGAGTTATTGGACTAAACTGACACCACGTTGTGATGTTGCAAGTTCAGTGTTGAGGCCTTCTATAACAAATGGTCTAGCGATAACGAACTTAATGAAGTTTTATGTAAATTGCTTTTGTATATCTTTCATGCTTACAGCATATTCAGTTTGCTGTGGACCAATCTCTCCTGTGAATTAATGGAAAATGGGGTATCTGGGAGAAGGTTTCAGTGCTGCCTTTAGACACTCAGCAAACGCAACACTGCTAGAGTCGGGATTCCAACTCGAGCCCCATTATTAGGTAGTCAATCGATTTTGGCCTCTTAGCCACACATTAAAGACAATCGATCCCATGCACGACAAAATTTTGTCCAGATCACTAGCAAATTTAATTATATAGTTTTTTTCTTGAAATAAAACTTAGAATTTATGCCTAAATTAAATCACAAATCGCTTCTGCTAGATTAAATCGCTACTCACGTCTGCTAGATTTAATGTCTACTCACGTCTGCTAAATTTAGCCGCTCAGCTCTCGTCTGTTAATCGCTACTCTCGCCTACAATGTCCTCATACAAACAGATTTACAACTGTTTTAACAAACAATTTCGAACTGCCTCGGCCACGCACGCACGCACACACACACACAAAAATTGAAATTGACAACGGCTCATTCCAACCAAGTTCGTCAAATTAAACACAAAAACAGTTTAACCATGATTCACGGCATGCTTTAATGTTTCTGTCCATTGTACTCTTATTGAAAAAAAAGATAAAATCTACCGAAAGCACTACTTGAAAGTGTACCAACACAAAAACATCCGCCTACAAAATGTCTTCTCACACGCACACACACACACACAAAAAGCACGCATACAAAAACACATTAACACATATGAGATAATCCATACAAACACTATCAGAGTGTGTTCACTAATATGAAATTATTGAAACTTTTTGTTCTGTCTACTAAAACAACATAATCATTCACTTTATCAATATTGATATTGTTACCCCCCATTTAGAGCCCCAAAACGTTAGATTTCTTTGAGAATAATATATTTTTTTAATCCACCATGCTAACAAGTATCTAAGAAAAATACTTAAAAAAACAAAACAAAGCTCAAATAAGGGAAAGAACTAAACATTTACAGCCATATACCTCAATACCTTAAGGTTTATTTCCATTTTCCTAAAATCAAGCTAAATAATTATTTATCACTTATTAATTAAAATCTTTTTTTTTTTATTGATTGATGTTTTGTTAGAAAAAAAGTATAGCTTTTATATAGCGCTACTTTCATGCTTATAGCATGCTCAGAGCGTCAGAGCCGGTCTTAGGCCACTGCAACTATGCGGCCGCAGTGGGCCCCGCACTCTCATAGGCCCCGCGCAAATTCTAGGTGTGAATTATTAAATTAAACCCATAGACATAAAATATGATTAAACCAATTTAACTTGTTATTAAAGGGTACCTGGAATTCTCCTGAAATTGCAAAATTTACGAAAAAAGTCATGAAAATCTTAAATTATCGAAATCTTCTGAAAATCGCTAATCGCTTTGAAAACAGAAAAAAATATATCTTTATCCTTGTGTCTTTCTGAATATCTTATTAGATTGTTTGTTGTTGTTTGTTTGTTTTTTTTGTAAATAGTGCTCTAGTGTTTATGCATATTTATTACTTTACTTTGAAGTCTTCTGTCTTTAAGTGTCTCTTAATGATATATTCAGAGCATGGAATGGGTTGCCTGAGTCAGCCAGGAAAATCAATGACTTGGCAGAATTGAAGTCATGGATTAACATGCAAGACTAGTAGATTGACCTAGAAACACGAGTAGCGTCTGTGAGTCAAAAGAGAAAATAAGATAAGATAGGCCTACACTAAATAAGTTAACCATTTAAGTCGTACATCGTTAGAAGCCTGTGACGAGATACATGACTGATAGTGATAGGCTTAATGTAAATTTCGGGGCCCCTGCCAGGCGAGGGATCCAATTGGAGCAATTGGTCAAATCAGCCTAAGGCCCTCCTAAGACATACGTATTTCTCGGCCTCATTAGCATACTTGGATCCTATCACTATAAGCCCTGATCCTATTACACTGCGTACTGGAAGAAAAATGTCAAAATATTTTTCTTACTGAATAAGGGAGTCAATGCAAGCGAAAAGTCAAAATATAATTTCTAGTAAACAAGGGGAGTGAATGCATATGACGTGACTGTATTTGTGTGAACTTTGACATCAATTATTCCACGTGATCTGTAGGCCGAAAATGATGACGAATGGAACAAAAAAGGAACCATGGGAAATCTTCGCTTTGGGTAAAGCATGAACGCTAGAATTTTCTAATTAACCTTTAATCATTTCATTAGATGTTGAAATCTAGTTTGGAAAAAAAAAAACCCGAGCCATCTGAAAAAGTTATTAATAGAATCCAATTATTATTGACTTTAATAATGAGGCTAATGACAGACGTTTGAAAGAAGTATATGTATGTAGGACAAGGTTTGACAAACAAATACAACATTAGAAAAACAATGTGTGCCCATTTCTCATATGAGTTGTCAAGAAAGGGGGTGAGTCTTTTTTTTTATTTGATATTTTAAAAGTAATGAATCTTTAATATCGTGGGAATAAAAGTATACTTTGTAAGTTATATAGTGATTTGACTAACACATTTATATATTCGTTGTTGTTTTTTAAACTTTTATAAAACTCTATTGTCATATTACAAGGTCTTCGGGCTTGCCAAGAACTTCCTTCAGGGAACAGTACCAGGAAAAAGAAGAAGAGGCGGACACAGAAAGCGATGTGAATAAAACATAAAAGAATGGACGGGCCTGACATTGTAAGAGGTTCCATCCAAGGAAAAAGACAAGAGAGGCATGGAGAAAGGCGGTCGACAAATCTTGTGTGGTGCCCCTACGGTCCAACAGACTAACAGACATTCCTTCCTGTCATTTTTCTTTGGTTAAAATTTCATTCACTGACAGGCCTGTCCATTCTTTGATGTTGTCTTCCCATCGCTTCCTCTGTCTTCCTCTTCGTCTTCCTGGTACTGTTCCCTGAAGGAAGGTCTTGGCGAGCCCTGGGGACCTTGTAATATGACAATAGAGTTTTACAAAAGTTTAAAAAACATCTTAGCCTTAGTACCTTACTTAAGAACAGAAACAGACTATAACAGTATAACTAAGCCCCTAAGTCTTGACTGGCTTGACTAAGGCAATACTAAACTAGATCTAGTACAGAAACAAAATAAATCTACAACAGCAGCTTAGAACAGCATTGTAATTGCAGCAGCTAAAAGCAGTTTAAAACAGCAGTAACAATAGCAGGCCGTCCCAGGTACAGGAATAAAAATAATTACACGACAGACCACAAAGATCTTCGGCTGTCACACAGACATACTATACTGACCACTGGTCAACTGTACACTGAACTGTTTTAAGACAGCATGTAGTACATCACTTTTTATACACCCCACCCTAACCTACACAAAAAGCGGAAGTTCAAATAATAAATTTGGCACTAGCCTATAAAAAATAAAATACACAAAAATATAGCTCTGGGAGCGCAAGCTCACATCTGGCTGTCTGATCCAGTGGTTTGCACTCTTGATACAACACACAGAGTTCATTAAGTGACTCCGTACAGACGTCTTGAAGCTTTTGACGTTCACTAGTGAACGAGTAGCGCCGATATAGTCTGACAGTCAAATATTTTAGAACCAGTTACATAGTCTACAAACTTTGTATTTTTACACCGCTAGGGTTGAAGTATCTTTATGAATCGGTTCATTCATTTGTAGCATAACATTCATTTTTTTTTTCTCTCTTGAAGGATTTGAACACACACAAAATATTTACTTGAAAAAAAAAGAGAAAAAAAAAATCCTATTATTTGGCTAAGTTCCAAACTCTTTATCATCAAGAAACCTACAGATTAATAGTGCTTGCCTTTGAATGCAGACTTACAGCTTATGTAATACAAGCCTATTGAAAGGGTAATTTATTCTTGCTATTTAAAAAGTAGCTCGCTACTTAGATTTATGAAACGCTACTAAATACGTGTATATGTAAATATTGTAAATATTGGCAGACTTTATTATTTCGGGTAGTAAAGTTTTATTTAATGGAATGTAGAGCTTTCATCAGATTGTAGATCTGGGCTAACCAAAAAACAAAAAAAAGCTGGTGATAAGAACTTAAACCAATAAAGATTGAATTATATAACATTTTATTTTATATATTAATAAGCTCTAGATATCTACATATTCATTAAGTCAATTACATTTTTTTAAGTATATATTTTAAGGGTAAAAAATTAAATCTTATCTTATCTTATATAATACAGACGTTACTTCAAAAAAGAAGATGATTACGTCCTACGCGTCATGCATTTAGTCATGCAAATTAACCAATGACTTAAATTCTGCCAAGTCACTGGTTTTTCTGGCTAGCTCAGGCAACCCATTCCATGCTCTAATAGCACTAGGGAAGAAGGAGTATTTGTACAAATTTGTCCTAGCATATGGGATGGGCCTTTATCTTTGTGTCTTTCTGAGTATTTTATTAAGTTTTGTTTTTTGTATTTGAAGATTATGGTTCAGTGTTTTGTGTAGAATTGCTACTTTACTTTTGAGTCTTCTGTCCTGAAGGCTTTCTAAATTTAGTGATTTTACTAATGGTGTTACTCTAGTCAAATGTGAATATTCGTTTGTTATGAATCTCACTGCTCTATTTTGTGTTTGTTCCAGTTTCTTAATGTTTTCTTGAGTTGAGGGGGTCCCAAACGGAGGATGCATATTCTATTTGAAAAGCATAACCGTAATCTTTTTTTTTTTCATCTTGGCTTTTTTTTTATGCTTGACAAAGTATGTTCTTTCATTCACCCATAGCAACAAGGGCATTCATTCATTATGCTATACACCAAGCAAGGGCATTCACTCATTATACACTTTGCTTGTTTGTACTCTCGAGGCTAAGCATAAAGGTCTATAATTACACACAAGAAAGTCCCAAATAGATTACTACTTGCTTCATCTACAGGCGTCTACAGCACTTATTATATTTGTCTCTATTGAATCGTGTAGCTGGGCTGCCCCAGAGGGAAAGACGACGCCTTGTTCGATACGAACAAAAAGAGTGTTCGGGGGAGGAGGACATTGTTTATCGTGCTTTAGATAATCTTAAATGATAGGTGTGTCGTGTTCATCAGACGAACAGAATGATCAGTAAGTCACAACAGTGAGACACACCATGAATGTGTCGGCAGTTATTACCCCTTGAAAGCACAAAGTTATCCCTTACCGTTTATGACAGTATAAAACTGTTCAGTCACACAGGGCCTCAAACATGTCATGAAATATTCAGTTTTTAGCAAAATATGCATAATTAATAAAAGACAGAATTAACGGAACTGAGACTTAAATGTAGTCTGCTAGTTTTCAAGTCTTCACTTAGATGACACACTTGTAGATTTATTAATATTTTTAACTGTATTTATAGTTGGGATTGAAAAGCGCAATAGCCCCCCCCCCCCCCCACACACACACACAAAATTCTGCCAAGGGTTTTCACTTACTAAGAATCGGACCTGTTTCTTCCAATATGCTAGTCCAACTCTTATCTTCTTATCTTATATATTACAGACGTAATAGACATGACTTCAAAAAGGAAGATGATTACGTCCTACGCATTTCATGTGTCAATCTAGTCATGCACGCCAACCAATGACCTAAACTCTGCCAAGTCGCCGGTCCTCCTGGCTGATTCAGGCAACCCATTCCGATCTCTACTGGCACTAGGAAAGAAGGAGAACTTGCACGAATTTGTTCTAGCTTGTTCTATAAGCTTGGGGAAAACGAACTTAAATATATATAATAACACTACCAGTGGATATAGATGGGGGTCTGGTGGCCAGATGGCGTCGCGCTTCCTAACCAAGGGGTTCTCGAGTTCAAAGCCTCATGATTTTATCTTTTTTTTTAACTCTCGGAGTTTCTCTGGACTAAATTGGCATTTGGCTGAGTGGTATAAGCCGCTTGCCTCCTCAGTGAAGTGGCTAGAAATCAAACCCAAATCAAGACCAAGAATTGATTATTTCTGATTGAACTCCAGCAGAGTTGAGTTTGCTCTAAATCTCAGAAAGTCAAAGTTTCACAGTATCCAACAAATGATCCTCAGAAATCTATAACTCAAAAGCCTTTCAATTTAAATCACGACTTTACTTTTTCTCAGTGCGAACAAAACGTATCAATTCAAACTATTTGAACACAATGTATCATTTCGAACATTTTGAAGCATCTAATAGAAGATTCATTCCTAACATAATTAGTACAAGTTTCTCACGAACAGGGACAGTTTAATTAAATCCTTGTCCGTTTGACACTAATTAGAAAACAACATTTTACATCCTAATAATTCCATTTCAGAACAGGTATTTTTGCTACCGGTCGTTGACCTGTAGCACCAAACTGCTGGTAGACAACTATACCGTTGTAGGCGTATTATATCTTAACTAACAAAACTTCAAAATAAAATTAATTACTTCCTATTGTGAAAAAAAAAACTAAATATAACTTTAGTGTGGAAAGCGTGGTCGAGAGGCTAAGCGCGCTTGAACCCGACTCGGGCAGAGTTGAGTTTACTGAGCGCCTAAAGGCAGCACGGAAAATCAACTCCTAGATACCCCCTCCCCCCCCCCCCCCCCCCCCCACCGGTCCACAAAGGAGATTGGACCAAATTGCTCTGAGCATGCTATAAGCATGAAAGTAGCGCTATATAAAAGCTATAAAAGTATAATAATAATAATTCTAATATAGACAAATTCAACTTATGATGAAATGAAATAAATGTAGCAGACATTAGTGATAATATATTTTAACTAAATCGAAGTCATTACAATAACACAACCTTTTAGTCTACCGTTCTGTCTCCCTAAGTAAGTCTAAGTGACGACAATGCCACATATGTTGCATCATTCACATCTTAGATGACGCAATCGTTCATCTAATGTAGCCTTTGAAGGAAAAGGATGAACGCCTTAATTAAAACAGAGGGAAACCTCCCAGATAACTCAGTCCTCCATTTGTGGGCGTGTCTCAAAGTCTCTTTAGAGAGATTGGCACAGCGCGCACTGGGTATTAAGTATGATATAAAAAATATAATAAAATACTTCTAATAAATCGGTTCGGATATCAGAATAGTTGGTTGATACGTTTCAGGTGTATCTAAAGACATCACTGGCGGATCTAGGGGGGGGGCGGTATGGGGGATCTCCCCCCCCCCACTCGGCCGACCCCCCCTCCCCTTTGGGGGGGGGGGGGGGCCGATGAATTTTAGTATAGAATTATACACAATTTGTATCCGAATTTATTACTTATGTTAATAATATATACTAATTATTTATATTTCAACTTTTTTTTAGATATTTCGCCCCCCCCCCCGAGTATGTTGGCTGACTTAATGGGGTCGGGAGGGGGGGATGGCATCAATCCCGCCCCCCCCCCCCCTTCCATAAATTTTCAAGTGGGGGGGGCGGTCCAATTTATTTGTAGAAATTAAAGCTTGCTAACAATATCAAATATCTATATGATTAAAACTTGTTATTAGTGTTTTAACCAATCTCTTTATATTATGTCGTTCCCCTGTTGGCCGATTTGGGGGGGGGGCGAATACTTCTACTGCCCTTCCCACCTAAATCCTTTGAGAGGGGGGGGCGGTCCAACTTTAATCGGGAAATCATAGTTTGTGAGCAAAATTAGTTGAATTAAAATATAATAATTTTTTTTGGTATCTTGGCCAATTCGGTGGGGTAAAGGGGGGGGGGGGGATTGATTGTATTGTCCTCCCCACTCTAGCCCTATGAGTGGGGGGGGGCGGTCCTATTTTAATGAAGAAATCATAGTTTGTGAACAAAATGAGGTGAATATCTATATAATATAAGCTACATATTGATATGTGAACCCATTGTATATTATTTCGCACCACACTCTAATATCAAATTTTATCATTAGTAAATATAAAATGAAAAAGGGTTGAACCAGGTGGGAGGGGCGATTCATGCAATCGCCTTCCGCCCATCGGACAAAACAATACTTTTTCTTTTTTTGTTTTATAGTTAAGATATTAAAATTATTATTTTTTAAATATGTCACTAATATTATTTATATATGCTATAAATTAAATTCTTATATCGAGTCGCCCCACCCCTATTCTTTAATGCCAAATATAATCATTAGCGAACATTATAAAAAGGAGCGAGGATTAATCGTTTTCACTCTACCGCCCCTCTTTTTCCAGACGAAAACGCGATGTTTTAAAACAGAAAAGTCAAATATGGCGACAGAGTTTATGTAATTTCATCATTTTTTATCATAATTTTTTAACGAAAGACTTTGCTTTCGAAAATTTGGAATTCATACCAAATTTCTCAGAAGAAGAATAACGATTGAGATGAGTTCTCAACACAAATATTCTTTTCCAATAATGAGCTGTAGATGTCATGGAAATGCGTTTCTGCAGGGAAGAATGCAAGAAATCGCTTTTGGCGTCAGGGCTTCGCCCCGAACCCTACTGATAAGTAATGAGATGTAGATACCAGGAGAATGCGTTTCTGCAGTGAATTATACAAGAAAACGCTTTTGGCGTCGGGGCTTCGCCCCGAATCCTACTGATTACTAATGAGCTGAAGTTGTCAGGAGAATACGTTTCTGCAGTGAAAAATACAAGAAAACGCTTTTGGTGTCGGGGCTATCAAGAGAAAGGCCCCAACATGACTTTTTTTTTGTTAAGAAACACTGCTTTTTTCTTTTTTTTTTATTTTCATATATATATATATATATATGCTGTACGCACGTTTATGCATAGGGTTAGGGTTTACTGGGCATTAGGGTTAGGGTTTGGAAAAAAATCGCCCCCCCCACTCCGAAGTTCTGGATCCGCTAGTGGAAGACATAAAGTAAGAAAAAAAATAACTTAAAAATGTTCTTTAATAAAAGCTCCGACCCACACTATCACTGCCATATATCTCAATGCTGCAATTACCACTAAATGATTAACTAATGGCTTAAACTTATCAAAACATGCTCACAGCAACATACGGACACACCAATACATACGCATTGCAACATACGTACAGAAACACTAACACATACGTACAGCAACACGCGGACACACCAACACATATGCGCAGCAGCATACGGACACACCAACACATAGGAGGCAACGTATAAGCGACACACGGATACAACAATATACGGACACACCAACACATACGCACAGCGACACACGAACACACCCACACATACGCACAGCGACACACGGCACAGCAAGAAATAGACAAACCTATACATAAGCACACACACGCACACCAAAAAAGGCATGCACCAACACATAAACTAAGTAGCAAACAAGGCTTGATGAATAATAGGGGCCCATTTGGGCCATAGAAGAATAGTCGTTTCTTTCGTACAGATAATGCAAATCTTGAGCCCTGGCCCCCGAGTACCTTGCTACGCCATCGCATCAGAACATACAGACTCCAACACACGCTCTCATAAACGTACACACACAGTACACAGAGACAACCTGTGTTTGAAAGATACAGGCTACTACTAGCCATAAAAAAACAAGATGGCTGTATTAAAAGTTAAAGATTGATTTATTGATTTTAAAGTGACTTATAGGTGTTATAGTAAAAGTTTCAAGTAGTCTGTCCCAATGAGAAAAGGGAGATAACGTAAGATCTCATTCTTCCTCTTTGGTTGCGCCAAAATCTTTCTTGACAGAAAAATACAGAGTAGTTAATTTCTTTTTTAATTTATTAAAGCCATCTTTCTAATATAATGAGCCCCTCTTTGAAAAAGAACAAATCTACACCTATGTGTATAATATCTATTTATCTAATTTTTGCATGAAAGCGCGTAATTTTTGTTTGCTGAAGTTTTGATTCAGTTTCGCCTCAAATAAAAATGTGCATGTAGTTTCAACAGCGTAACCATAACTGGCTGCATGGTGCTGCGGTTTGCGCGCTGGACTCTCGTTTGGATTTATCGATGGTCCAGGGTTCAAACCCTGCCTGCTCCCATTCCCCGTCGTCCTGCGGGAGGTTTGGACTAGGAAGTAAACTATCTTCAACTCTGAAGGAACATCCGAAACATTTTACAACAAAACATTTTATATAAAACTAGCATTACCCACAGGCTACGCCCGTTGATTTGCTTTCAGGCGCTATATTTTTTTTATTTTACCAGAGACTCCCCCCTACCCACTCCCCCCCCCAGACACACTCCCCTCTGGCCTGTGAATTCTTTATCACCTTTCTCTCCCCCCCCCCCCCACCACCCTTTTCGCCCATCCCTAGCCCCTTCAAAAAAAATATTTTTTTGTTTCTGATGCATCTAATTAGATATGGCTTGATGTATACCGCTACCCCTGGAACAAACCGAAACTTTTTTTGTCCGCGAATTCAAGGACCAGTATCACTTACCCCCTCCCTACCCCCTCCCTATACACATACCCCCCCCCTGCGCCTTAAAAAATAGTTTTCAATTTTTTTCCACTTTTTTTAAATCGAAATATTTGAAAAGCTTTCTGATGTTTTCAAACGCCCATTAATCAAGTGTTAAAAATTATCTTAGACTGAATCAGGAACGAGGTTATATAGTTTGTTTGTTTTTTTAAACCTTTACGTCGATCAAATTATTAAATTAAAATTGTGCCCCCAAAAAAACGATATTTATAAAAAAATGTAGAAAAAAAAAAGATTAAATAAAGTTAACGCGATTAGGGACTTGAACCCTTGACCCTCTGGTTATAAGCCTAATCCTCTAGCGACTAAGCTAACCGAGCATTATGGGCGAATGCATTACGCACAAAAACTAAAAGTGCTCAAAAACAATAAATATAATCTTGGTACTTTTCAATAAAAACATTTTCATAGAAACATAATTGGGTCGAAATTGCGAATAAAATATTATTTTTTGGTACATTTGGTGCGATTTCGATCAAAAAATATCTTAGTTGTCGTAGGTCAAAGGTAAATGATAACAGGTTAAAGGTTAGTGGGGGGAGGGGGTTCGTTCACGGCAAGTAGAAGGAGGCGTGAGAACTTTCCATTGAGAATAAGAGAGACTTAATTTTTATTTTTTCCTTCAAAGTTTAACTAGGGCCCTCTGTAAACACCTTTCTAACCAGTGACTAAAGACATAGCACAGACTAATTGTGTTCAATGCGCTTCAAGTGGGCTAAAAAAAAACTGCTTAAAAATAAAATTTAAAACAATACAGGCCCACGCTCTCTGCTAACAAAGTCACCGTGAATGTACTGATCACTGCTATTCGTTTCTACATTGAAGATGTGTATCTTTTCAAAAGCGGAAAATCTTGAAAAACTTGCCAACTCGTACAATGGAGAAACCTTCGTGTTTTTGTTTTTTGTTTTTTTTTAAGTTATTTTTGTAAAAAAGATTGCAAAGAATGAGTGACTAACTGGCATGAAGCTTTGACCTAAAAAAAATGTGCTGAAAACATCCTTCAATGGGCGACTGCTTTGTTTCCTTTGACATATGGGAAATTGTATTCTATTTGCCCTTTCAATTTTAACTGTGTGTGCTATTAATTGTGTAGTTTTTCTATTTTGTTTCCTTTCTTTTTTTTTCAAGTCAAACCTCCATTTTTTTATTGCCACGTTTAGTCATTGTGGAAAAATGGCATTGGTTTTGTTTTACATTTTCCATTTCAAAATAATGACACACTTTAGATTGTGCTACTTAACAATACAACTGTGTTTAATTATCTAAAGGGGAAGAACTCCGTCCTAAAAACTATATCTACCAATAATGTACAAGTTATTTCCCTTATTCGAAGGTTTGCAACAAGATCAAGACACATATTTTTGAACCACAAACCCTTCCAGGTTACGCCCATGGTTTAACCGTTAGACGACTCTAGAATCTAAGATCAATTGACCACTCTAGGAAAAAATACAAATTATGCTATTTTTCTAAAAGACAAAAAAGTTCATGATGTGAAATGCATACAATTAAGAGTTAATTACATTTACGAAAAATGCATATTATATATTTATATAATTTTAAACGTCACATTCTGTAACATTCAGCATTCTTTATACTAGATGTTATAACAATAAAGATGTGTTGTTGTTTTTTTTGTTTTTTACATTCAACGTTTGGACGGGCTCAGCAACTAGTACATTAAAAATAGCTGTTTTTTGTACAGGTAGATAACCTGAATGTAAAGTCTTGCATTTCTTCACCTGCACGTAGGTACATTAACAATGGTTTCATGCGTGTCGCCTCCGTCAATCAATCATCACATGTCCACACATCGCCTTGCCGTGTAAGATGGTAATGAATTGTTTATAGGCAAGTTGCCAGCTTTGAGAGCGTGTGAATCGGGTGCTACTAATTAAACTAGATCTCTTCGCTTTACTGAGGAGCCAGTCAGTCAGTAAGTCGGTCCGTGAGACGTAAAGTAAAAAAGTTTCATTTTTAAACAGATTGGAGGTTCTCAGAGAGTGCCCTTATCCATTCCAAAAGGATCTGGGTATGCGTGAAGTGTACTTTCTCCTATAAATATTTCATTTAAAAAAACTTACACAAAAGCGCTTTGGAATGCTGTTACTTTATTTCCCGTTACAGTGGCATAGCTAGGGTGGGGGAACGGGAAGAATTTGAAAACCTCCCTGGCCCCCACTTGAGGTCCCACCAAATGAGCTTTCAAAATTTTGTTTAACTCCATTATCTCATGTAATGATGTCGAATGTCACAATGACAAGGGCCCCGAACGAGATCAAGCCTCCCTCGGGCCCCAAACGATGTCAAATTTCTAGCTGCGCCACTGCCCGAGTACTACAAGAGATCAGAGTTATAATATTACAAGAGATATAATTCAATAAGTGATATATTGAGACTCTGGGTAGGAAAAAAAAAGTAAAGTGACTAGAAGATCACATGTGATGGTCTTGCTGTCCACCATTTGTAGGCATCATGCCCTAAGGTTCCGTGCTGAGATCACTCTCTTGTATCACAATTCGGGTATCTGGCAATAGAGGCAATGTTCTTGGGGATTACTCTGCCTCTGTTAAAGGCAAGGCCCACACATACACATCGCACCAGCCTTATCATTCTCAAGACTCTGAAATCGTTTCTAAGTACCCTGCAATCTTTGAAAATGTATTCAAATGCTTCGATCTTGGTGGAGCTACCATCTTCTACCAAGCGCGTCCCCAGGAGGCGGATAGGGGAAAAACCTTAGATATAAGAGTCAGCTGTGAATAACAAATAAACAGCCGTCGACCAACTGGTTCGAAGTCATGGAGGAGAGGGTTGGGTTTTCCAGTGTTTAGGATATTTCTTTAAAACATCTAAAAAAAAAATCCAGGGAGATTGCAAAAAGCGAGTATAGGGGCGCTTAAAAATAAACCCGGGTAAATGAAACTCGTTAACTACGGATAGTAATTCATCTAGGAGAGACAACTCCAAAATAAAACAACTGCTGCCTTGCAGATGATCTTGGCTGATCAAAGGCTATACCCAGAAAGAAAAGCAGGCTGAAGCCGGAGTCAATGGGCCTCCTGGAGCATATTACACACGCAACTTCATTGAGAACGAAAATGAAGAAGAAACTTTTTCGATGTGCATTTAACAGTGTGGACATCTGGGATCGAAGTTCTCTCGAATCCTAGCAAAGTAAGCTCCTATCGGATTAAGCCCTGTTGGAATACGTGGCAAATTTGATTGACGACTTTTTTTTTAGCCGCCACTACTCGTCTGTCTTTTTGGGTGTTTTAGACATTTCCAGACATATGGTCACGTGATATAGTGGTTCCAGCTGTCGTACAATTTAAACCTTTTCCATTCACAATTCCTTTCTCGTACATTCTCGTAAGTTTGCGATAGCTCTGGTGAGACAAGAAGCGTTCCGCATTAACGTGGCAGGTGAATGTGAAGAAATGTAATCCACTACAGTGGAATCCACTAAGCTCGAAGTGGAAGGGAACAAGGAGTGACTTCGAATTGGAAGAGTTCAAATCTCCTTCAACAAGGCAAATGTAGTTTTTTGTAATGTTTATCTTAATAGTGGTTGGCTAGAAGAAGGTAAACTCTGAATCCAAACCTCCGCTGCCTTGCGGCTATACCCAAAGGGAAAGGCTTCGGGAGACAACCCTGAGGAAAAATCAGGAGGTGGTAACCCTTAGGCAGACTGTGGCACACCGTGCTACAGCCTGTCAGAGCCTGCGGCGCTACTGATCTCAAAATGTATAGGATATTCCGTTCCTTTGGTAACATCAGTTGTGCGGAGAGGAGAGAACTGCTGTGTGAGCGACATCGTTCCGACCATAAACAATGCCCAGGGTTTCATCTCACTTGCTCTGAGACGAACCTTAGTCGTTCTACGACTGAAGGAGGCCAATATCTGTGGCATTTTACGTCTCGAGAGACGATCTTTTCCCTTTGCAACTTCTTGTGTGACTAAAGAGGCCAATCCTTGATACACAGCTGCGATCGCAGGCTGGGCATTTATAATCACCAGGCGCCGTTGCATTTTCACCCTTCTTTTTGCTTCTGTTGTGTATGACATCTGCAATCTTTGACCCTTCCTTTATGCTCTCTCTCCATGAGGATCTGTCCAGTGCCACCTCTTCCCAGTTGCCAGTGTCGATTTTGAAGAGCTTCATGTCGCGTTTGCATACATCCGTATAACGTAAAAGTGGGCGACCAGCGGCTCTCCTGCCTTCTATCAGATCGCCATACAGGATGACCTGTGGAAGTCGACCTACTGGCATTCTACGAACGTGGCCAAGCCAGCCAAGGCGTCTGCTGCTGATAACAGAGCTGATGTCCTGGCACCCTGCTCTTTGTAGCACTTCCTCATTGGTTATCTTATCTTGCCACCTTATTTTAAAGATCCGCCTTAGGCATCGAAGGTGGAAAACATTCAGCTTTTTTTCCTGCCATGAGTAGGTTGACCATGTTTCACTTCCGTACAGCAAGGTGCTCAACACACAGGTCCGGTAGACTAGGGCTTTAGTACTGCTAGTCAGCAATATGTTGTTCCAGACTCTTTTCTGCAGCCGTGACATGGTGGCCATTGCCTTGGCTATCCTGTTGTTTATGTCTTTATCCAGTAGAGTGTTGTTGGATATGGTGGAGCCAAGGTAACAAAAGTGATCAACAATTTCTAGTGGTTGGCCATTAATGCTTACTTGAGGTGCAGTGTTTGCGTTTTGGACAAGTATCTTAGTCTTGCTTTGACTGATGTTTAAGCCGAACTTCTGGCAAGCAGCAGATAGTTTGTCAACCAGGGACTGTAGCTGAATATCAGAATCAGCCACAATAGCTGCATCATCAGCATACAGGAGTTCCCTGACGAGTAGCTTCCTAACCTTGGTTTTTTCCCGCAGCCTTGATACATTAAACACACCTTCGTTTATGTCGTTGTACACATAATGCAGTAGACAGGAGAAGAATATGCCAAACAGAGTAGGTGCGAGCACACATCCTTGCTTGACACCACTGCAAACCTCAAAAGGTGCTGATTGGGCTCCATTGAATTCGACAGTACATTTAGTTTCCTCGTGAAAACACTCAATGAACTTCAGTAGTTTGGGAGGGCAACCTATTTTCCTCAGGAGTTTGAAAAGGCCACTTCTGCTGATAATGTCAAAAGCTTTAGTCAGATCAACAAAAACGATGTAAAGGGGTCTGTCTCTCTCTCTAAATTTCTCCTGCAGTAGTCGTAGGGAAGATATCATGTCTATAGTGGATCTACCACTCCTGAATCCACACTGAGACTCTGGGTAGACTCAACCATGTAGGTGACCCAGAGAAGTGTGCACTCTTTGGCGAGCTCCTGAACAGTTCAATCCCCTCGTTAAGTGATGAAGAAGACATCTCTATCAGATGGGAGAAATTTAGAGATGTAATCTACAGTTCGGCAATCACCGCCTTTGGGCCTCAAAAACACAATAATGTAGACTGGTTTGAGGCGAATCTAGCAGATATAGAACCTTGCATCGAGAAAAAGCGATCTGCACACCTCGCTCACAAGACAAAGCCAAGTCCAAGATCTTTGGAGGCCTTAAAAAGTGCTAATGAAGAGGCGAAACAAATGGCTAGAAAATGTGCTAACAACTTTTGGAGGGATACCTGCAACAGAATCCAAGACAGTCTCCACTCAGGAAATAGCAAAGCTCTATTTGATGGCATTAAAGCGGCCCTGGGTCCAACAGTGTCTAAGCCTGCCCCCCTTCTATCCAAATCAGGAGAAAAAATTACAGATCAAACCAAGCAGCTAGAACGATGGACAGAACACTACCTCGAAGTCTATGCCACACAGAATACAGTAGACGATGACGCCCTGGCTTCTCTACCAGATCTTCCAGTACTGGAATGCCTAGATGAGCTTCCGAGCCTTAGTGACTTCAAAAAAGCAATTAACTGCATAAAAAATAGAAAATCTCCTGGGAGTGATGGTATCCCAGTGGAAGTAGTGAAAGTCAACGAATCACTCCTGCTCCCTGAACTCTATATTCTCCTCTGCCGCTGTTGGGAAACAGGTCATGTCAAACAGGACATGCGTGACGCAACTATAGTCACAATATACAAGAACAAATGGGATCGGAGTGACTGCAACAATTACAGGGGTATCTCTCTCCTCAGTATAGTGGGCAAGATATTTGCTAGAGTGGCACTATCCAGGCTGCAAGTGATAGGAGGCCAATATATCTTAATACTATCTGAGCTAGTAAAATATGCAGGTCACCACAGGTAAATCTAATAGGCTACTAGTGGTGGTCGGTGAAGTCTTTTCTCCCGCGAAATCTTGACCTTAAGAAAAACGACGGCGTAGTGAGTCTGAATGAGCAAGACAGAAACGGCCCAGAAGTTCGCTGTTTACCCTCGTGACTGTGTGACGCTGGACGAGCTTAAAGGCATGGAGGATGTGCGACATGACGTCATTGCCTCGATCTCATCTGTCATGTTATATTGTCGGCCATTCTAAACGTCCTAGCAGGAACGAAGACTAACTAACAGGTCTGAAGACAACTAACAGGTGCGCTTCCTTGTGTTTATTAATAGCGTTCACTTTTCTTACAGACTCATAAGTCTATCAGGCATATTGTCTGCATTGAAGAGGGTGTTCACAGTTAACTACCGTTAAAAACTTATACAGGCGCTATGTGGCTAGTAAATCTACCCAGATATGCTGTTTTTTTGTTGTTGTTTTTTTTGTTTTACCTTGTTTGAATATACTAATAGTTTCTTTATATATTAAATATATTCACGTATGTTTAGCATTTACATGATATATATTCTGTATGTTACAGTGTTGAAAAGAGAATAACAAAGGATTTTTTTACAGCAGCGGAAACCGAAAGGGGGCCCACTGTATAAAGAGTATCAATGGCTGCCTATCTGGTCGAATGATGTGCGCTTCAAACTATTGTCCGAAGGTCCCGAGTTTAAGCCTTGTCCTCCACCATCCCCTGTTATTGTGGGCTAGGGCAATGAGTAAAAGTAAAGTTCCACTTTCAGACCTTGAGATCTATAGGGCAGATGATGTAAAGGTCATCTGTTAAAGCGACCTACGGTTAACAAGGGTATCATGTGGCCAGCCTCTCTTTTTCCCAACTAATGTCAGGTAGCCATCAGAGTCAGGTAAACTCAGGGTGCCCTAAAATCCAGAAATTCCAAAGCCCAGTCTTCACCGAGATTCAAACCCAGGACCCCATGTTTGGAAGCCAAGCACTTAACCACTCAGCCACCCTTATTATTCTTTTGATTAAAAAAAACTTTCACGTTGAATAGCAACATATAATTTACTAACTATGCGCAGAGTCTCTATGACCCCAACTTGAAACTATTGTCCATGCCGACGCTGAAATTCGCTAGCACGAGACTTTGATGCTTACTTGATCAGGTGATCTTCTCCCCCCCCCTCCCCAAGCAGGATTAATGACCTGTCAGTTACGTCACAGAACTGAGAAAGTGTCACCGTGCTGAAAGAAAGTGTGTGTCTGTGTGTGTCTGTGTGAGTCAGTGAGTGTTGAGATGTGGATGAAAAGGAAAATACCAACTCATGACGAAGAAGATATGGGGGACACTTTTTATGCGTTGCTGGCCAAGGATGCACTCTTTGTTTAATACCACTGAGCAATTTAGTGTTCCTCAAAGCAAATACGACAAATCACTTCTGTTAGACACTTAGTATTGTTAGACCTCTAGTAAGTAAAGGGACACACCAAAGTTGACGGACTTTGAAAGCAACATTTAGTGAAGGCATGACTTAGTTGGGTTATTTATGTTAATATAAGTCAGTTGGTGTTAGGACTTCAAAAGGATAACTTCATATTACAGACATACAAGATAAGATAAGAAGACATAATCTTCAAATTCAACAACAAAACCTAATAAAATACTCAGAAAGACACAAAGATAGAGACACAAATTCCTCGTTCCATATGTTTTGTTATGACAAATTTGTACAAATACTCTTTCTTCGAGTAGGAAGTAATCACCTTTTTTTTTTTGAAGTAGCGTCTGTATTTTATAAGATAAGAGTCTCGACTGTGGCCTTTTCAGTATTAAACCAGTTAAGCCTGTATAACTGTCTGTATTTAGTCTTATCTATATGTTGCACGTGTAGGCATTATTATGTTGTAGTTAGTTGCATCAAATACACCCGTACAATAAACCCAGACATCTCCAGAGTAATCTGTCTAAGTCAGACAGTCATCAACAACTACAAGTACAAGGTCTACCACAGTTCATTGGTTCTTTTAAGTCACCAACGTTCCTTATTGAATCAAGATTATTAAGCTATAGTCAAAACTCTCCTTCAAGGGAAGGCAGCGGCAAGGCTTGAATCCTAGACCATCGTGACGATATTCCGTAGCGCTAACCAGACGACAGACTACAGCTGGGAAATAATGCGTACATCGCTGTACGACATTCGGTCTCTCCTGCCACGCTAACTTCCTAGTCTTGTTCCAGGCTCCTCGTCAACAGCCTCCCTAATTGCCAGGCAGGACGAAGATCGCCTCTTTCCTCTTGTTCCAGAGCGCCAGACTCGGAATCTTCATTATGGTTGCTTCTATTTAAACAGACCATTCATGTCCCGTGTTGAACAGTGCGTTGGTGCGCACCATAAACTCTGGTGCATGGGTTATAAAAATAGATTATCTACCAAAAGCTAAAATTTTTACATTTTCTAATATTTACAAGAATTTTGAACTTTATTTTAATTTAAAATTATGTTTCTCTTTTCAAGAACCCTCTGCTGAATAATAATAATAATAATAATAATAACTGTTAAAGGGACTACGATTAATTTTGTTTCTCTTTAGCGAAACTCGACCCTGGCAGCGCCAGAGAATGACTACTCGTTCATTTCTAACATAATAATAATAATATAAAGGGACTACAAGGAATTTTCTTTCTCTTTAACCAAACTCGACCCTAGCAGCGCCAGAGAATGAATGCTAGTTCGTTTCTTACACGAGATATACATCTTTATCACGGTAAATCTGTAACATTACATGAAAATTTAAATTCCTAACAGTTGGTTACATATTGTTCAACAATTTAATTGCCAAAGAAACATAAGTGTTCATGGTTCATGACTGTAGATCTTCATTGTGATGGTAACATCACTAAAATGATGAAGAAGAGGGTGATTTTAATGCTTAAAATCTTTATAGGTTTCTTAATTGTTTTTCTTTCTCTTGTGGGTCTATATCCATCCACTGCCGTTCAACACTACAATGGCTAAACAAAAAATACATATCAATTTGATCTAAAATAGGTGTCAAAGATTTGCATAAAATAGCGCAAAGCCTTAGATGTAACAAAAGAAAAAAAAACGTGGGAAATGTGGAAGATTCACATAGAATAGATACCAGTTAACAATGTTAATCGTGCAAACATATTTAGATGGTAGCAGGGAGGTAAACAAAGAAAAAAAAAGATTGGTTTTAGAAATAAGGAGAGAAGGGTTAACAGAGGCTCCATGGAATCAATTGATGTTTATCACTGGGCTATTGCCAACTTTGAAAACTCGGAATGAAGTAAATTTCCATACAGTAAGCAGGTCGACTTATTGTCTTATCTATTTTTAGAGCAACGAGAAAATTGCGTGTGTGTGTTCGTGTGTCTGTGTTTGTGTGTGTGCGCGCGCGCGCGTTTGTTTGTTTTTATTTCAGAAACATGCTAAAGTATATTTAAACCATCTTTCTCAATGATGTTTTTTTTAAAAACATGTTTGAACAAGGAATCGATGCTAATTGATAGAAGATGTGAATCTTAATCAGTCAATTCTATTGAATTTTTGTAAATCGAATCGATTCTGGTGTTCTTTCAGAATTTAAAATCATTACACTCTAGGCCAAGCCTCCCGCAGGACGGTAGGGGATGGTAGCCGGCAGGGTTCGAACCGGAGACCATGGAGGCGACAGCCCAGAGCGCATACCACTCGACCAGGCAGCACTCCAGTGTGGTTTTAGTACACGCCTCTGGCGCAAATGAATTAATACTTCATGGGCCCAGTTCTATGGTTGACGTAGTCAGTGAACCACAGAAGTATATTGCTCATTCACTCTAGAATTCTCTCCCCCCCCCCCTTTTTTTGTTTTAAAAAAATACTCGTACTGTGATTGTCACTGTTAGAAACGGATTTAAAGTCTTACACATGTGACCATCGTCCTTACAATTACATCTCGTTTCCAAAGCTATGGATCCGTACTTTGAATGTAGGCCTATGTTGAAGGAAAGAGTAGATAACTAGATACATTTACTGGTGAAACATGACACGTTTGAGACAATATTATATATTTATTATTTTTATTATTTTTTCAATCCAATGAAATTACAGAAAGTACAATCAAATGTTGCCAACTTAAAGGGACAAACTTAATTAGGACCTACCTCTAGGTCAGCGGTTCTCAACCTTTTAAGCTCGGCGACCCTTTTTTACAATCCCCCACTCTGCCGCGACCCCCACCCACACAGCAATAGAAGAATAGACAAAAACAATCCATATTTTTGATGGCCTTAGGCGACCCCTGGCTAATCGTCATTCGACCCCTAAGGGGGTCGCGACCCATAGGTTGAGAACCCCTGCTCTAGGTGAACAACTAATTAGTTTATAAAATACCCAGAAAGAAGTAAAGATAAAAATAATTATAAATATATATATATACATATACATATATATATATATATATATATATATATATATTATATATATACATATATATATTGTATGCTAGGGCAAGTGACATTCGAAAAGGGTAAGGGTTGCCTTATTCAGACAAGAGAATCAATGATGATATGGAATATGATGATATGGAAGACAAGATTAACCTATAGATCTAGATAAGCGTAATAGAATTTTTTTTTAACTTGAAACAGTAAATTATAAGATAAGACAAGATAACAACACATTTCTAATTGTTGCGAAACTAGTATAAACAAATTTTTATAAAGGCCTATCCAAATCAATTAAATTAACCTGCCAATTAAAAAGCAAACAAAATGATTTTTTTTTAAAAATACAAGCAAAAGAAAATGTAGTAACGCCTTTTTTTTTTTTTTTAAAGACGAGCCAAATATTTTAACAACAAACATTTTAGGAATTTTAGCCTACCTTTCTAGTTTGCTCCTGTCCTCTTTGTTCCAACGTAAACACACACTCTGCCAGGTTGACGCTGAACACAACAGATTTGAGACCTATTCGGTTGTGAGAAGGGAGAAAATTACACAGTTTGTCAGCGAGGCCCAAGGCGACAACAGACAACACGGCCTTCAACTTTAACCCCAATTCACCTTTCTTCTCACCCCTGCTCTCGCCTTTTTCTTCCTTGTCTTGGACGAGAAGTTAAATACGGGAAAAAACTGATTTCAATTTTAGATATTTTTTTTCCCAGACTCCTCACAGAAATTGCCAGCAGCTACAGGTTTAAAAAGAGAATACGTAATAACTATTTATAGACACAGTCTGTCCACGCTAAATAAACGCCTACAAATATATTTATGTGTGGAATGAAATTTGGTTTGTTATGTATTTCCTTAAGACTTTCTTTAAAACAGAAATCGCATCCAAAATTAAGCCTCCCCTGCACATATGTCGGAGGTGTTGTGGCTGAGCGGTAAAGTGCTTGGCTTCTGAGTCAAATGGTCGCGAGTTCGAATCCTGGTGAAGACTGGGATATTTTTAATTTCGGCATCTTTTAGGGCGCCTCTGAGTCTACCGAGCTCTAATGAGTACCTGACATTAATTGGGGAAAAGTAAAGGCTGTTGGTCTTTATGCTGGCCACATAACACCCTCGTTAACCGTGGAACACAGAAACAGATGACCTTTACATTATCTGACCTATAGACCACCAGGTCTGAAAGGGGAACTTAAACTTCTACACATAGGTTAGTGGCGGTTCTAGAGTCCTGAGTTAAGATTTCTTTTCTTTTAAAGGAAAAGGCAAAATGTTAATAATAAATGTGTTTTTTTTCAGTGACATTTTTTTTAAATTATTAGGGTTAGTGCGTAGAGACAAAACATGGCGCAAAAAAAAAAATCACTTCAGCCTGAATTACGACCATTTGGGATCCACAGAAGTCTTTGAAAGGAGAACTGAAAAAAAATTGTTTGGATTTTAAGAATTACAATTTTGAAAAAAGAAAAACAATTTTACTCAGAAAGACACCAAGATGTAGAGAAATTTCTTATTCCATATGCTATAGGCATTATTATAGAAGTACTCATTTTCCCACAGCGCCTTTAGACTACTAACTTTAGAGCATGAAATAGATTGTTTGAATCAGCCCAGAGAAACGGAGAACATTGACTCTAACATTATGCACAACTAGATTGATACATGAATACGCGTAGGACGTAATTGTCTATTCCTCTGAAGGAACGTCTCTAGTTAATAATATGATATTATCAAGTATTACTTCTACAAAGTTGTCACTGATGTTGGTGTGTTGATACTCTGATTAGTTGTAAAGGGGAAATAACTGCATTGGAATACCTTGTTTTTATAATACAGTTTGTTTAAGAGCGAGTGTGTGCGTGTTTCTGATGTAACCAATGAGGTCGATGAATGGTTTGGTTTTTTAGGCTGAATATATTCTTATGAAATCGTTGGGATGGCTGTCGTTGATGAGATTATGAATAGAAGGTGGGGGGTATAAAAGTTGAAAACTTGACTGGAATCAACAAGGAAAGAGGTCAGTCATCAGTGAAGCTGAGGGTATTGAAATGACAAGAGCAGATAAAGAAAGCTGCTCAGAACCGAGTTGGGTGGAGAGGGTTTGTTGCGGCCCTATGCTCCCCTGAGGGGTACATATGATCACCAGCAAAGTCCTGGCTGTAGAGGGGAGAACGAGTAAGAAACGAGTTAAGAGAAAGATTTGGGTTGTTTTTCGAGTGAGCTACATCTTGTTTGAATTATCATTTCACTTGTGTCTCTACAAACACCTACATTGAAGTTGAAGCTGTGTATATTTGTTCATAAAAGTTACATTCAGTTTTGTTTTAAAAGAAATCTGTTCAAGTTTTATTGCATCTCTGAAATATGAATTTAAAACGCCTTCTCAGGTTCATTTGTAGGCCTACTAAATGTTAGAATCTACAATCCAAAACCAAGTATTCCACACTGATACATTCAGGGTGATTTTTTGTTTCACACTTTAACTACGGGAGGAGGGGCACTTCCTAGTTTTGAACCCTGGCCCCACGGTTACTGCTCTTTATTATACTTTCCCTAGCGATCTTTGAGGGAGAAGATGTAATGGTCATCAGCCGACGGTTAACGACATGGGCGTTCTCGGTTCGAAGGCAAGCGCTTCACCACCTCGTTTTCCTCCGAATTATAACTGACATATAAAAACAATTGACAACAAATGTGAAAAAAACAGTCGACTTAAATTATAAAAATATTGAACTTCTGTTTTAGGGTGACGGTAATTGTTTAAGCGACTTTAAAAGAAAGAGATAAAGACTCAGAAAGACAAGACGCGCGGAGACCGAGAGATACAGACAACACACACACACACATACAGATAGCTAGAGACATGGTGAAAGCAAGAAAGACACAGACACCGAGACAGACAGAAGGACATACAGATAGCGAGAGGACACAGAGATCGCGCGCGCGAGAGAGAATGACAATAGCAAAAAGAAGAAGAAAGAGAGACACAAAGAGACAAGAGTGATCCCCCTTTATTTCAGTTCTATGAAATCTCTAAAAATAAGACTGCTAGCTACGGCCATGACTATATTGTAATTTTAAATCTAAATATAACCTCCTTGCATAAACCAGACATCAATAAATATAGACTGGCCGATTAAAGAGTTTTAGGAAACGAAAATTTGTGACTAGCAATTTTGTGTACTTTATTATACAGCATTTATGAGCACTATAAAAGTTAAGTATTCATATCTATTTCAGCCACACACCTATATATATATATATATATATTGTAAATAAGGAGGTAGTGTAGTTTTGTTTAATGTCAAAGAATGAAAATCATGCAATTCTTCATAATTCGGAAATCCGAATACAATAGATATACATGTTTTCAAGTTACATGAAGTTACTTCCTTCGGCCAGTCTATATTTATGTCTATGCCATAGACACAGTTTATATATAGAGTAGCCAATTTCCATTCGCACATTTTATTAGACTATAGACTGGCCAACGTGATAATGTTCATTTGCACATTTTATTAGGCCATTAAAATCAATAGCAAAAAAAAACAAAAAACAACGCATTTTAAGGATTCTGTAAATAAGTTCATCACACAAAGACTTGTGATCTTCAGGTTTGAAAATCTAAATTCCAATATTCCCGATCAGTACAGCCATACACATTTTATGCAATCACTCAGTTTTTTTTAACAACAGATCCAAACAAACAAACAACAACAAACAAACAAACTTTGTTTCGCTACATCGATGTCTAACTAACCTACAGAGGTTGACTTCAGAGTATGGTTCTGACATTCTTTTTGTCTGTCTGTGTCTGTCAGTGTCTCAGGGGCGTAGCTAGGAATTTTCCATCAACTGGGGGTCCCGTGGAGCTTGGCCTCTTTGGGGGCCCCTGCATTTTGCGTAATATTTAATTTTAAATGTAAAAAAAAAAAAACAATAACATGGGAGGCCCCCTCATTTGGGGGTTCAGGGGAATTTTTATTTCTCCCCCTCCTCCCCCCCCCCCACCCTAGCTACGCCACTGCTGTGTCTAGTGTATGTTTCTTACACTCTTCTTTCTAGCAATAGGATCTTCAAGAATTTCTTAGAAGGGCAATGTTCTCAATTTTTTCGCTTTATTGCGTTTCTTAGAAGTTTGTTTTCGGAAAAACCTGAAATTTTACTGGTTATTCAGTAGTGTAGTTATGGTAGGGGGGGGGGGGGAAGAGGGGGGGGGGCAAATGTCCCCACTTGAGGGGGGACCCCAAATGAGTGTCCGAAATTTGTTTTTACATTAAATATTACTCCATTATCTCATGTCATGATGTCGAATGTCAAAATGCAGGGGTCAAGAGGTCAAGCCTCCCCCCCCCCCGGGCTCCTAATCCTTAGCTAAGCTACTGTTGTCATTGATTAGTCACATTTTTTTTTTAACTGTTACAACGTATTATATTATTTTACGCTAATGGACCACATTAGGCCTAGATCAATTACACATTGGAGGACATGGCTGATCCAAACTAATTGATACAATATCACTTCGTTAGCTTTTATGTTGTTGGTTTTTTTAAGTATTTTTAGCGGCCCCCGAAAGGGGAAAAGATGCTTTTAGTTTTGTGTGGCCTGTCTGTCCGTCTGTCCCGTTTACATCTCAGAAACTAGAAGAGAAAATGAAAATCGGACGTCATGATTTTTTAGATCATTCAAAGTTCTGATGCAACGCCTACTTTTTTTCTTTTCCAAAAGTGAAACATCTATTATTATTATAAACCTTATTTTCTAGACCCAGGATCAAAAAGCAGTTCAGAATTTCATGTGACAACACAGTACTAGCTGTGACCTACATATTTTGCCACATCTAGCGCTGACATAATGTGTCTCTCTTCGCCGTCGACGCCTGCCTTCAGCGATAGATTTCTTTTTGAACTCAAAAATATATTCCGCAGCCTTATTAAAGCGACCTCTAGCGGTCTCGATCGGAAGCCGTCTGCTGCCAGGTGCTCTCTTCTATCTTCATTAAACGCTGGCACATGAGCAGGACTTCAACGCCTTTCTGGTGCGGGAAGGGGACCTCAGTTAGTATGACCACATTTAGCTCCCAAAACAGAAGATGGCCATTGGCATACGTCGTACACCATACCTAAAATGTGTCCTGACAAATAGATGTCGAACAATAAGCAGCCACTTTGTACTGTCCTTTCCGGCATTCGCGGTAACATCGCTATTGGTAGTGCGATCTTACCGTCGTGAGACCTTGATGGAGCGCAGACACATATTTGTAACAATAATTATTATAATTTTTATTATTGTTATTATTATGGAGGCGCGGTGGTTGAGTGGTAAAGCGCTTGACTTCCGAAACCGGGGGTCCAGGGCTCGAATGCTGGTGAAGACTGGGATTTTTTATTTCGGAATCTTAGGGTGTCTCTGAGTCCACCCAGCTCTAATAGGTACCTGACATTAGTTGGGGAAAAGTAAAGGCGCTGGGTCGTTGTACATCCTCATCTGCCCTATAAATCGCAAGGTCTGAAAGGGGAACTTTACTTTTTATTATTTTAGAAACGAACGAGTATTCATTCTCTGGCGCTGCCAGGAACGAGTTTCGTTTGAGGGAAACAAAATTCATCGTAGTCCCTTTAAAAGTTTCCAATGTGGAATTTTCTGGTGAAGTGGCAGGCCTGCAGCAGTACCGCCCTCTGACAAGCAACGAGAATCTTCCTAGGAATGTTAAGGGCCTTGAAAGTATGTGCGAGATCAGTTGCTATTATCCCCTCGGTTGATATAACAACGGGGCATATTGTTATTTTAAATAACTTCCATAAATATCTCCAAGCTTAGGTTCCAATATTTTATCTTATCTTATATAATACAGACGTTACTTCAAAAAAGAAGATGATTACGTCCTACGCGTCATGCATTTAGTCATGCATATTAACCAATGACTTAAATTCTGCCAAGTCACTGGTTTTCCTGGCTAGCTCAGGCAACCCATTCAATGCTCTAATAGCACTAGGGAAGAAGGAATATTTGTACAAATTTGTCCTAGCATATGGGATAAGGAATGTGCCTTTATCTTTGTGTCTTTCCTTGTTTTTCCAACTCAGTTTTTCTTAAATTATGAGATTGTGGTACGGCGATGTAAATAATGGTAGCGCCTTTTTCTTTTCTTTTTTTTTGTCAATGAGCAACGATCAGGGCGATTATTTAGTAACTTGGAAAATAATCTTAGGACTAGATGACAATATTTATTATTAGTTACTTGGATACAAAGGTATTAAAAAGACGCGGATGATAGGCCACAGTAGGAATGGAAAAACAACATGAAGACATGACATCTATGTGTGTGTGTGTTTCTATGGTGACGGTGGAAAGAGGTTAGCTATGCAGTATAAATGATGCAAGCTAAGCGGCATTGTCGTCAGCGGTCTTACGTACAATAGATGATTCCAGATTGCCAGAGTGAAAAGACGTGTTTTTGTAGTGATCTAGCTTTGTACAAAGTACCATTTAATATTATTACTAAAGCCTACTACTTTGATTTAATTTTTATCTCAAGTTAAATATGTCTATATTGCAATAAAAAGTGTATTTAGTATAGTTCATAAGTTATTCAAGTTATTGAATATTTTACAAGTTAAAATATAATACGCCTACAGCGGTTTAGTTGTCAACCAGCAGTTTGGTGCTACAAGCCAACGACCGTTCAAAAAAAAGCATCACAATGGATGATACCTTAAAATTGACTTTAAAAAAAAGCGAATGGAATTGCTGAACAGAATGCGATATGTGTTTCGCCTTTTTTCTTTCTAATTTAGATCTAGATCCAAGATGTTGGTCTATCTAACCAAAATAAAAATAAGTCATAATTCTGGAATAAAATACACACCTATGTAAAGTTTCCCATTCCAACCTTGCGATGTTTGGGGCAGATGATATAAAGGTCATCTGTTTCTATGGTCTACGGTTAGCGAGAGTGTCATCTGGCCAGCACAACCGCCTTTACTTAGCCCCTACTAGTTTCAGGTACCCATTAGAGCTGGGTGGAGTCAGAGGCGCCCGAAAGATCCCGAAATTAAAAACCCCAGTCTTCACCAGGAATCGAAGTTTCGAAGCCGGGACCGCTCTGTTCGGAAGCCAAGCACCTATGTAGCGTATTAAAATGATTATGTTAATTTGAAATGTAGATCAAGGTCAGTCAACAGACTGTTCTGTTTATAGATTCCCATTTGGATCTACTGTTGTTGTTTTGTCACAGTTCTGTTTGTCTGTTTCTCACTCGCGTTTTAAAATTGAAAGTGCACTCTCCCTTAGTTGACCGAAACGAATCACTGCTTTCTGACAATAAGAAACAGCTCTTAAATACAAGTAGCAAGTCAAATGTTATATTTGGGACTTTTACAAATGTAGGGTACAATGGTTCCATCTGCCAAATTTTATAAAGTCTGCAAGCCCCTCTGACTTTAAAGTCTAAATATGCCATATGGTTACATAGTTGTCCCCCGTGTGACATAGGCGTTGAACTCTTGTCATAGATTCACAACGCCTTGAACAAACCTTTAAGGAAGCAGGTTGCAGCATTAGTTTAAAGTTTAAAAAAAAAAAAAAAGTAAAAATCCCCTTTCCGACCTTGCTATCTATAGCGCATGTGATGTAAAAGTCATCTGCTTCTATGGCCCTCGGTAAACGAGGGTGTCATGTGGCCAGCAAAACAACCAACCGCAATTACCTTTCTCCATTACCTTTCTCCAACTAATGTCAGGTAGTAGGTACCCATTAGAGCTGAGTGGAGTCAGAGGCGGCCTAAAGATTCCGAAATTAGAAATCCCAGTCTTCACCAGAATTCGAGCCAGGTTACCCCCAGTTCGGAAGTCAAGCGCTTTACCACTCAGCCACCGAGCCTCCGCAGCATTAGGTTCGGAGTCCATTCTTGAAAAGTCAGTAGTTTGTATTTTCTTGGGATAAAGCCCAGCACATTTTTAAAGTACCTCTTTAAAAAGTAGATAAAAAAAACACAAAAACATAAACTTGCAAAAAAACAAAACCCAGTAATATACTTAGAAAGAACAAAAGATAAAGGCGCATTTCTTATTCCATGATTTATACAAATTTTTCATTCTTCCCTGTTGCTAATAGAGCATAAAACGGGTTGCCTGAATCAGCCAGAAAAACTAACGGCTTAGCAGAATCTCTAATTAACAAGCACGACTAGATTAACACGTGTAAGACGCAATTATCTTCTCTATTGAAGGAATTTCTGTAATTAAAAAGAGAAGATAAACCCTTCTTTTTTTTTTCCATTAATTCCTTTAAATGTCATTAAACCCCTGCAAATGTCATTAAACCCCTGCAAATGTCATTAAACCCCTGCAAATGTCAATAAACAGCCTGCAAATGTCCTTTTACCCCTGAAAATGTCTAAAGACCTAAGAACACGCTTAGGACGTAACCGTCTTCTTTGTTTTTTTTTTGAAGTAACGTTAATATTTCATAAGATAAGATAAATAAGATAAGATAAGAAGAAACCCCAGCATATTCCCAAGAACCCTTGATTTACTAATATAGATTATAGCGGTTACATATCCAATAACTCGAATCAGAGCTAGCCCTTGTCGTATAGGTCTTTGTTTTTCTATGGCGATCTGATACTTACTATCAACTAGCCTATTCGTCACTGCTACTTGTGGACCAAAGTGTTATTGTTTTTTTTTTTTTTCTAAAGTAATAATAACTGTTAACCAGCTTGCTATTCATCAACCTCCTTTAATGTAAAAAGGCCGCAAAACTCACAAATACTATCTCACACACATTTTTTTTCTTCACCAGAAACTTAATACAGAGAAGTGGGGGGGGGGGGGGTAAAGGACTCCTATAGGGGGAAAAATCATAGAAATAAAAAAATGTTTTATTAGGCTAAATGATATAACCCGCTTAACTTTGGGCTTCTGTGGATCTATGAATCAGATGTCCTTATGGTTCGAGATTTTCCGAATCCCTTTTATGAGCCACGTGATCATGGGAAGGCTTTTATCCCTGGCCAGGATGAGAAATTGGCTCTTGACCAACCGCTCTGTCTGGAGTCCCGCCTTATCCTTATGCAATCACCCCGGTATGTCGTAGAACACGGTCCCTTGAGTCACGACATGGGTTCCCTCCTCCCATGCGAGGCCGGAGGCCGAGGCAACAACGTCGGGCCCTCCATATGCCTATACTGTGCCACCGCACCCGTGGGGGGACCATCACCACCCGTATGGCCCCCTTTGGGGAACGAAGCGGTGGGGTTTGGACTGGTTAGTAAGCCATTTTTACATCCCCACCACGTGCAATGTACACTCGCTAGAGCATAACTATGGTAACTCGCTGGGAGCCGTGTTTGCTCCCGTAGTTAGCCTATCCGACTCCCCTGGCGGACGTTTCCATGGAGGTGACACGCTGAGGCGACATGTCCAACATCGATAAACACCAAATTAAAAAAAAAATCAAAATGGAGGGCGATTAATTGTACAAAAATAACTGTTTCTTTAACTTGGGCGTTAAGTCCAACGTAGCGTGTCCTGCCTACTTCATAAGTCTACTGTAAAGTACAATCGCAGAAAAGTACCGAAATATCTTCCAGCTCAAAAGTTGTTTTTTACTTGGGCTTAGTCAAGGACATAAATAACTCCTGGAGTGCATGTTTGTTGTGACCAGTGCACTGGAGACGTACAGTTGTCACGTGACATCTACCTACATCGAACATCTACTGCAAGTAGTTATAAGCAATACAAGGGTGGCTGCCTGGTCGTATCTTGTGTGCTTTATGAAAACGGTGTACATTTGAAAAGGTGCTCATTAAAATTTATAATGACGCCTTAGAATTTTTTTTTTTTCGATGATCGGTAATAATGTCCTTTTATTTGGTTCATATTAAAACTTGGATTTGATAACTACAATGAAAAGAGAGAAAAAAAATTGACTTCGCCCCCCTCCCCCACCCCGCACCACTTTTGTGGCTTTCTCTTGAGAGGTCTTAGGGGGAGCCCCCTCAAAGTTTGAGAAATTAATTTTCAGTTCTAAAGGAATTTACGAAACACGTAAACGAAGAATATGATATAGACCTGATGATAAGTTTAAGTGTGTTAATTTGTATTAGAAGTTGTGATATTTCATTCAAAATACAAACACCAAGATTATATTTATGTTTGTTTAATAGATCTTTTAAAAAATATGATGCGCCATTAATTATAGCGCAGAATGTATGTAGATTCACTACTTAATTACTAATTAAGTATAGATTAATCATATTTCAAAGTTTAATTTTAATTCTTTAGACTTTGATATTTGTGAAATGTGAGAACGTATAATAATAACAAAACAAAAAAAAAGCCCCAAAAAGAGGCAAAGAAAAGAGGCATAAGGCCCAAGGATTCCTATGATGACAAAGCTAAGAATGAATAGGGCAAATTCTGAGTTTTCCTTTAAAAAAATAAAATGAGTGAGCTGTATGGAACTTTAAAAGTTCCTACCTACATGAAGTAGTGGGAAGCATGGTCGAGAGGGTAAGTACGCTTGAACTTGGCTTGGCTTGGCTACCAATGAAAGGGGCAGAGTTGTGTTGACTGAGCAGCACGGAAAACCTTCTACCAGATACCCCCCTTCACCCACTGGTCCACAAATGAGATTGGACCATATATATATATATATATATATATAAGCTAGGATCTTCAAATCTGAAGGAACATCCGGAAAGTAAAAAAGGAAAATATTCGAATGTCAGCAGGAGTCCAAGGAGTTCTTGAGAAAAACAAATACACAATATAAACATCAAGGAAATGTATATTACGTATCTTATCAATTATGGTCAATAGTGATATCAGTTTAACTCCTGGTCTCCAATTCATTCTCTGGCACTTCATGTTATTTCTCCCAACCCCATTCTCTTACTGTTCAAGTTGAAACTTCGCACAAATATTCATATTGGCATAGACAAAACATGAATCAATAAAAATAAAAAGTAACCAATTAGTCAGTTAATTAGCAGTCATTAATACCTATATGTGTGTGAGTGTTTCTCTTTCTACGCTAATGTTGTTCATTAAGAAAGAGACGGGGGGAAAGAGACAGGGAGAAAGAGACAGGGAGAAAGAGACAGAATGTGTGTGTGTGTGTCTGATGACACTTTGAACAGGATTGTCACAGACAGAATGTGTTGAGCGCATGAAGAAACGATGTGCTACAAGACGTGTATATTTAAGTATCAACTTACGTAATACGTTCTACAAAGGTAAGATTAAACTATCTGAGTATCTGTACTGAGCTACAGCTTATTACCTATCGTACAACCTTAGAAACACCTCGCTTTTACATTTTTATGTATCGATTAATTAATCTGAGAATCCAGGAATCAGATGGGAAAGATAACTCTAATCTAGAGGTAATACTTCCGGTAACTAGCTACCTAACGTGACCTAGATTGAGGAAATAAATTCAATCAAATCGAAAGTTCGATTTTGTCTGAAAAGGATCTCCTGGCCAGCTTCAAAATATTTTAGATTCTTCAAACCAATAGGCCTAAACATTTACATCCAACAATTTCTGTGAATTTGTTTCTAATACTTTGAGCGATTTAATTGTTATCGTTGTCATCGTAATGCGGTCTCTACTATGCGCAATGCAAATCTCCTCAAGGATAACAAAATTATATTATTCCTAGATCTAGTCTAATAGATCTATCCTATCTAGATCTAGATTTGTTTCTTTAATCGCGTTATTTTTGTTTTTAGAAATCCCAAATGGCAGTTTTCATTGAATGAAAATGAAAGATTATTATTTTAGAAATGAAACTGTGTTAATATTATATGATATGGCGACATTGTTTGTTGTTTATGTTTTGTGCGAAAGCAAAGGATCGGACGGAAATAAAAAGTGAGTTCTATATGTCTACCTTGATAAAGACAGTCTCGTTATTATCATTATTATTTAATAACGTTTACAGCAATTTATTATTAATCTGTGACAACAGAACAGAAACAGACAGGTAATGAGAATTTCTTAGAAATGTTCGCCTCTTGGCAAATTTCACAGTAAAAAAAAAAAAAAAAAAAAGTAAAGTTCCCCTTTCAGACCTTGCGATCTATAGCGCAGACGATGTAAAGGTCAACTGTTTCTGTGGCCCAAGGTTAACGAGGGTGTCATATGGCCAGCACAACAATCAACCACCATTACTTTGCCCAACTAACGCCAGGTACCTAAAAGATCTGAAAGGACTCAGAGGCGCCCAAGGATCCCGAAATTAAAAATTCCAGTCTTTTGTTGTCGAATTATTTGAAGCTGCAGGATAGGGGCGTTGCGATGTTGATGTACGTTGCGAATCGTTGATGTCTATCAATCAAAAGTAGACCTTTTTTGTTGAAGTGTACAGTCTTGTCTGCTACACCATTCGTAATAGAAGGTCTCAACACAGGTCTGTACCACGTGGCAAAGAGCTATTGGTTTAAACTGCCCACTTGTTGTGACATTACAGGTCAGTGTTGAGGTCTTCCATGACAATCTGTCTTGACTAAATATACGATTATTATTATAACCCAGGTTGATAATTAGTTGACTCCCAGAACTACACCAGTATTTAAAATAAGGAGTCGCATGTTTCTAAATGAGATCATGAGTCGACTTCAAGGCCAGCTGCTGATTAATTAGTTTCCCAACATTTGTTATTGTGACCTAGATAGACAGATCCTGAGAAAACCTGCCATTATAAGCTAAGGTATTTCCGCACTTTCGGCATTAGTCAATTCTAGTCTTTAATTAATATCGAGTTTTAAGATGTGCGATTCGTTATTTCTAGTCCTAATATTATCTTCTCTTATCTTATAAAATACAGACGTTACTTCAAAAGAGAACATGATTACGTCCTAGGCGTGTCAATCTAGTCATGCATGTTAATCAAGGATTTCAATTCTGCCAAGTTATTGGCTTTTCTGGTTGATGCAGGCAGCTAACTCCATGCTATGATAGCATTATATGGAAGAAGGAGTATTTGTACAAATATGTCCTAGCATAGGGAACAAGGAATGTGCCTTTATATTTCTGAATATTTTATTAGGTTTTGTTTTTGTATTTGAAGATTATGGTTTAATGTTTTATGTATAAATGCTACTTTACTTTTGAGTCTTCTATCCTGAAGGGTTCTTATTAAATTTAGTGATGTTACTCTAATCAAATGGGAATAGTCATTTGTTATGAATCATCTCCTTGCTCTATTTTGTATCTTTTCCAGTTTCTTAATGTTTTCTTTGTTATGATTATTATTATACATGAACGCGATGGACAAAAGTATAAAGTGTATTAAAAACTATTTCAGAACTGTTTGATATCCAATCCAAGATACTTCCATCTAAGACCATTATTTTTATTCTGTTCTATTTATCCGGAGGGCGCACTGACATGTATATCTGTATATCTCGAAAGTTGGAGTCATAGACATATAGAGAGAGAGAGACTGGACGATAAAAGTAAAAATTATTATGGGAAACATTTGGGAAAAGATAAGTTCATAGACATAAATAAATATAGACTGGCCGATTAAAGAGTTTTATGAAACGAAAATTTGTAACTTGCAATTTTGTGTACTTTATTATACAGCATTTATTAGCAGTATAAAAGTTAAGTATTCATATCTATTTCAGCCATAACCTATACAAGTATTACAATAGTTTTGTTTAATCTCTAAGAATGAAGATCATGCAACTTTTCATTATTCGGAAATCCGAATACAATAGATATACATGTTTTCAAGTTACATGAAGTTACTTCCTTCGGCCAGTCTATATTTATTTATGTCTATGGATAAGTTTGTATGAGTTATACACAGTGCTCGATTTAGGAAAAAACCAGTGCCGGGAATGAAAAATTTTTTCTGCAGAGCCGGGGGTAATACCATCCCCGGCGGGGATGATAAAAGTTAAAGCAGAGCCGGGATATAACATATAAAATGGCACAACATGCGAAAACAAATTATTTACAATACAACACTTAAAAACAAATGATATACAACAGGTTCTAATGTTGAAATTTATTTTAATTTTAATTTGTTTGTTTCATTTTTTCAAATATCTTGGTTGAATTTACAGTTTTTAATAAAAACTAGCTTGTTGTTGAGATGGAATTTACTTTTAAATGGAAAGTGTGTTGTTTTCATTTTTTAGCTAATAGATGTTGATGTTGATGCAGTAGATGATGTTGTTGATGCAGTAGTTGATGCTGTAGATGAAATTGTTGTAGATGTTGTTGTTGCGTTTGTTCATGTGATTGATGATGTTGCTGTTGATGACGTTGTTATTGTTTTTGTCGTTGATGTTGTTGTATATATGGTTGAATTTACAGTTTTTAGTAGCTTGTGTTGTTGTTGGTGGTACTGCAGAAGATGATGTTGTTGTTGATGCAGTAGTTGATGTTGTAGATAAAATTGTTGTTGATGTAGTTGTTGCTGATGGCGTTTGTTGTTCATGTTATTGATGATGTTGTTGTTGATGACGTTGTTTATGTTATTGTCGTTGTTGTTGTATATTTGAAATTGGTCTAATTAATTTTTATAACATCAGATTATCTTAGCCTATTAATTCTATCTTTCTTGACAGCTTATATAACACTGTTTACTAGCTAATAGATTTTTTAAACTTATTATTTTATATATTATATTAATTAATAACAATATCAATCAATATATATTCAACTGCTTATGAATTTTGATTTTAATTTAAAATCAAACTTATTAAAGCCAAAATAAATCAACTTATATTTTATAGGTTTATTTTTTAATAAATTTTTAATAATTAATGACTTACTACAAGACGTTTTCTGAAGAAGTTGAAGATCATCATTGTGAGATTTCACTCTTTGGATTATAGTATTTTTCGTAAAAGACAATTTTTGTTGGGTTAATGTTTTAAATTTTTTACAAGACGGCTCTTTAGACATTTCAATTAAAACAAAATTAAAAAAATATTTATTTTAAATAGGCTATAATTCTGATAAACCGCGCTTTGTGACAAACGGAAAGTGAACTTAAAATTGAAACCAAAGAATATAAGAAAACGAAACACTTAGAATTATTTTTACTTAAGTTTATGTCGATTCATTCGGTAGATGGACGGACCAAATTTTTCCATTTAACTAAAAATTTCGTGATTGCACTTATTCGACTTAAAAAACCAGTGCCGGGGATGAAAATTTTTTTCTGCAGAGCCGGGAATAAATACCATCTCCGGCGGGGATGGTAAAAGTTAAAGCAGAGCCAGGGATGGAGCCTCACAGTGCCGGTGATATCCCCGGCATCCCCGGCGGTAAATCGAGCACTGGTTATACAGCAGTTATGAGCAGTGTAAAATTATAAGTATTTATAGTTTGTTTGTTTTCAGCCATAACCTATATAATTGATAGAATCCCTTCTGTATTATTATATCTCTAATCGAGCCTACCAAATCTATTTAATTTACTTAATTAAAATAATTATAAATAGTTTTAAATACTAGATTTAGATCTAGTCTATATAAATACTATAGTAAAAAAATACTACTTAGTACTACTACTATACTATAAATTATAATTGTAATCTGTTTAGTCTATTCTATAGTCTATAGTTAGTATATAAATAGTCTAGGACTAGATTGTCACTAGATCTATAATCTATACTTATACTAGATCTAGTCTATAGTCTGCATGCATAGATGATAGACTGACTAGTTTAATAGTAGTAAAAAGTATGAAAAGTATTAGACCTAGTTATTACAAATATTAGTCATATTTATTAGATTTAGATCTAAATTAGTCACAGCCACAGTGATACTGAATTATTCTGACTTACTGAAACTGAAAGTTAATGTGTATAATATTCAATTTTTTTGAACCTTTATAACTTGGCCTATCGTACTACGAACATTAGAGCACGTTCTGCTCATTTTCTTTGACTTTTTTGACTAAAAACTAATTCTAACAATTTGAATCGATAAGACGACCGCCATACATTAATAAAGAAGCCATGTCAACAAACATAGATCCACATCACAAACCTATATATATTTGCCTATGTCTATGATTATGAAGCAAAGGCAACATATTGGGAATATGGCAGTTTTGTACTTTTCAAAACTAAAGATCATAATTATATATTGGCTGAAATGTTAGTCCTAGAATTTAAAGCTCAATTGCCGCCATTTTTTTTCACGTAGATATAGTACATAAAACATATTTGACTTCCCCTAACTAAAAATAACTTCCTACTTCCAGACTATATTTATTTATGTCTATGGTTGGAGTTTATAAAACTTTAAGCCTGCGCGGAGATATAATCTGACATTAATACTGACCTAAATTGGTGTGTCACAATATGACTCACGCACCTGATGCAGTCACAAGCCCATGTCATTTGTCTCTGCTTTTCCTATTTAATTTTTTGTTGCCCCCCCCCCCCCCCCCCCCCCCCCCAAGACCTCCCCACTCCATTTTATTTTTTCATTTTCTCAGTAGCAGACTCTTAGCCTACTTATGTTTTCGTCCAATGGATTTGCTGATTAAATTTTTTTAAAAAAACGTATCGTCTGCTAAGGTGAGAAAAAAAAACAATCTACGTGTTGCCTATTTGTTACGTATGTATAGCGCTCTTTCTTGCTATAGGATTTTAGTGCACTTTGGTCAGATCTCTTTTGTAGATGTGTGTGTGTGTGTGTGTGTGGAATCTTTAGGCGTTGATCAAATTCAACTCATCTATCGTCAAGATTCAAACTCAAACTCCTCCTCACACAGGTGTTTTTTTGCTACTCGGCTAATTAATCCTAAAATGTGCTAAAACTAAAGCTAAAAAAAAGAAAATTGAAGTTCCGCTTGCGATCTATGGGTCTTCTGTTTCTGTGGCCCTCGAGGGTGTCATGTGGCCGGCGTAGTATTTGAACATGGCGCCCTAGGTTCGGAGACAAAGCGCTTTACCACTCAGCCATCTCGCCTCACAAAAACTAGAGCCAGTATACAAATATTTGGGGTTCAAAACAATTTTTTTAAAGTGAAGAGGTTAATGAATAAAAATACATCTACTCCGGTTTTTACTTCATCAATGTTGAGACAAGAAACATTTTTAAATGTTTATGTTCCGGGAGTTTCTTAAGGATTGAAAAATATTATATTATTATAACTACATCCTAGACAAAGCTTCCCCGGAGGAAGGCTATGGATAGAGCTGGGCAAGGTTCGAAACAGAGACGACAGTTCAGAGCGCTTACCAGACACTGTTAGAACTTCATTTAGTTTGCAGCATTGAAGAGCGTTTCCTTCCTTACATCCGTAGAAGGACCGTTTTCTTTCTGCACCTTATCTATCTCTCATTCTCTCTCTCTCTCGTTCTCTCTCTCTCTCGCGTTCTCTCTCTCTCTCTCTCTCTTATAAGGCTATTGCATTATGTATCTTTACTTTCGATGGAAGATTTTCAGGAGCTTTCACGGACAATTGATTGCACTAAACAAGGAAACGAAATGGAAATATCGACAACGCATAGAAGGATAACGACAAATAATTGTAATGTGATGCGTACATCGAAAGGTGAATTGATTAATGGCCCCCTTGTGTACATACCACTTGAGGTTACGTGTACACTTCCTGTACAATAAAGACGCTGATTTTACAATTCCATTAGTCAGGCTACACATTCTTATCGTATCTTATATATTACAGACGTAACTTATATAAGATAAGATAAAAAAGAAGATAATTACGTCCTACGCATTTCATTGATAAGACTATGATAAGACCTGAACACTACAGGATTAACCTGATCAAATTGAAACTATTGTTTTATTGAATCTCTTTAGTCTGTTTGAATGAGATGCTTGATGTTGTGGATGTTAGTCAAAAAAAAATATAATCATAAGAACATGTTGGGTACCTGGGATGGGGCAAAGGGCTCACCCTATTGGAAAATTGCTAATTACGAAAACAAGTTTTTTTTAGTGAGATTGCATTGTCTTTGGTTTAGACGTTTTGGATGTTCCTTTAGAACAGGGGTCTCAAACAGGTGGCCCTGCGGGCCACATCGCGGCCACGTCCTCGAATTTTAAAAAATTAGATAAAAATTTACAATGACCACATATAAGCCGTGAAATGATTTATAACTGCACAAATCAGTAAATGAGGTGTCACTGTCGCCCAACGACCGCTTAGGCTTTCAGCAGAAGCTGGGTGAACGGTAGCCTGATTCTAACCGCTGGCCGCTAGCGGCTAGAATCTGGCCACCATTATACCACTGCTCCGACAGCTTGGCCGCGTGGCTAATCAGGCCACGCGGCTAGCGAAACAGGAGAAAGAGAGGTATATGGGGAGGGATGGGGTACATGTGTCAAGATTCTGTGAAGGCAAGCTTTCTTGTTACTAAGATGATAGCAAAGGCATCACGACCATTCCTTGAAGGCCAGTTTGTAAAAGAGTGTATGCTACAGGCGTGTGAAATTATCTGCCCCGAGAAAAAGAAGCTCTTCGAAGGCATAAGTTTGTCTGCGAAAACAGTGGCAAGCAGGATCACCGAGTCAGCGACAAATGTTCAACAGCAACTGATTGCCGCTGCAAAAGACTTTGTAGCATATTCCATTGCACTGGACGAGTCTACTGGTGTAACAGACACCGCATACTGTGCCGTATGCATTCGTTGGGACAACGAAAACTTGAACATTGTTGAAGAGCTATTGGACTTACTAGCAATGAAAGGAACGACGAATGGACTCGACGTGTTTCAAGAACTGGAAGCTTGTATTGACAGGTGTGGGCTACCGTGGGAAAAACTTGTTTTAGTGGCTACGGAAGGTGCACCAGCAATGTGTTCAGAGAAGGTTAGTGTTGTTGGATTAATGGTAGAGAAACGGAATCAGCTCAGCTTGACGGGACCTTTTGCAGCCATACACTGCATTCTGCACCAAGAAGCACTCTGTGGCAAAAGTCTACAAATAAAGAACGTGATGGATTTTGTGAAGACGGTGAACTTCTTACATGCACGGAGTCTCAACCACAGACAGTTTGTATCATTTCTAGCTGATTTAGAAACGGAATACGGAGAGTTGCTGTGTTATACGGAAGTCAGATGGTTGAGCCCTGGAAAAGTGCTGCAGAGATTTTTTTAACTTAGACGGAATATAGCATCGTTCATGGCAATGAAAGACAGAGACATACCTCAGCCCAGTGCCCCGTTGTTTTTGTCGGATCTTGCTTTTCTTACTGACATCACACAACATCTCAATGCAACATCTCAATGCACTCAATTCACAACTACAGGGCACAAAGCAGCTGATTATCGTGATGTTTGACCCCATCAAATCATTCAGATGCAAGCTGACTTTGTGGGCCACTCAGCTGGCAGATGGAAACCTGGTTCATCTCTCTTTTCTACAGAGCATAACGGTTGAACTACAGCGCCTGAAAGACTATGCATATATCCTCTCCAGACTACTGCCAATATACTGCTCTCGAACCACAGTTTTTCCTTGTTACAACTCCGTTCGCAGTTGAAGTGAAAAACGTTCCAGAGAAAGTCCAGATGGAACTACTAGACCTGCAGTGTGACACTGTTCTAAAGCAAAACTACGCTGATGTTGGCGTTCCAGATTTCTACCAGTTTCTTCCCAGAGAGAAGTTTACAAACTTATTCTGCGCAGCAGCTAGAATTCTAGCGATGTTTTGGAGTACGTACATTTGCGAACAGTTTATCTTCAGAATAAAGATAAACAGAACAGCATTACGATCAAGACTGACTGATGAGCATCTGAGAGCAATCTTGCTCATGGCCACTACACGCGACTTCAGGCCTAACGTTGGTGGTCTGGTCTCTGCCAAACACTCTCAGCTGAGTGGACAGAAACATGAGTGACGAGCCATCTGCAGTAGACCTAGTTATTTTTTTTTGGGGGGGGGGGGGGGGGGGGGATTACAGTTTCTGCTTTTTTATTAGTGACAGAGACAACGTCAACTTATTTAGTAAACTAAACACTAAATGTAATTAATAATTTTAAAAACTTTATTTTAGCATTTAACTGCAGTGACAGTAGTGTTTGTACAATTTAATGAAAAAAAAATGCTCTTTTCGTGATGCGGCCCACTGACTGATTATTACTTTCCACTGTGGCCCACATGCTGATATGAGTTTGAGACCCCTGCTTTAGAACATTAGGGTCAGTGGAGTGGTGGTGGGCAGGGTACGAACCCGTATTCTAGGTGCGGACCGGGTGTCATAATCGGCCTTGGCATTGCCATATAATCCAGCTCCCAGAACTGCGCGCCATATGAATTTCGTTATTACCTGCTCTCATGTGTAAGTAGTCAAAAGTAAAGGTCATCTGTTTCTGTGGACAACGGTTAACGAGAAGGTCATGTGGCCAGCTCAACAACTAACCGCCTTTCCTTTTCCGCAACTAAAATGTCAGATACCCACTATAGCTGGGTGAACTCAGAGGCACCCAAAGATTCGAAGCTAAAAAAAAAAACCCTGTATTCACCAGGATTCGAATCCAAGACCCCCGGCTCAGAAGCCAAGCGCTTTACCGCTCAGCCACCGCGCTCTCGTGTGTAAATTTTAATAATTCACCGAATAATGAATCATGCCTTAAATCAGGCAAACGCACTTCAACACTTCATCTCCCAGAACCCACCAACTATTCATCTTTAATTCTCTTACTTGCATTCCCAACAAAGTCATGACTAACCATTGGCGGATCCAGGAGGAGGGTGATCGCATCCCCACTCGACCAATAATATAATCTTTAACAATGTGATAATTAACTATGTGATTTTAACGATGTGATCTTTTACAGTGCTGTCTTTAACAATGTGATAATTAACTATGTGATTTTAACAATGTGATCTTTTACAGTGCTGTCTTTAACAATGTGATATTTAGCAGTGTTACTGCCATCCCAAGATGTCCATTCGACAGTGCCTGCCCACCAGGTATTAGCCCTAATGCCCAGTCCGCCCCAGCCAGGGATCATCAAGACAGCAGTCCGAAGCGCACATCACGCAACAAGGAAGTCAGAAACAAGTGCATTGCTACATATTATACATTCACTTTTAAAGATGCATGTGTATGTAGTCTTCTATGTTGGTTTTGTTGGGATATTTGCGTTTTAAAACCACATATCCTTTGTTGAAATACAGCATGATGAGCTATAAATAATAACTTCATTTGAGTGACGTCCCTTTGATTGTTATTGAGATGTAGAAACTCGTACCAATTTATTATGGTACAAATATGTAATATCTATTATCTATGTTAGTGTTGAGCTCAACTTGGGACACTTAGACTATAGAGTCGAGTGATCCGTGAGAGAGAGGAGAGAGATGAGATAGAAGAAAAAAGAGAGACAAGAGAGAGAAAAGAGAGACAAGGGAAACAATAGAGAAACTAGAGAGAAACAGTGAGAGAAAGAGAGACACGGGAGAAACGAGAGAGACAAGAGAGAGAGAGAGAGAGAGGAAAGAAAAAGAGACAGGAGAGAGATAGAAAACAGAGAAGAGACAGAAGTCAGAGAGAAGAAAGAGGGCTGAGAGAGAGAGAGAAGAGAGAGAAAAAGAGAGAGAGAGAGAGTAGATAAGAACGGGGGAGAATCGAGAAGAAAGAGAACAGAGAGAGACGAATGAGAGACAAGAGAGGGACAAGAGAGAGATAAAGAGAAAAGGATAGAGAAAGATTGAGCGGGAGATAGAGGGGGGGGAGAAAGAGAGAGAAAGGAGTAGAATGGAAGAGAGACAAAGAGAGAGGGAGTAGGATAGTTTTAAGACCAATGTCAGTAACGAAGTGGGTCTACTGTGCTTGGTAAAATAGTTCCGCTAAATCAACTGTCCAGCCGACCTCTCCCTAAAACATTCCAACAAACTTACGAATAAATCTGTATCAAAACATCTGTACAACTCTGCTTGCTTACCGAGCTCGTCCCATAAAGTAATATATTTTATTAGTTTAAAGAGGGGAGACAATAGGACGTTCATGTAACACTTCTAACAAGGGAGATGATGTTTCTGACGCTTCGTGTTAAAAGCATCGAAATAAGCTTTAAAAAAAAAAAAGTCATTGTAAACGTAACACTTTGTTTTAATGGGAAAAAAAAACGTCACTGTTATACGTACATGGAAAAAAAATGCGACCAACAAATGTACTTTTTGCGAAGTTTTATCCGGCCTAACTTTATAGACTTATAAATCAGTTTGTGGCACCATACCGATGGCAAAATGTCACAGACATCACATTTACCTAACAATAGCAAACACCTCCGTAGACAAAACTTGTGAAAAAAACACACACAAACTCTCTCTCTCTCTCTCTTTCCTCTCTCAGACACCCCCACACACACGTTTCCCCCATTGGACACCTAAGATAATTACCTTGACCTTTCTTATATTTAATAAGCATTAAAAAAAAAATAACTGGTACTTCAGAAGAAATAGTTCTGTGTATTTCCGGTTTGACTCATTGGCCCATGCATTATGCAAGGGCCACGTCATTTACCTGAAGGGAAATCACCTAGCTTTATACATTTAACCAAATAAATATGTGTTAGGAGGGCTCTCATAAATTGTAATTTCAAAAAAAATATATCTAAAAAAAGAAGAAAGCTTATGTAGATAGTAAACCAGGGTTTCTCAAACTGTTACCGGTGGCACCCCCTTAGACAAAAAAAAAAGTTCGTTTTTTTTTTATAGCCAATCGAAAATACATTTATTATAATCTCTCTCTCTCTCTCTCTCTCTCTAAATATATATAGTGTTGCCTCTGTTTGGGACCCCTCAGCTCAAGAAAACTTCAAGAAACTGGAACAGACACAAAATAGAGCAGTGAGATTCATAACTAACGAATATTATTGGTTAGGCCAATAATAGAATATGCATCCTCCGTTTGGGACCCCTCAACTCAAGAAAACATTAAGAAACTGGAACAGACACAAAATAGAGCAGTGAGATTCAAAACAAACGAATAATCACATTTGACTAGAGTAACACCTTTAGTAAAATCACTAAATTTAGAAAGCCTTCAGGACAGAAGACTCAAAAGTAAAGTAGCAATTATACATAAAACACTGAACCATAACCTTCAAATACAAAAACAAAATGTAATAAAATACTATGAAAGACACAAAGATAAAGGCACATTCCTCATCCCATATGCTAAGACAAATTTGTACAAATACTCCTTGTCAGTTATTAAGAGTAACAAAAAAACTAAAACAAATTAATTCCACTTATCTTATTCATGGCAAACCAGTAACAAAGACTAAAAACGCAAAATACCTAGGTGTTATAATAAATGAAAAACTGTCATGGAATCCACATATTGATGAAACTATACAAAAAAATCAAACAAAGCATTAGGATTTATTAAAAGAAATTTCTATAAATCAAATAAGAACATAAAACTAAAATGTTATTCAACCTTGGTTAGGCCAATAATAGAATATGCATCCTCCGTTTGGGACCCCTCAACTCAAGAAAACATTGGATCGACTTCGGCTATCACCGTTGTTCGTTTGTTTCTCTGTTCTCCCATGATATGCGGTGTTGTTTTCTTAAAGGTACTGTATAATCGCTAGAATTTTTGTTAAGACTGCCCGCTACAGCAGTTTTACTTTTCTAATTTTTCTTGCATCACGTTATTCGTTGTGCTACCATTTGACATTTTCAGAGCTAAATCCAACCAGAAAGTCACACACTTAACGGGATTTACAGAAACCTCGTGCTGCGAAGTTTATGTCATGTTAAGAACTTACATAGAAATAGTATTTGGTATTATAAAGATGCCTGGAAAGATTTCCAAAGATATTGAGTATATATGAGAACTGTTCTGGTTTTCGAAGCTGACAGTGTCAAGGGAATCTCCAATCGCTGGGAAGGTTGCCCCACTTGCCACCCCCTAAGGCCGCTACTGAGCATGGGCGTAGCCATGGGGGGGGGGGGGGGGGGGGTTGGGGTTCAATAATGTTCCCTTTTTCTTCTGATTACATCAGGTCAATAAGCTTGTTTCGAAACTGTCATATCTTTGACATATGCTGATAACGCGAATGTTTATTTGTATAGCATTATGGCCTCTTCTGGCCTTGTTAGAATGTTCTTTGTGCAAACATTAAATAACTTTATCCTGATCAATTTTGTTGTTGCGTAGTGCCACTATGTTCACAGAGTAATTTGACCACAACACATATATTTAGAAGCAAGCATCGTCTCAGCAGACAAAACGTTTAATAATCATAATAAAATAGTACATAATAACTTGTCAACTCCAGCCATGGAAATACATCACTTAGAATCCATTTATATTACATCTCGTATCTCTTACACAATACATACATACATCTCCTTACTCTCAGGAGTCCAAAAGGTAACTGAGGTTTCACCCCGTAGTCAGTTACAGACCAATAATTTCTTCGTAAATAAGGCACGAGATAGTCAAATGACTCACTTCATGTCACATTGAATCTCAAACGAGTATGTGACAGAAACCTATCCCAGATGTTATGTTCTTGTGTCTGGACTGTAAATTGTTTGATAGTTAATATCGAGCCTTTCCTGTTTCGTGCAATCTTTAAGCGAGAGTTATCATGTTTTTTACACCTTCAAATCAATCAACTTCTGATACGAAGCAACTTAGCATGTAGTGATTTCACTGAAATAAAGTTTATGAGGATAAGCTATATAATTGTAATAAACTGGAATAAGCTAATATGTAGTTCATGCCCGACCATGCACGCTTTATTATGGGCTTGCAATTCAAAATTCTGTAGCACGTAGTCGTGACGATTTTTTTTTCTTTGCACATAATTATAGCTATCATTATATTTAGTAAAGGCCTAGAATATGATAAAATGTTATTTTCTTTTGTCTTGGAGGAAAAATTCTAGTCAGCTGTCAATTTGAGAAGATCTTTGAATTGGATGGCTGCCTGGTCGTGTGATTTGCGCCCTGGACTGTCGTTCAGATTTATCGATGGTCCAGGGTTCAAACCCTGCACGCTCCCATCCCCCGTCGTCCTGCGGGATGTTTGGACTAGGAAGTAATTATCTTCAACTCTGAAGGAACATCCGAAACATGTAAAACATTTTACAAACAAAATAACATGTTTGGTGCATTTTAAAATAGTTACTATTAGTGAAACCAGACAAACTGCTTTATGTGTAATCAGTGCCTGCTTCTCGTGTGCTTCTGATGTGTGTTTTAATTGTAATCAATTATTCATCTGTTCTTGAACCAGTTTTCGTGTTGTACGTTGCAGTCTGTCCATCTTAGCATAAGTGGCCGCTCAAAAGCACACCAGCAGTCACATTAACTACATAATCAAAAACCAAATTGACCATGGTGAGGAACACTTCAGGAATGGCATCTTGAGGAAGGCGAGCCTATTGGCAGACAAACTAGGTCATGAATCAGTGCTGCCGATAATTTGTAGTCGACAGACACAGCAAGCAAAAAAACATTTGTTTGGATTTAGGGATTATTATAGAACACTGCTGTACAGTCCGTATCTGGATTCGTTAGTTTCTTGGTTAACGTTTCTCTTATCAAGCAATACTAATGCTCAGTTCAACTTGTTTTGTTGACATCCTAAAACGATGCAAGAGCATGAAACAAGTATTTATCTTATCTAGCCCTAACACATACAGACGTTACTTCAAAAAGAAGATTATTACGTCCTACGCGTCATGCATTTACAGTGAAATTAATATCGTAGAGGTATAAAGGGGGGGGGGGGCGAGGGGGCACCAGTTCTTTTCTTTAATATGCTCGGGGAAAAAAATTGAAGCTACGACTTTGAGCCATAGGTGGCTACTTGCATTCCCCTGCAAAAAAATCCTGCGGGCGCCCATGAACACCCGAAATATTTTTTTCTATGAAATATGCGATGAAATATGTCTTGATGTGAAATGAAATCTACATGCTCTTAGCAGTTTAACCCAGATACTTAACTATTATTAAAGACGAGCACATCGATTTCAACACATAAAACTAGTCAATTACTTCATACAGACTTTTATAATTCCTTCTCACGTGACTTCTACTGTGACCTTATCACTTCTCTTTACATCGCTACTTTTCTATAATCTTCTAACTCTCAGGTCGACCGACTACTAGCCTACTTAGTTGCTAGACTTCTAACAACTCTCAGGTCGACCGACTACTAGCCTACTTAGTTACTAGAATTCTAACAACTCTCAGGTCGACCCACTACTAGCCTTCTTAGTTACTAGACTTCTAACAACTCTCAGGTCGACCGACTACTAGCCTACTTAGTTACTAGACTTCTAACAACTCTCAGGTCGACCGACTACTAGCCTACTTAGTTACTAGACTTCTAACAACTCTCACGTCGACCGACTACTAGCCTACTTAGTTACTAGACTTCTAACAACTCTCAGGTCGACCCACTACTAGCCTTCTTAGTTACTAGACTTCTAACAACTCTCAGGTCGACCGACTACTAGCCTACTTAGTTACTAGACTTCTAACAACTCTCAGGTCGACCGACTACTAGCCTACTTAGTTACTAGACTTCTAACAACTCTCAGGTCGACCGACTACTAGCCTATTTAGTTACTAGACTTCTAACAACTCTCAGGTCGACCGACTACTAGCCTACTTAGTCAATAGACTTCTAACAACTCTCAGGTCGACCCACTTCTAGCCTACTTAGTTACTAGACTTCTAACAACTCTCAGGTCGACCGACTACTAGCCTACTTAGTTACTAGACTTGGATTTCCTTCTACGTTTTTTTTTTACACGGCTAAAACAAAACCCCCGTGGGCGTGATCAGGGGTTGTCGAGAGGCCACCCATTGCACGGAGCGGGGTTGAAAGAGAGCCCTCACGGTCCTGTCGATAATCTATGCGCCGTTCCTCAAGGGGCCGTTAAACTAATGGCGAGCCCTTCACGGTTAGCTTGGTACAACATAGGAAAATGGCGGAGGTTCCCGGTGCACTTGGCCTTCGGCCATGTCTAGCCCATGCGTCGGGGGCCAGATACATCGAAAATAGCAATGCTTTACATAGGCATTGACTTGGGTCTCTTCCAGACAGAACTGTGCGTTCACACAGGTTTTTTTTTTTTTTTACTGTTTGACACTAAAACAGGTTTTTTTTTAAATTTTAGAGCTCGAAGAGCCTTCGGCTCACTCTTAGAGCAGCGGTTCTCAACCTTTTTTGCTCGGCGACCCCTTTTTACAATTCCTCACTATGCCGCGACCCCCCCCCCCCCCAACAGTAAATCTTATTTTCATTGCCAAAGCTTTATGTTTAATCATGAAACAATATGTAATTATATTCTCTTTATATCTCTTTAAGATATGCATTTATTTATCTTACTATTTCTAATTCATATTATTCACATTGCATACACCTGTGACGTTTTTCTGTATTTAGACATGATAATGAACAGGCTGTTATGCAAATAACGTATTATTGCAAATTGAAGAAGAAAATACAACACAGACTAATTGGGACATGACTACAAACACTTGATCCAGATGTCTGTAATAGAGAAATTTTTTCGCTGCATCTTTCTGAATAAGTTCAATAAACAATTTCTGTGTCCTAAGAATTGTCACTTTTGACTTTCATTGGAGTTCTGGCAGGTGCAAATGGGATGTTAAGTAATTTGGAAAGTTTGATTAAATTTTGTCCGCAAAGCATTAGCAAATGGCATCACTGATAATTCGAACTTAAATAACTTCGCTACAATTGACATACAAACTGATGGGGCAGGCAGAGGAAACATTGGTGAATGTCTTAAGAGAGTGTCCAAATGATACGGGGAGACAACTGAAGGGTCACTTGAACTCCATGGAGGCTATGAGACACTACGTTCAACAACAGAGTTTCTTACCAGCAATATGGGAGGCCCACAACAGAGTTTCTTACCAGAGCACTACGAGAGGCCCATGCTTTTCTGCCCTGCTACCATTAGAAGTCCATCCAAGGTTCATTTTGTCCAATATGTTATGCATTTCTATACAAAGTTTACGTATTACAATTCAAATTTATGGATGCACTGTTCAACCTTTTTCAAAACGTACACATTCTGGTTCACATATTACAGATTTAACACCTTAGTATATAGAGTGGACACCCTATATGAACTTTATAAGTGGCGAGCCTTAAACTTCACTTATATCTTATTATTATTGACGATTAATAATGACTCTTGACCTTACGTACGACATACCAGAGCTTTACAACACGACCAGGCTTATGCATTAAGCGCATTTACTTAAACTGTTGAAATTTGTTCTGCTGCGACAATTAAAATGTTTGAAATGAATTCTGATTCTGCTGTCTGCTACATCTATCTTCGAATAACAATAAAAATAGTAATTTCCGTTGTTACAAAAACATGTATGTGTCAAGTTTTACATTTTAGATTAGGCCATACTCTCGATGAGCTTAAACGACCAATGACAAGTTATCAATCGACACCCAAAAGGGGTCGTGACCCACAGGTTGAGAAACCCTGTCTTAGACGATCAAACGGAATGCCAAGGGTCTTGAAAGTATCTGTGAGGTCAGTTATATTATCCCTTCGGTTGATATAACAATGGGGTACATTGTTGTTTTAGATAACTTCCATAAACGCTTTATCTCCAAGCCAAGGTTCCCATAGTTTCGCTGTTTTTCCAACTCAGTTTGAGAGGTTTTACCCTCAGTTTTTCTTTAATTATGAGATAGTGGTACGGCGATGTCAATAATGGTAGCGACTTTTTCTTTTTATCGATGAGCAGCAGATCAGGGCGATTAAAATCTACCCTTTTGTTGGTCAAAATAGGCATATCCCAGTACAGCAGATGTTCAGTAGACTCGAGAACCTCATTTTAATTAGGAGGAGTATCCTTACCGATCAAATTATGTGTCAAAGCCAAGTGCTAGTGTATTAGCTTTGCAACTTGGTTATGGCGACCTAGGTAGGCATATTCCTATAGGGCTGAACATCCTGCCATTATGCGTTCAATAGACTCACCCACATTTTCGGCATTAGTCAACAATATTGAGTCCTAGGATATGTTTCTCGTAATTGTTTTGTCCCAATTACTCTCGTCTTGTATTGCTGTAACAAAGCCTTCAGTTTTAGGGTAGAGAGGCAGCCTTGTCAATGTTTTCCCCATCTAATAATGCGGGAATTTTCCGTGGAGTGTTTTTTCTTACCAATGGCGAAATCTCTTCTGGTGGAGGACTTGTGGTTAAACATCGAAATTTGGTTCGTAGTATTTTCGATAGTCTGTAAATGTCATGTAGGTCGGTCGGGATGGCCCAGCTATTTATTGCAGTGATAAGGTTACTGCCAGACAGTTTAGTGTTGATTTTATTTAATCTTTCCTTTTTTTAATTTTTATGGTTTATTCCAAGTTATTTCTAAAACGAGGCCGAGTTAAATTCCCTCGATGCCTTCAAATGCAATGTTGGTGCTGGCTGCCTTGCACTTTTACGATGTTTACACCATAGGGTCTACTTATTCAGGTCAAAAGAAACATATCGTCAATTAGGTTTTAATTATGGTGTGTAATTTTGCGCGTTTTCTGCATATAGATTTAAATCATCTCTGTATAATAGGCGAGATGTACTTTTTCTAAATTTAAGTGTCTTCCTTGTCCGTACGTAGTGCAATGGAGGAATTTAGATAGTGAGTTAAACTCAGATGTAGATTTATCTTCCACTTATCCAGACTCTCGCGGAACTGAATCAACTGCTTTTTTTTGTAGTCGATGTAGCATGTTAAGTTTCTTTTTCTTCTATTAGGTTGGTGCAATATAGTATCTATGGTTAGATGTAATTTACAGCCCATCGACTCTTCAATGCAACCTTGTTGTTCCTCTGCTAGTAACTTATGGGCTTGTACATTTTTTATTATTATTTTTATTACTATTAATTATTATTTTAAACAATTTTCAAACTCCTAATGACATGTAAAAAGAAATATAAAGTACACAACTTTTAAAGAGTTCTCTTAAGAAGCTTTGAACAATTTAGAAACTCCCAATTGACATTAAAAAAAAGTTATAAACTCATTATGAGTTGTCAAGGGAAATGTGAACTCAATTCTAAGCCTCAAATATATGTGCTATTTAAAGAATCAAAAAGAAGCAGTGTGTCATGTGGCAAGCACAGTGACCAATAGCTAATAATGTTTTACTGCTATAAAGTAATTCTTTTACTGTTATTAAGTTTATGTTTTATTGCTTTTAAATTATAATTTCACTGCCAATATAAATAAATGTTTTACTGCAATAATAAAGTTTTTATGTTTACGTAGGCTACAGACAAATGACCTGTATATCATCTGCCTCACTTGTCCACCTTTGAGTTAAGCCCCACTCACTATGTCACTCTAGAAGTAGATTTTCAAAAATTCTACAATTCTAGGTATAGAAATAGAATATCTACACTAGAATTTACATAGAAAATATAGTCTACTCAGTCTTATCCAGATCTTAGACTAGTACAAGAGCACTAAATTTACTGCTTTTAATAAGTTTGAAAGTTACTGGTATTATAAAGTTTAAATGTTTTATTGTTATAAAGTTTAAATTTTTCACTGCTGTTATAAAGTTTGAATAATTTACTGATATTATACAGTTTTAGTGTTTCAATGCTATTATAAAGTTTTAATGTTTCATTGCTATTATAAAATGAAATGCTTTACTGCAATAATAGTTTTAATGTTTTTCTGCTATTATAATATTATAAAGTTTGAATCTTTCACTGCTATCATACAAATTGGGTACTAGGAAATAGTTGGGGAAAAGTAAAATTGGTTGTTCAATGTGCTGCCCACACAACACCCTTGTTAACTGTGGACCACAAAACAAATGACCTTTTCATCATCTTTAGTTTTTTTACTTGAGACCATTAAAAATAAAGTTAAGACTCACCTACAGCTCATCATTCTATAAGATTTTTAACAAGCAAATTACAAAAATTCCGTAAATTAAAAAAAAAAAATTAACTAAAGGGGAAGAACTCTGCCCCAAAAAGTATATAAATAGTGTACAAGTTATTTCCCTGATTTGATATCAATTACAAATAATCATTTGACTAGTGTATTTTTTAAATTGATTCATGTTGTTGACATTGTTTATACAAGTATCAGTAATAATTCCCCTTGACATAGCGAGGTTCCGATCCATGAACCTCTGGGTTATGGGCCCAGCATGCTCCTGCCGTGCATGTTTTGTTAGGTAGAGTAAATAATGGTATACTATCAAATTAATCTGAAAATGTGTGAGGGAGAAATATCTGTATCTGTGATTTGTTTCTCTTGTTGGTATCAAACTAAATAATTAATTAGGCCTACCAGATGTTTTTATTTATTCATTTCTTGTCTATGCTAATAAATAATTTTGAAAAGTTTCATCTTGGCTATCATTTAAAGACACTTTTTATTACAAGCAGCCCATGCAAGTGTCTGGAAATCACCAGAATGTACATTGTGATCTGTAAATCATCAGAATGTATTTTATTTTGGTCTGTATATCAGCATAATGTACTTTATTTTGACCTGTAAGTCCGCAGGATGTACTTTATGTTGGTCTTAAGTCCGCAGGATGTAATTTATCTTGGTCTGTAAATCAAAACAACTGAATATATTACCTAAATTATTTTTTTTCATAAAAAAATTATATTTCATTTATAATTATTTTCATAAAAACACCTTAAAAATCCTTTGCTATCCTGTTGCTTTTGAGTTTTGGACTTCATCTATCTTCCTGTTTAGTTATGTATGCAGAGCATTTGAAATAGAAAAAAACAACTTGTTAACTTTAAAATGTAAAGCTATAATTAAATAAACTATGGTAACTACTATTCAAAAGACAGTACAGATATGACAAAATAAATAATATATAGTACAATGTCAACACCTTAAATCATAATCTTGGCTGTTATCCTAAGTCACGTCTTAATTACAAGTAGTCCAAAACAACTGAATATATTACCTTAAAATATTTGTTTTTGGATAACTTTGCTATTTCATTTAGAACTATAGTCATAAAATACTTGCCTCAAAATCCTTACTATTCTGTTGGACTTCATCTGTTCTTCCAATTTAGTTATGTATGATCAGCATTTTTAATAGAAAAAAATAGCTAGTTAACTTAAAAATGGAGATATTGGAAATTGTACTACATTAGTATTTATATTATTGAATTTAAAAAGTTCTGTATTTACTCTGTTTATCTATGGGAGTTTTATCGATTACCAACATACAAAACTAATCATTAAAATAAAATTAGTTTAATTTATTAGAACACTGAAAACACATAAATTGGCATGCATGAAACCTAAAGATTAAAAAAATAAATTACGTTTTGCTGATATTTACCTGTAGTTTCTTAGCTAATCTGTTTCAAATTATGCATATATATCAAAAGAATCTAATTTTAAAAAGTTAAATCAAAGTATTTTGAAGTCCCAGTAAAATGTGACTTTAACTAAGGAACTATTAGACATATCTTTATATGTAGCTTTAAAACCTTACCTGTTACTTCTAGGAGATGGCTTCATTTTACTGTATGCTGATATATTTCTAATTGGATCTCCAACTGAAAAATCAAAAATAGAACATTTGGCAACCAAATGAAAGAGAATGAATTGAAAGTCTTAGTGATACTGACATGTACTGAACTAATGAATTATTCTAGCTCTATTAATTATAATAACATGTTGACAACTTTAAAAAATTATTCTTTATGTTTAGTTAAACACAAATATTTTCAACTTGCATGCAAAAAAAACAAAAAAAAAAAAGAGAAACAAATGAGAAAAAAAAAAGATGACTTGCTTTGCTGGAGTTACCTCCCATTCATAGGCAATGCATACATTGAAAGAAACAGTTAAGTATATACAGCTAAAGCATAGTATTTTAAAAGACTACTCACCTTATAGAATAAATATTCCTTGCTGTGATTTTTATATTTTGCATGTCCCTATTAGATGATGGTTTCATTTCTCTGCATGCTTCTTTTTTTTTCTTTCTTTCTTTTTGCATGAAACATTTAGATCTCTGCAACTTGATCTGAAGAATATTATGAAATGAATGAAAAGAGCATTGGGCTGTCTAACCAATAATGTGTTTAAATGAACTTAGTTGCATACTCAGGATTGTGCTCTATAAATGCTATGTCAGGAGATGAACTATCAAACTTATGCAAATGTGGAAAATAAATTACCGAAGCATTAGTAGAAATATTCTTAACATGTTATTGGAACATAATACATATTTTCAAATTAGCATGCATAAATCTAAACAAAAAAAGATTTTACTTGCTTTGTTGAGTTTTATCAATAATTTCAATTCCGCTGTTCTGTACTATACATCGGTCAAAAGAAACAAAATTTAATTTTATATACCTAAATTATAGTACGTTAGAAAATTACTTGCCTTAAGGAAGAAAATCTTTTGGACATCTTTGCTGCGATTCTTAACATGTTATTTTTATTTATTTTGCCCGTTCCTGGTAGATGATGGTTTTATTCGTCTGTATGCTGCTTTATAGTGCTAGAATGTACTCAGACACCTGATCTGAAAAATTCAAAATGTGATAATGATTAAATGATAAATGGATAAAATATTAGGCAGTCTAACCAAAGATATGTTTAAATCTTGCTGAAGATAATGACATTTTTACTAAGCTTGTTGATTACTTCTAAATTGTTCTAGCTTAAAAAAAATGTTATGGGACTGAATGAAATTGTTATTCTTCAAAAGTTATTGGAAAGAAAAGCATTCTCAATGAGCATGCATAACAACAGATCAACAGCAACAACAAAAAATGGAAAATTACTTACTTTGCTCTATTGTATAATCCTTTTCATAGCTTACATGTTCTGTACTATGCATATATTAAGAAAAAATACACTTTAGCTTATTATAGATAATTATTATTAATTTAAGACTACTTGACTTAAAGGAAAAAAACAAACTTGTGGACATGTAGCTTCTATAGTTTGTTCTAAGTAGATAATTGTTCCATTCAACTGTATGCTGTATGCTAAAGATCCATTATGCTCTGCAACTTGATCTGAAAAATTATAAATGGATTGAGCATCAAAGATGACGAGTTTAATTTTTAGTAGACTATTCTGAATTGTGTGCACATAATGAAGCCAATTAAAAACAAACAAATTGTTGAATTTAGAAGCACATTTTGAGCCAAAAGAATAAAGATTTGGATATGCTTACTGCACAGTTCTTGATATCTCTACTTCTTGCCTGTTACTCCTTCTGTATGCTCCACTACTTGATCTGAAAAATATTATATATATATAATACTAATTTGTCTTTAAAGAAGAGATCCTCTGTGATGGTCGATACACATTTTTTTAATGCATTGGCTGTCGGAAAATGGTTTCATGTCTCGATGTCTCTACTTACAATTTGAGAAACTCTATAGCTAGTCTTACAGACAACTCATTTTCTTGTCCCCTTTTTGGTAAATATTGTCCACTCTAGGTGTATTCTACCAATCGCGTCTCAAACCAAGAAAGAAAGTCAAGGTGGTAAGTCGTTGTGCTGGCCACATGACACCCTGCTCATTAACTGCTGGCCAAAGAAATAGATGACCTTAGCATCATCTGCCCCATAGATCACAAGGTCTAAAACAGGGGCGGACTGGGTATCAAAATCGGCCTGGGCATTACCATATAAACCGGCCCACAAATGGCATGTCATATATTTTGGTGGGGGGGATTTTGACCCCACATCGCAATATATGTGTGTGTGCATATGTAATTAATCTTCATTACATTCTGATCTTTCATTCTTTTAAATTTTTTTTCTACCCTAGAATACTATCTTCCTATAATTAGTGGAAAGACAGTACACACCGCCAAGGGACAGCTAGGGAGTATCAGTACCCTAATAACATTGATCATACAGATTCTGGACAAACAGAAGTTCACCTAGTTAGGCAGTGTTATCTCAAGCGATGGACATGCGCATGTTGCATGTCGGATCTGAACAAACACATCAATTAGCCTGCAGATTAAAATCCACCTACTTAATACAATCATTGTCCCAACGGTCACCTAACTGTAAGAGGTGGAAGGCTGAAAAGAGGCTGTGCTGTGATGGCTGAGAAGGATCATACGAATAAGATACCGAGATGATGATATCAATTGAGAAATATTTTCCTGCACAGATATTTGCCGTATAAGGAAAGTGACAACAGAACTTCGATTGACATTTGTGAGTCATATTAGACAAGATGAAACACATTTAACAAAATCAGTCTTAATATGAAAGCCGAAAAGAGGAATGCAAAAACATGACAGTCCATGTCTAACATGCCTTCACACCTTTTTTTTTAGTAGTTCTGATTTTCGTGGGCACCAGCTGAGAAGTGGCTGTTAAAGTCTCCTTAGATTGATTTCTGTAGAGGGAGCTTGCAGCCTTTATGTCTAATGACCTGCGAGAGGCTTACAATTGAACATGTTACGTTCCCAATAAAGTGGTCAGAAAAGATGTTTGAAAAGCTCCTTAAACTCTCTCAGAGTAGTCGGGGCGAAGCCCCGGCCCCCAAGCATTTTTCTCCATTTCTGATCTTCAGAAAATCTTTCTCCTGGCATTAATTTTCTCATAATAGGAAAATTACAAATCAAACAATATTAAATTAAGAAGGTTTGGCATATATTGATACTAAACTGTGAGAGACATTTGAGGTAGAAATTTTCTTTTAAAAAGTTGCATTTTGGAAAAGTGCATTTTTTCAACTTGGGTGTCACCTGGTGCAGACCGCACCCCCCCCCCCCCCGCACCTGCATAGTGACGCCACTGCCATGACCTATTATTTAAAGTATTAATCTAAATCTCCATTTATTAAATATCGGATGTGACAGCTCTATTTAAATTATTGTAATAATTTTCAACATTAATGACATTATACTAAGCATAAGTTTGAAATTAATTATAATGGTAAAATAATTGATTTAGGTCTAGATTTATTTTTTAATTAAATATTTTTTTTTGTAAGTATTTTTAGATCTATGTTATTAAAAATAAACAAAAAGAAAGATACTTTTTCTTTTTAAATCTCAGAAAGTAGAACTTTATACCCATATTGAACTGTGAATAAAGTTGGGTGGTTTGCAATTTTGCGGCTGTGTGTATGTGTTTAAGTTAATCCCTATTAAGTATTGTTAAAGAGCTAATTGTCACCCCTTTTTTTTTTTGCTGCGTTATATCAACGTTTTCTAACTTAAACTCTCTCATCCCTTTTTTCGTTAAATTTCAATGGAACCATAAAAAGACGGGGGAGGGAAGGAGAAAAAAAAATGGAAGTGCCATCAAAGGTCCATGCTGACCAACAAAATGATTAGGCCAAACAACCTCGGAGACATCAAAGTAGTGTGCATAGCAGAAAGTACGGACTTATGTTTTGCAATTGTTAATGCGTAGGCTAGTGTATAAAGTATTTTTTTTTTTTGATATTCTGCTTGAATTTCAAACAAAATTAATTGTAATAATAATAAAAAAAAAAATTTAAAAACTTGTTCGGGCATCTGTGTCTTGCTGTCACTTTGTTTTTTAAGTTGTCTGCATTGAAATTTTTTTCTTTGGTTGCAACCAGACTGACCCATTTGGTACCGGCCACCAGGCTTTGCCCATATAGCCAGTCCGCCCCTGGTCTAAAATCAAAATTTTATTTTGATTTTTGTCAAAATAGTAAAGAAATGATTTACAGCCAGTGAATTCTCAACGAACTATGTTTAGTTTTTATATTTATCTTTTGTAATTGTTTTAAAACTAATGCTTTAGTTTCAGGTCTGAGAATGAATCAAATTGTACTTACAGCGAGGCCAGTAGACATGTACACATTTCTATAATGCTGAATGACCTTCAGTTGTTTCACTCAGAATACCTTGACCAAAACATTTTGATATCTGTCTCAAAAATTGTATTGAGAAAAATATTGAATTCTACAAACAAATACAATGTTTTCTTAATTAAAGCCAAAGCAACACAATAAAACTTAACTAAATAATTATTGTAAATTGGTTTATGCTCTGGGCTATCCCTAGTTCAAATCCTGCCTACATCCTACCCATCCCTTCCATCATGCGAACACACAAAACATGCAAGACAAACTAACAATGTTAGTATTATAAAGCATTTTTTTTTTGTTGAGATGCCAGTGCTTAAAGTCAAGCATTAGGTTAAAACTAATTTCTTGTGACCTCTTTTGTTGTTGTTCATTTCTAAATGTGTTTTTATACCATCCTCTACTTTTTTAAACCCAAGCTTTTCTAGTGAATTAAGCCAAAGTTTGATAAGTGACTTAGGAAAAAAAAAGCAACAACAAAAAAATAAAAAAGGAAAGCCACTTACTTTCTTGAGACTACCACAAATGAAAAGTTTTTCCCCAACATCTGATAGTAGGTAACATTACTGAGCAAGTGTTGCTAGCATTGTGAACTAGCCAAACATTTGAGTACAAACATTATGAACATCACTCATCTTAAAAGAGTAAAGTATTATATACATTTGAAACACACAACTTGAACACATGAGATTTTAAGTACTACATTCCTTATCAAACAAAAAAAGGTAAGTCTACAAGCATTTAATGGGGCCATGGTGGCTAGGAGGTAAAACCCTTGGCTTCCAAACTGAGGGATCTGCAGTTTGAATCTCAGTGAAGACTAAGATTTTGAATTTCTGGATTATTAGTTGGGGAAAGTAAAGGCAGTTGGTTGTGATATGGCCACATGACACCCCTTTGTTAACCATCGGCCATAAAAACAGATGACCTTTACAGCATCTGTCTTAGAGATCCCTTTCTTTATTGAATTATTCAAATTTATTTGATTGTCTCCTTTTTTAATTACTTTTGTAAAGCCTTTGTTGGTAAAATAAACTAAATGTCCTCACTGAAACTATAACAAGTGTAAAATAATTGAACTTGTTTGTTTCTGCTCAATTCAATCTACTTCTTAACCATCAGCAACATGCAATAAATTCTTATGTGCCCTGGTCTAGTTTTGTATGGACAAGCCAAAACTGCCAACTTCCTTGGTAAGTATGTAACTTAAGATTTACTGAGGTTATTCTTATTTTTAAATTTTCTATTTCATAGCTGTAGTTATTACTGAGGTTATTCAGATCATTTTTAAAATAAAGCACTCATGATTCACCAAAATGGAAGCTATAGGACACGAGATAGGCTATCTTATGATCTATATATAAATATATATAATTACAAGTTAATGACTCCAATGACTCTACTATGTTGGCAAATGCACTACTTCTGGAACAGCAACAATTTGTATCTGAATCTGAAATGATTTGAACATGTTACAATTTTATTACAATGAATTAAGAGAAATAAAGAAAAAAAAAAAGGCTTCTCTTTAGACATTGTTTTTATTTACTTAATAACAATAATCTTTTTAATTCAAAAAACTTATTCACAAAAGACTTTTCTTAAAATCCTTTTTATCCTGTTGTGATATGTATTTACCTGGGTTGTCTGTTGCTTTAGCGTTTTGGACTTCATCTGTTCCTCCAGTTTAGTTATGTGTGCCCAGCATTTGAAATAGAAAAAAACAACAAATAGTTTAATTAAAAATGTATAGCTATTAAAAAATACTGTAATTACTATACAAAAGATCTAGATATTTAATGTTATCTTTCGATAACATTGTAAAAAAAAAAAACAGTTCAAAATATCTACTGTATTATACAATGTCAATACCTTAAATCATTCTCTTGCTATCATTTGAAGTCTGTTCTTAATCACAAGTAGCAGCCCATACAAGTGTCTGTAAATCAGCACAAGGAACTGTACCTTGGTCTGTGAATCAGCGCGATGTACTTTTTCTTGGTCTGTGAATCAGCAGGATGTACATTATCTTGGACTTCATCTGTTCTTCCAGTTTAGTTATGTGTGCCCAGCATTTGAAATAGAAAAAAACAACAAATAGTTTAATTAAAAATGTATAGCTATTAAAAAATACTGTAATTACTATACAAAAGATCTAGATATTTAATGTTATCTTTCGATAACATTGTAAAAAATAAAAAAAAATGGTTCAAGATATGTAATGTATTAATCAATGTCAATACCTTAAATCATCCTCTTGCTATCATTTGAAGTCAGTTCTTAATCACAAGTAGCAGCTCATACAAGTGTCTGTAAATCAGCAGGATGTACTTTATCTTGGTCTGTGAATCAGCAGGATGTACATTATCTTGGTCTGTGAATCAGCAGGATGTACATTATCTTGGTCTGTGAATCAGCAGGATGTACATTATCTTGGTCTGTGAATCAGCAGGATGTACTCTATCTTGATCTGTAAATCAAAACAAATGAATATATTAACTAAAATCATTTTTCCAATATTCAAAAATTTTTTTTTATTTAAATCATTTATTCACAAAATACTTTACTTAAAATCGTAGTTATCCTGTTGTAATTACTACTATACAAAAGATCTAGTCTAGATAGTTCAAGTTATATTTTTATCTAATTTATATATAAGATGTATAATAAACAAGTTACAAAAAAATGTGTTTAAAAATGAGACAAAAAAATAATATATAAACAATGTTAACACCTTAAATCATCATATTGGCTATCATCTGAAGTCACTTCTCAATTACAAGCACCTATCAAGTATCTGTAAATTTGCATGTACTTTATCTTGGTCTCTAAATGAGCAGGTTGTACTTTATTGTGGTCTGAAAATGAGAGGATGTACTTTATTTTGATCTGTAAATCAAAACAACATATATTAACTATTAAAAAGGTAAATTATATAACAATTTGAACACCTATTGGAATTTCTGAGCTAATCTAGCTTCATTAGTTGTATATATTAAAGAAAACTAAGAAGTTAATTGTAAGATTGCTAAATGAAAATACTTAGGAAGGACACTTGCCTGTTAAGAAAAAAAAAATCAGAAAATCTTGCTCCATTGCTTTTTATATGTAGGTTTTAGGTCTAGACTCTTGTTCATAAATGAAGGTCCAAATGATCTGTAGGTTATTTTACTTCTAAATCAATGGGATGTACTCCATATCTTGATCTGACAATTATTATAAAGTATGATAATTAATAGTGGTAAGTAGAATAAACAGAGATGTTTCAAAACATTCTAATTTTTAGAAGAGAATATGAAATTTTTACCAAGTCAATTTGGGAAAAAATATTATTTCAACTAGCTCTATGTATATTGTAAAAGTAAAGTTCCCCTTTCATACTGTGGTCAGATGATGTATAGATAATCTGTTTCTGTGCCCCAAGGGTGTTGTAAAAGGTCTTTACTTTTCCGACACTTTAGTCAGGTACCTATTAGAGCTGGGTGGACTAAAAGGTGCCCTAAAATCCCAAAATTAAAGATAGTCTTCATTTGGATACAAATTTGGGACCTCTTTGTTTGGAAGCCAAAAGCTTTACTACTCAGCTACCCAGCCTCCCTTTATATACTTATTTAACTTAGTGATGCGCTCTACTCGAACTTTAAATGCAATATGTAATGACTTCAGGAAATGTAGGGTTAAGAGTTTGTTAATTATTTGAATCAGTTGGCATTTGGACTTTGAGGCGACAGAGTCAACTGTGGCCCCTTCTGATACTTAAACTTCAACTTAATTGTACAGCAGTAATGACATTAATTGCTTTTCTCATCTGAAGCTTCTGAGTTTATTTTTTTAATTTGCTTAATGATAAGACTTTCAAAAACTACTTGCCTTAAGGGAAAAAAATGTGGACACTCACTTCAATTCTTGATATGTAGTTTTTATTATTTGGCCTGATCGTAGTAGATGATGATTTTATCTGTATGTGTAAAGTTCTAACTTTATATCACTAGTAAATATGAATTGTGATAATAAATGGTCTTCCTTATAAAAGAAGATAAGATTATATATTAGTGACTGGAATTCGTACTAAGCTAGTATTTAGTACTATTATTGAAATAGTTCTGTATATGCTCTGTTAATCTATGGGAGTTTTATCAAAGTTTTTTTTTTTTACCAACATACAAAACTAATCATTAAAATAGTTATTTTAATTCATTTGAACACTGGAAGCACATTAATTGGCATGCATAAAACTTGAAAAAAAAAAAAAGCAAAAATAATTATATTACATGCTTTGCTGATTTACCTGTAGTTTCATAGCTGGTCTATTCCATATTATGCATATATATCAAAAGAAGCAGATAATTTAATTTTAAATAAGCTAAATCGAAGTATTTTAAGTCTCTTTACAATATAACTTCAACTAAGCAACTATAAGACATCTTGCTGTACAGCTCTATATATGTAGCTTTCAAGCTCTACCTGTTACTCATAGGAGATGGCTTCAGTAGTCATTATAATACTCTATTTCTAGAGCAATGTGATGTACTGTTGATCTCCAACTGAAAAATGAAAAAATAGAGAATTTGGCAGCCAAATAAAAGAGAATGAGTTGAAAGTCTTGGTGATACTGAAATGTACTAAACTACTGAATTATTCTAGCTCTATGTTATGTGAGGGGAAGTTAAACCAAGTAATAAAACTAATAAAAACATGTTGGCAATTCTGAAAAATTATTCTTTATGTTATTTGAACAATAAAATATTCTCAACTTGCATGCGAAAAAAAAAAAGAGAAAAACAAAAGATTACTTGCTTTCTTAGATCTCTGCAACTTGATCTGAGGAATATTATCAAACAAATGAAAAGAGCATTGGGCTGTCTAACCAAATTTGTGTTTAAGTCTTAGTTGATATGAATTTGAATTAAAGTAGCTGTTTACTGAGGAATTAATTGTGCTCTAAAAATGCTATGTCAGGAGATGAACTATCAAACTTATGCAAATGTGGAAAATAAATTACTGAAGCATTAGTAGAAATATTCTTAACATGTTATTGGAACATAATACATATTCTCAATTAGCATGCATAAATTTAAACAAAAAATAAAGGATGTTACTTGCTTTGCTGAGTTTTATCAATAATTTAATTTCCTCTGTTCTGTACTATGCATTGGTCAAAAGAAACAATACATTTAATTTTTATAGCTAAATTATAGTACTTTAGAAGATTACTCGCCTTAAGGAAGAAAATCTTTAGGACATCTTTGCTGCAATTCTTAACATGCCATCTCTTCTTATATATATTTTGCCTGCTCCAGGTAGATGATGGTTTTATTCATCTGAATGCTGCTTTAGAGTGCTAGAATGTAATCTGACACTGCAAAATTCAAAATGTTATGATTGTAATGATAAAGATAAAACATTAGGCAGTCTAACCAAAGATGTGTCTAAATCTTGGTGAAGATCATGGAGTTTTTACTAAGCTTGTTGATTACTCCTAAATTATTGTAGCTGAATGAAATTGTTATTCTTCAAATGTTATTTAGAAAAAAATAGCATTCTCAATGAGCATGCGTAAAACAGATCAACATCAACAGCAACAAGAAAAGTAAAATTATAATACTTGCTTTGCTCTATTGTATAATCATTTTCATAGCTTGCCTGTTAATGACTATGCATACAGCAAAGAAAAAATAATATTTGCTTATAATAGATAAATTATATTAATTGAAAAGACTACTTGCCTTAAAGGGAAAAAAAAACAAAAAAAAACTTGTGGACAAGTAGCTTCTATAATTTGACTGTTCCAAGTAGATAATGGGTCCATATGTATGCTGTATGGAATACCAATCTGATGTGATCTGCAACATGATCTGAAAAAGTTTTTCGAATGATAAATGGATACAGCATCAAACATGAGTAAGTTTTAGTAGAGATAATGGAATATGTACTAAACTAGTTTGGTCACTTGAATTAATCTAGCTCTATTAATACTAAGTGAATTGAACCAAGTTATTTAAAAATTATTAATACCAAGTGAAAAGAACTAAGTCATATCAAAATTATACTAACAAGAAAAAATACTGAGAGAACTAACTCACAAAATTATTCTTAAAATGTTAAAAGGTAATTTAAACATTGAAAACAAACATATTTTTAGCATGCAATAAACAACAGATTTAAAAAATTACTTGCTTTTCTGAGGTTTATCTGTAGTTTTATACCTAGATTGCTATGTATACATAATGAAGCTAACGTCTGAATGCTCTTTTAGTCCAAGAGTGCTAGGATGTACTCCACAACTTGACCTGAAAAGATGAGATAATTGAATAGAGCACTGGACTACTTAACCAAATAAATTGAGTTTAAATCTCTGTATGGATACTGAAATATATAATAAACTAGTTTGAACACTCTTGAACTAATCTCTCTCTCTCTCTCTCTCTAAATACAAAATAAGAACAAAATATCAAATGTATACAAAAGTAAAAAATAATTACTAAACATTGAGAGAACTAAGAAAATTATTCTTAAAATATTATGTAAACATTGAAACTGAAATTCTCAATTAACATGCTTTAAATATTAGTTAAAAAAATATATAAATACTTGCGTCTCTGAGGATTATCTGTAGTGTTATAGTTTGCCTGTACTGTATTATACATACATTAAAGGAAGCAATGAAGTTAATTTAAAAATAAAGCATTTAGAAGAAAAACTTACCTCATACAAATATTTTTTAGAGATACACTTGCTTCACTTTTTTTTATGTAGTTCTCAAGCCCAAATGTGCTGGTTTCATTCATCTGTAGGATGTTATATTTCTAGAGCAATAGAGTGCATCAACATCTAAAAAAATATAGAATGGAGTGTTGTGATGCCATACCAAAGATATTGAGTTTAAGGCTATCTTGAGAAATTGGAATTTTTACTGCTATTTCTAGATTTTCCTGAATTATTCAGGCTCTATAAATGATAAAAGCAATGTGAAGTGACAGGTTGTATTAAGATAATATGATCATAAGTTTTGACGTTAAAAGCTTCAAATGTAGATCAACAGATCTGGTAAGGGCCTACTTCAAAAAATAAAATTTTATAAGATAATTAGAATCTATATTGATTCTAGATATAGAGTAGACTAGAGTCTACATCCTATGCATTTCATGTATCAATCTAGAGTCATACATGATTTAAACTCTGCTAACTGGTTGGTTTTCCTGGCTGATTAAGGTTTAATGCATCCCATTCTTTATTTAATGGCACTAGGGAAGAAGGAGCACTTGTACGAATTTGTTCTAGCGTACTTAAAAACAATTTTGTATCATTATGTATGATCAATTAATTCTTGAATTAGGCCTACATATATCTAGATTCTCTATACTGAGTAGAATCTAATCACGATCATGACATTCGTCATATAACTTCATATTCATGATATTGGTATGTCCCATCGTGCATTTCTAAGCCTTTAGACTTAATCTGGTAAGAACTATTATAACTATAACTAGACTATAGACATAGATTGTCTTATATATTTCAACATTACTTCAAATAGTTCAAAAAAAGATGGGTGAGGTAATCTAGACTAGATCTAACGTCAAACTAACCTACTACAGCATTATACTATAGACTTATAGACTAGACGAGTAAATCTAGATGTAATACTATCGCCACTATCGGGTTTAATCTCTACCTTTTAAGTGCATTAATTTAAACAAAATTCCTTGCTACTGCTGCAAAAAAAGAGTGCTCAAAATCAAATAGTACTTCAGTAAACAAGAAATGAATGTGAATCATGAATGAGATTTTTTTAGCATTGAGTTTGAGTGAGCATCCTAAGATTCTTACTTGGCAAGGCTCTCTAACTTTAGCCTAGACTCTAGGCTAGCGTTGAAGAGATTATTTGTGCATTCAATTTTTTACAAATTCAATTTAAATCTTTTGCTGCATTATTTTATTTTTACAGTTGTATTTAGATCTAAAATCTTTATATATTATTAGAGTTTTTGTTCATTGATTAACAATTCCCAGTTGGTTCAGAATAGACACTATTGTTTTTAATTCTGCTAGCTTATTATGGGCAGATAACTCCAAATGTTTGTTTTTTTTAATCCTAGCTAAACTTCTCCATCACTGTGACTGTGACTGTCATTGACTCATTTTTCTCATTTTTGTCACACAGAATCAGAAAGTTTTGAGTTAAGATTGGAAGAAACTTTAATTGAGATTGACATTGAGAAAGTAAAGTTAGTTGAGTTCATAATTTAGAATCTAATCTATAGAACTGTATAGATCTAGATAGATCTCTAAACTAAATTCATCAATTGTCTTGAATTGAGGGAATAAAGCAATAATTACTATAAATTAGCTATCTTATCTATTATTAGACATTAGACTATAAAGTCACTATTATAATCTATAAGTACTAGATCTATAGTACTATAAAGTCTATAGCCTAGATCATGATGAGTGATGAGTATCTCCTTATCCAGTATAAGTTATAAGAAGTCTATCTAATTACTAAGCCCTACTGGCCCTAGACCTTAGGCCTAGTGCCCTAGCCTAAGACTAATTCAGTAATTGCACTAAGCAAAATTTGAGCACTTGGGCGACTTGGCATTATTTTTTATTAGACTCCCAGAGTATACTTAGAGAGTAAAGTGCGAAGTTCGATCGCATTAACTTAAGCCTGCTGGTAGCGATTTTCACGTTTGGATTTTTATAGCACCATAACAGTCTGACCTATGAAAAAACCGATGGTATCTCTGAATTCCTAATCCTTTTGTCTATAGAAATATATCTGATTTAATGTATCACTTGGCTTAGTTAAAATTAAATATTAGGTCAAAGAGGTGTAGGGTAGGTATCGCCAAGCGTACTTTTCCTTGATCGGATTTCTCCCCTAGTTAGTAGGCTCAATGGGGCTGATAGAAGGCTTGAGCAGATCAATGAAGATATATCTAAAACATGTTTTAATCTTTAATTTTCACTTTAAAGTCATTTTCTTTTTACTCCAGCGCAAGAACACCATATCTACTGCCACCTTTCCCGCGCTCCACAACTTCAAATAGTCTCTTTGAGCTGATGAGTCATCAAACTTAAAAATAGCCATATACCCATGACCCATTTCCTTCACTACCGGGAGGTAAAAAAAATAATAATTCCACACCGCTTGAGTTTGACCTCATCATGAACTTAGCCTTTACAAGGAAAAGGAAATAGTATGTGTCGGAAGTGAAGAACAAAAGTGCATGCACAGTAGCAATATAGTAGTAATTTGGTAAACATTCAAATAAAAAAGTTTTAGCAAATAAAAAGTGAACTGATCAAGCCTCTATACAAATCGAGGCAGATCTAGCTTTGCACTTTACTATAGTAGTAGTAGTACTTTAACTATGTTAATATTGATGCAGATCTAGATCTAGATTTTTTGCACTGTTACTTCTCTTTTCTGTGATAGTGATAGATTAGAGCTGACTTCAAGCTTTATAATGTTATATCTCAAGCTATTATAATGTAGATCTAGATCAGATAATGTATAAATAATTTATAATCTTAGAGATGATAGATCTTGTAGATCTCTCTCTCTCTCTCTATATATATATATATATATATATATATATTAGCTCCTCCTTATTAGAAGATTAGCACATTTTCTTATTTCCTATGAACTTTAAAAAGCCGGCCACACACATAGCATGAGTAGGTTGGGTCAACTACAGATAGGCCTGCTTCTCTCAGCTTTTTGTTGGCTTGCGTTCTTTGATACTGGCCACTCTCCTTGCCTTGTATCTTGAGACTCTGACACTCACAGCTTCATGCCATGAGGAGTGATTGAGAGCTAACTATGTTTCCCAGCCATGAATGTCGTTATCACCACTGGTACTAATTACTATAAATTCATAAGAGGCAGGGGTGAATTTAAATATAGATTATAATAGCTCTAGTCTATCTAACACTATGGGAGTCTAAATGTTATATAATTAATATAATGTCAATTGAATTTTGATTAGTCTAAGTAGATTTTATTCATCCTCTGTTTGGGACACCTCTACTCAAGAAAATAAAGAAACAGTCAATGCCAAATAGAGCCATAAGTTTTATAACTGCAAACGAATATTTACTCAATTAATAAAATCACTAAATTTAGAGACACTTCAGAACAGAAAAATAAAAACAAATTAGCTATAATACATAAAACACTGAACCATAATTTACAAATAAAAATACAAAAACAAAACCTAATAAAAATATACTCAAAAAGATATAAAGATAAAGGCATATTTCTTATTCCATGGCTATGAAATATTCATACAAGTGCTTTACTTCCCTAGTCTGCGCTCCTTCTTCCCTAGTGCCCTTAGAACATAGAGTGGGTTTCTTATCTTCTTCTTATCTTGTATGATACAGACGTTACTTCAAAAAAGAAGATGATTACGTCCAACGCATCATGCATTTAGTCATGCATATTAACCAATGACCTAAACGCCACCAAGTCACTGGTTTTCCTGGCTAGTACAGGCAACCCATTCCATGCTCTAATAGCGCTAGGGAAGAAGGAGCTTTTGAACAAATTTGTCCTAGCATATGGAACGAGGAATGTGCCTTTATCTTTGTGTCTTTCTGAGTATTTTATTAAATTTTTTTATTTGAAGATTATGGTTCAGTGTTTTGTGTATAATTGCTACTTTACTTTTAAGTCTTCTATCCTGAAGGCTTTCTAAATTTAGTGATTTTACTAAAGGTGTTACTCTAGTCAAATGTGAATATTCGTTTGTTATGAATCTCACTGCTCTATTTTGTGACTGTTCCAGTTTCTTAATGTTTTCTTGAGTTGAGGGGTCCCAAACAGAGGATGCATATTCTATTATTGGCCTAACCAAGGTTAAATAATATTTTAGTTTTATGTTCTTAATAGAAATTTCTTCTAATAAACCCTAATGCTTTGTTTGATTTTTTTTATAGTTTCATCAAAATGGGAATTCCATGACAGTTTTTCATTTATTATAACACCTAGGTATTTTGCGTTTTTAGTCTGTGTTACTGGTTTATCATAAATAAGATAAGTGGAATTAATTTGTTATAGTTTTTTTGTTACTCTTAATAACTGACATTTTTCTGCGTGGAAAGACATGCTCCAATTAGATTCCATTTCTGTAATTCATCTAATTCTCTTTGTAAACTTTCTGTGTCTTGTATTGTTCGATATATTATGCAATTGTCTGCAAATAATCTGACTTTTTTTCCTGAACTAATGCAGTTTGGTAAATCATTTATGTAAATTAAAAATAGTAGTGGACCTAAGACTGTTCTTTGTGGTACACCTGAGTTTACTGTTATTGGTGTTGATTTAGAGACATTTATTATTACAGTTTGTTCTCTCCCTATCAGAAAATCTTTAATCCACTGATGCAACGGACCATTAATGCTGAAATATTTTAGTTTTTTAAGCAAACTATGGTGGTGAACTTTGTCAAAAGCCTTAGAAAAATCTAGTAAGATAGCATCTATTTGCTCACTATTATCTAAACCTTTTGAAAAATCATCAATTAGTCCTATTAGTTGTGTTTCACACGATCTATATTTCCTACAGCCATGTTGGTATGGAGTAAGGACATCGTGTAATTTAGTCTTGTGACATGTGTGTCAAATAAAATTCTTTCTTTTAAGTTGTAGGTCATTGTCCCACCTACTTTATTATTACAAATATTGCATCGTAGGGTACCAAAAATGAGTTGAATTATTTAATTTGAATCTTAGTGATCTGCTATTCTTTGGAAACCATTTATAATTAGAATTTCCTTTGCATTTAAAAAAAAATTGCCCAATAGATTGTAGACCTTAAAGTCTAAGTTTTTGAAAAGCAATTGCCTTTTTGTATTTATTTATTAAACAAATGTTGTGTCCTTATTTTACAGGAGTTGCCAAATTTGATGTTTTTAATTGAAGACAACTACAGTAAACAAAAATGTAAGTAATTGTTACCACAGGATTAAGTTTTATGTACTTTTATCATTTAGAAAAAAGTGTGAAGTGAACTGTATATATACTAAGGAATAGGAATGGTTAGTTAGCTAGGTTGTTTGTTTTTTTTGGAAGGGTTAGTCAGTTAGGTTTTTTTTTTGGTTTTTTTTTTTTTTACTTTTAAAAATTAACATGTTGTTTTGTGATACAAATATGAGTGGCACTCTTTGCATTCCAGAGGAAACTATTTAAATAAGTTTTGTTAAAATATGTGATCAAATAAAACCTATCAGTGTTTGTCACTTAATTGCTTATTTTTTGTATGTTTCTTTAAGTGTTCAATAAAATGTTACCTACAATAAAAAAAAAAGATATTGAAAGCAGTTAAATTATCAAATTTTCTGTTGCATATTGTTTTTTTTTTACTCAGCTCTACTTCTGATTTAATGTTAGAAATAAAACATGAAAGTGGCAAACTATGCTCTCATTACAACCTTATTTTTTTTTGTTTTCCAATTCAGCATGCCTTTTATGAAAGGTGCCGCTCCTATACGGAGAACATTAAATTACTTAGAAAATGGGAGGCTTGTTTTGAAAGACAGCATTAAAATGGTTGCATTCAATTTTAACTTGGAACACCCTCCTAGTGCAGGCACAGAGTAAGTATTTTATAAGCAAAGGGATTAGACAAAAATAGGTCTTAAATTTGTTTTGAGTTACTGGTATGTTTTTTTTAATTAAGACTCAAGACGTTAGCATTTCAGAAAATCTTGAGATAAATCAGAAACAAGCTATTGTAGCACAGTGTATGATGGGCTTGTGTTCCATTAGTTAATATTTTACTCTGTTTAGTCCAGACTTTGACTCACAATGCCTCCAACGCAGGAAGAAAGAATAAACTGTCTCATATTCTCACAGTGCATGACGGGCCTCTGAACCATTAGTTAATATTTTGCTGTGTTCATGTCAAACTTTGACCCACTGTGCCCCCAATCCAAGGATGAAGACTAGTGTCTCATATTCTTTTCGACTGCTCCAGACTTTTAGATTTCCATCTTGGCAGGTCTAGGAAGCCATAAGATCTTGATCTTTATGGTGACATACAGTATGTCCATTATGCACAACAGTAAAGGGTTAATGCCTAGGCTTTTGAAAGAGATTATACATAAAACACTGAACCATAATCTTCAAATACAAAAACAAAATTTAATAAAATACTCTGAAAGACACAAAGATAAAGGCACATTCCTCGTCCCATATGCTAGGACACAATTTGTACAAATACTCCTTCTTCTTTATTAGAGCATGGAATGGGTTGCCTGAGCTAGCCAGGAAAACCAGTGACTTGGCAGAATTTAAGTCATTGGTTAATATGCATGACTAAATGCATGACGCGTAGGGCATAATCATCTTCTTTTTTTAAGTAACGTCTGTATTATATAAGATAAGATAAGATCTCCCACTCAAATGAAGTTTGATGGTGATTGCTTGTCTCATTAGTTGATAAAAATGTTTAGATGATAGTTATTCTTATTAGTTAATAGAAATAAAATTGGTCATATTAATTGTAATATTATTAGAATTAAACCTATAGTTTTTATACATAGTGCTTTTTCATGTTTAATGTTAGAGATATAAATTTACATTATTATTTTGTCCATATATAATAATTTTAATTTTTAAAGTAACAAATGAAATAATATGAAGTAACTAAAATAAATGTACCATATTTTTCGCCGTATAAGACGCTCCGGCATATAAGACGCACCCAATTTTAAAGGAGGAAAATCTAGAAAAAAAAGATTCTGAACCAAATACTGTACTAAAATATTTTATATCAACTGTATAAAGTAAACAGCAGTTTAAGAACAATTTTATGTCAACCATGTAACATATTAAGAACAATCTTTACTCTCATTAACAGTCAGTAAAGTCAGTAAACAGTGAAAGTAACAAAAATCAGTCTGTAATGTTTTTATTCGAACCCCAAGAATTCCTCGTCTTCGCTGCTATCAGAAATGAGGAAGGACAAATCCTCGCAGTCATTGTCATCGCTGATGGATGGAGGTACCGGCAGTAAGCTCAGCATGATGCCCGTGCAGCACCTGGTTAGACTGTCGGGAGGGGGGCATGGCGCGCTATAGGAGGGAGAGGGAAGCCCGAACACACACAGCCTGGCCGTGCAGGGAGGGTCACAGAAGTTACCACAGCCCGCAGTACGTGCCCCAAATCCAGCCCGCAGCACACACTGCATAAGGAAAGGACTGCGAGTAAGCGCCACACAAAGTTGGGGGCAGTTTTAATGCATGTAAAATGTGTATTTGCCGTATAAGACGCACCAACTTTTCCCCCCCAGTTTTGGAGAAGAAAAAGTGCGTCTTATACGGCGAAAAATACGGTAAGTGCTGCAGTGTTACAACTATACTTGTAATGAATTTTTTTTTACAGGAATTTTGTCTTTTGGCATTTTGCTCAGATGCAATACAAGAATCCTAATGTGAATATGTATGTTTTCAACAACATGACTCCTTCTCCATACATTCAGTTCTTTTTCAGTAAGTATTGGTTGGCATAATTAGCATGAAAAAGTTTAGGATGAAACAAGTGTTTTACTTACTTCCTGGTGATGCTATTACAGTCAGTGCAGTTTTAAGTTTCCCATGCCTTCCAATCAAAAGCTATCTGCATTAGTGTAGTGTTATAAACCAGATGGGGGTACTGGTGTGTGTGTTTTTAGCTGATGCAAATCGCCCCATGCCAGTGCTAGATGAGCAGTCAACTGGGTCAAGTTTTGACAGCCAGCCGTGATGAGTGACAGTTTGGAAAGGATCTGTGTTGTGAATAGTGCTCAGGCAAGTCACATCAAATGTAGTCATGTGATCAACCAGAATGGTCGAGCAACATTCCATTGGGTTCGAGAAGCCCTAAAGCAAAGGTGTCAGAGTCAGGTCACTTCACATTACCTTGCCATTTCACAAGTATGAGTTGAAGTCAGAGTCTAGAACCAAGAATATTGAGTAGTAGTGCGGGAAAAGGCGAAGAGCCAGTGGAGTCTGATACAGAGTTGCATCAAAGTTTTAGTACAGTCTGTGCTACGTTGTTGCCAATGGTACAGTATTGGTTGTGATTTCATGGACATTAAAGTTTTACATTACTTTGGGGCCCTCAGTTGTCAAGTTCTTTGATTTGGTTGTGTTGTGTGGTGCAGTTTGCAGAGATCCTGGATAGTGAGAAATGTTAGTATTTTAAGAAGAAAAGAAAACAACAACATGACAGCTGAAAAAAGCTCCAACTGGAATAACCTGCCCAGTGTGTGCAGCCGAATATTCCGGGCTCACTCAGGTCTCACTAGCCACATGAGGAAGAGGCGCAAAACCATGTTGAAGTCTATGATCATTTATGTATTACATATATCTCTAAATGGTGAGCCAAAAGGTGGTGCCCCAAAGAAACGCTTTACAGACCAGCTTTGGTATCTACTTGCTTTAACTGACATAGAAGAGAGCAGCTGGGTGCAGGCAGCTTCAGAACAAGACTGCTGGATACACATTTGAAACCAAAAAATCCATGCATAGGACATACGAAGGCAGTGAAAGGAGAATCTTTATCAACCACTGCCTGACAATGGTTATGCTTTGGATGTGGCAAAATATGTAAGCCGCAGCTGGGGCTGCGTAGCCATGTGAAATAATGCACTCATTAATCTTTGGACTTGAAGACAAGTATTACTATTATTATTATTATTATAATGTTAACATGATAGTAAATGTATGTTTGTATTTTCAGGTGGTGGGAAAAAACTGGTACTAGATGTTGATAGCCAGGACAAAGTAACAATATTTAACCAAGTCAAAAAAATATTTTGCAAAACAGAGTAAGTCTTAATTTCAAATCTTTGGATTCAGCTTGTGTCAATTGCCATGTTTTATTAATTACATTCCAATAGGAAAAATGTGAAACAATCTTTTTCCCTCTTGAATTTAAATCAACATTAGAATTGGACTAGCTCATTCTTTCTGGGGCATTTTGTGTCTCTCTTTTGAGATGATGTTTTCCCTTTACAACTTATCATGTGACTAAAGTGGCCAAAACTCCAGACTTGAACTTTGTGATAAAACACAGACATCTCTTTCCATACATGCTCACATGTTTTGATCACCTTGACATCTTATCTTACATAATACAGACGTTACTTCAAAAAAGATGATTACGTCCTACGTGTTATGCATTTAGTCATACATATTAACCAATGACCTAAATTCTGCCAAGTCACTGGTTTTCCTGGCTAGCTCAGGCAACCCATTCATGCTCTAATGGCAACATTTAGTGGAATTGTGTCCAGTTTTTTAACATGTGGGTTGTTAAAATAGTAATAATCTTTATTATCCATTGGGAAATGTGTCTTACAGTTTATGCATTACACCAAGAAAACATTTTATCTATAGAAAACAAATTATACATTCCCACCAGATTCACTCAAAAGTTACATGTTTGTATCAGATAGACCCCCAAGTAGCTGCCTTATTTGAGGCACAAGTAGGACGACGCTTTGCAGCCCTCAATATCTTTGACTTTAATGACCAGGATATCGATACGCAAGTCAATATGCTAAACACAGCAGTCACAGATACAGCCCTGGAAATATTAGGGAAGCTCCGCCCACCCAAAAAGCCCTGGGTAACAGAGGATATACTCCAACTCTGTGACAAGCGACGGCAGCTTAAAGGGAAAAAGCTGTCCGACCCAAAATATGTCCATGAATACAAAAGCGTCAACAAACGGATTCGAAAGGGAATGAAAGAAGCAAAGAAAAAGTGGATAGAGAATAAGTGTCAAGAAATTGAACAGGGACTTAATAGGAACAACAGAAAAAAGCGTACCAATTAGTAAAGGACCTCACTACCTCAAAGCATGGAAGAACCAACACAATTCAAGACAAAAACAACAAATGCTTAACCAAGGACAAAGATGTGTTGAAAAGATGGACGGAATACTGTTCAGAGTTGTTTAACTTTGAAATCTCAGGAGATCCAGAGATACTAAATGTCCCAGCAGTCTCCAACATTGACGACTATCCGATTCTTCGCTCGGAAGTAGCAGCAGCAGTAAAAGCCCTGAAAAAGGGAAAATCGGCCGGAGTTGACAACATTCCTGGTGAACTTCTTCAGGCGGGAGGAGAAATTATGATAAACGCACTCTATATGATTTGCAACAAGATCTGGCAATCAGGAGAATGGCTTAAACCCTGGACCCAATCACTCATAATAACTCTTCCAAAGAAAGGCAACTTACTTACGCACCATCAGCCTCATAAGTCATCGCAGCAAAGTACTGTTAAAAATCATATTAAACCGGCTAAAACCGATAGCAGACATCATATCAGAAGAACAAGCAGGTTTTAAACAAGGTTGCAGCACAACAGAACAAATCCTAAACCTCAGAATACTCTGTGAGAAATATCTCCGCACACCAAGAGAATCTTTTCCATGTCTTTATTGATTTCAAGAAAGCTTTCGATCGAGTATGGCACGGAGCACTCTGGGCAACAATGGAAAAGTACAACATTAATAAAAACATAATCAAAGTTATCCAGAACCTCTACAAGGATGCCACCAGTGCGGTGTACTTCAACAATAATATTGGGGACTGGTTCAAAACCACAGTTGGAGTAAGACAAGGCTGCCTACTGTCACCAACACTCTACATTATCTTCCTTGAAAGGATAATGGAAGATGCCCTCGAGGGCTATGAAGGTACTGTTAGCATTGGAGGAAGAAGAATTACTAACTTGCGCTTCGCAGGTGACATTGACGGCCTAGCAGGGACAGAAGAAGAACTAGCTGACCTGGTGATGCGCATTGACAAGACTTCCGCAGCATATGGCATGCAAATAAATGCCGAAAAAACTCAAATTATGACCAATAGCCATCAGGGCTTTAACAGAGGCATCAGTATTGGAGGTGAAAAGCTAACTAGTGTTAACAGCTTCAAATACCTCAGAGCTATTGTCTCAGATGAGGGAACAAAACTCGAACTATTGGCCCGAATAGCACAGTCCACAGCAGCCCTTTCAAAAATTAAAATAATATGGAAAGATAAGGGCTTAGCCCTCGGCACCAAAATCAGACTGATGCGCTCTCTGGTCATGGCCACATTTTTATATGCTTGCGAGTTGTGGACGTTGAATGCAGAGCTTGAGAGGAGGATCCTAACAATGAAATTGAGATGCTACAGAAGGATCCTAGGCATCACAAACCAAGAAATCAGAGACAGGGTTACTGAAGCGATCGGAGCCCATGACGACCTGCTAACTATTGTAAAAAGACGAAAACTTAAAACCTTTGGCCACATTACAAGATCCAACAGACTAAAGGATAGGTAAAGGTATCAGATAGTTAAATTTAATGATATTGCTTGGGAAATAAACCTAACCCCCAAGGTGTTTTTTATTTTTAAAATCTTTAGACCTTTCTTATGAATGTTTTCCTCAAATAGTTGCCCAAATGGGGTTTATTTTTTTGCCAGTGACCTTACCAGCAGCATTTAGGATTCTATGTTTATTTTTAATGTACAAATTGCCATACCAGGCAGTGATATCACTAAATTTATACTTTATTCAACACTAACACTTTATAAACTTGTTTAATTCTTGTTTCTTTTTTTAGTGAAACATTACAAGCAGAAACTTTAGCCAAAGAAAAGAAAAATAACCCAGCTAATTTTGGCTACATGTGCACACACGAGTGCATCTGTGAAATTCCTGGTCAAGTTCCCTGTACCAAGTGGTGCATACCTCCTAAAGAACTCAGAGGCAAATTCAAATTTTTAGGCAAGGACGTGGAACCCGAATAACTCTGTTGTTGAATTTTGTTTTTCTAGGGTAATAGTTTGGAAAGATGTGTACATCTAAAAATCATTTTGTGATGTGAAATATATTTATCATTAGTTTTAGACAGTTGTTGAATGCTTCATTATTTGTTACAAGTTAATCATTGTAAAGAAAAGCAGAATTTTGTGCATAAATAAATTTGAAAATGACAAATTATGTTAATTTTGTGATCTTTTATATTTGTTCAAATTTAGTTTGTGAAAGTCTTGAAGAACATCTTGGAAAGGTGTTTTACCTTCTTGGATTTATTGGCAATAGTTGATGTTATTTCAATGGCACAGAGACTGCTACTAACAATAACTGGTCATTTGGTATTCATATAAATTAACATGTTAGGATTCTCAAGAAAATAAGATAAGAAAATACTTTTGAAAAAGTTTAAGATTATATATAATAAAAGGCAAACATAGTTTCTACTACTTGAGTACTAAATAAATTGAGTTACAAATAGAAAAAAAATACTTTATTGTACTTGGAAGGTTTATTTATTCCACAATTATATATGTACAATGTATGGCATGGCAAGGGTTTAGGTAAATTAGTTCACTGACACAATAAACCATGTATTTGCTTCAAGTCAATGTTATTTGACTTTTACAAGTCATAAGTCACAGCCTGTCAAATGTTTGTTTTTATTCTAATAACCTTGAAGCAGCATGAACTGTAAACAGTATCCACCAATTTCAAACATGGAGTCATTTTCATATTTACAAATATCAATCGAAATTAAATCATTGTACAACCAGACAAAATCACTAGATGTAAAGTACAACAGAACTATTGGAATAGTACATACCAATACTACCACTACTTAATGTTCTTCTATATCGGTACTGGACATCATTAATGATGATTTCATTGAAAGTAGAAATGCGACAGTGGGCCAGGAGTTTATAGTTTTCTAAGTAATTTTCAGAATTCTTGCATCAGGGTTAAGGCCATTGTCAAGACAAAAGGTTAAGGTCACGGATACCACCTTAAATTATTTCAGGTTTTAAAATAACACAACAGAAGCTAAAAAACAAATATAGATACATATACAAACATTGTGATATCTGGTGTTTATAAAGGTTTTATGAAATAAATAAATTATTGCACGACAGGAAGGCAGAAATACAACCATGTACATGGCATACACAAATCATACGGACATCAGCATTTAGAAAGTATTTACATAAATACATCCAACATACAATTCTGACGACATAGACATCAACCTATGCTGTGGTCACTTAAGTAGGTCTTTGACTTTCCAAACCAACAAGCTACCTCACTTTTCCCACAAAGAGCATTTGTTAAGGCTGCTTTCATAAAAAAACAGAACAGTGGGAACAATAATCAATTATCAGATGGACAAATATCACAAACACGCTAAAAATTGTTGAACTTATGAAGTTTACAGTCAAAGGGAAATTAACGTACATAGGGAAGAATATAAGTACTTTATAAATACGTTTGTTCAGTATTTGTTCAAGAGAGCATTATAATGTAAAAAAAAAAAATATGTTCACACAAACTGAAGACCCTTGTGCTATAATTTATTTATTTATACAAACACTTAAATTCAAATAGTTAGCTGTGGAATTGTGGTCTTGATAAAAGTTTCACAACTCTTCGTGTAATGGTGGTCTTAGTTCAACATTTCACAACGAAGGTTAGAGCAGACGTGAAAAGCAAGGGGAAACAAATCTAAGTGCACTTTTAACAGTTGAATGTAAAAATACTTTGAAAAGTTGCTCATATTGAGAGAAATTGCATCAATTATTTTTAATCATCCTAACTACACAACTCTTCTGGTCTTGTGACTTTTACGTGTTTGCTATCTCATATATTGGCAAACTATCTCACATATTGACAAAGAGTTTGCGCTTTGTGGTAGAGCACTGTTCAATTGCTGCCATATGTCTCATTATTGCAAGACTTTTTATCTTATATTAGCTAAGTAAAATTCTCCATATAAAATAAATAAATTTAAACTTATGGACTAATAGGTTACTTTTTTTTTTTTGATTGATTCACATGACAACACGAATAATTGTGCAAAGTGTCAATCTGTTTCTAGAAAGGGAAGTGGGATTTTCTTTGTGCTTTCTTTTTTTTTTTTTAAACATTTTGAAGGATACTGAATTTGGGGAAAAAAAAGAAAACTATTTTAGTACTACAACTGTGTTGACTGGACAGAGTGAAACGATACAAGCTTGGTAAATAAACATCTGATTCGTTGCTATGGGTTTATGAAGACACTGTCCGCTAGCAAAATTACAAACTGCCTTAGCTTTATCATCTTGGTGTTACGCTCATTAGATCAAGATTGGATCCTAAGACTAGCCTTGATAAAAGTTATACAAAAGGAATGCTGAAATTTTAATTTGGCACCAAGTATTCTACCATTCAGCTATCTCTGTCCTTAAATAGTTGAGTGTGAGATTTATAAAGCACTTATTTCTAACTAAAAGTTAAATTTGCACTCCAGATAAGTCTAATACAGGTCAATTTAAGCACTAAGGTCTTCAATTAAATGAAAAATTTTCAATGTTTAGCATTTTAATAACCAGCTTGGCCCTTAACTTCCTGTTGACGCTGGTACTCGGTGTGTAAGTCACGCAGGTTTTGTTCCAGCATGACGACTTCGTCCACCCTGTTTGCTTGCTTAGCCTGGCGGATATAACCTCGGATTATTTCCATTTGCTGCAGCATCGGGTCGCTAGCTTTGCTTACTCGTCCTGCATCCTCAACGGGCTTCCAGCCCTTACCTACACTCTCGTCAGACTGGTTCCTGGCATGGCCTTTCGAAGTGCCAACAATGTTCACTGGAAGTTTGCCAGACAGCAGCTTTTTTTTCTGAATGTCACCGCCAGAGGACACCCTCCTGTGACCAGGTTTTGGCCCATCTTCAGGAGACACTGCATTCTCTTTCATCAACCTCTCTTGCTCTTGCCTTTCTCGTTCAGACCTTTCTCTCTCTTGAGCCTCTATCACAGCCTGTCTCTCTGCTGCAATTTTTCTTTGTATCTCTGCAGTTCTCCTCTGACGAAGTTTGTTGTAGTCTTCTTCAGTAGGCAACGCCTGGATTAAAAAAACAACAGTTAGTTAATGATGCTAATTATATTGACTGTCACTTAACTATTTTATCATCCTGGCAAATGTAATGTCTTACTATGGATCACTGATTATTCTATAGTATTTCAGGTAACTAATTAAGTTCTATGTTGAATCAAAGGTTATGCTACAGTGTTTTGATGCGGAGGCCATGGCAGTCTGTGAAGCCTTAAAAGTCATTGACTCTCAACTCTGTGAGGGACATTTGAGGGCAACACAGATTGTTGTGATCACTGACTCAAAACCTGTACTACAGGCTTTGCAAAGCCCTGGACCATTGCCCCCCCAATATCGACACAGTCATCATAAAGCAACGATATGGCACCCCTGTAATAATGCAGTGGGTACCGAGTCATATAGGTGTGACTGGCAACACTACTACAGACATCTTGGCCCACCAGGGATGGCAATTTCCACCAGATGAACAGGCTGTAAGTTTTCATCAAGCTCTGGCTATAAATCAAAAAACAGAAATGGAAAAGTGGTTCAAGTGCTGGGACAAGTCCCAAAAAGCCTGTGGAGTCTGGGAGCGCATAAGGCACTCTAACCGCACTTTCCGTGGTGGAGGCTGTTCAGGCCTGATCAAGCTATTATAGCACAGTGCAGGACAGGCCACTGTCCTTGGCTAATATTTCTCACTGCTATGGCCAAATTTTTATTCACATGCCCACACTGTGGGGAAGAAGAGGAAACCGTGCCTCATATTCTGTTTGACTGCCCCAGACTTGTTGATCTCCGTCTCGACAGGTCTGGGAAACCAAAAATTCTCGACCTGTCTGGTGACATGTATGCACTATGCAAGTCAGCAGGGTTTCTGTCCAGGGCTTTCGCAAGAGAGGATTTGAGCCGCTCAAGCTCTCACTCCAATGGAGTTTGATGATGATACAGCATTTACTTAAAATGTTCTCATTTCTGAGATTTTTGATGATTGGAAAATTCTTTATTTGAAAAAGAAAATGTGATACTGGCTCAGAAGTGGGCCACTAATTATGACTGTTTTGAGATATTATGATTTTAACATTCTTCATATTACATCATAATTTCATTTAAAAAGCACAGTTAACAAGCAAAATATAGGTTCAATGTACTTTGAAAGCAGTAAAGATTTAAAACAAAGTTAAAAATGGGTCTTTGATCTTAAGGTAGGTTTTAAACGAGATGTCTGTCTGAGCTAATATTGTTCCAAATATAGGGGGGGGGGGGGGAGAATAGAAAATTATTTTAGCACTAGAACTGTACTCTTTCCTTAAAAAGAATGGTTTCCACACAAATTAATTACATCTTTTCTAACCAGTACAACTAAATATTTTTCAAGTGGAAATGTAATGGTTACAAGACTGACAAATTTCAGTTTATTGCATTAGTTTAATGGTATCTTTAATGAGTCACAAATTATCAAGACTTCAATGAAGTTAATTTCCCAATGTTGGTAAATAAAGGATTTTTACAAATCTGTTATTCTTTATCTTATTTTTACAAAATGTCCCACAACTGTGCTGGTAGTATTCATAATGTTTTATGCAGAATTACCTGCAGTCCCATAAGGTTCTCTTGCATAAAATTTGTGGCATACAATCGAATGGACTTCTGAAGGTGAACTTGCTTAGGATTAACACCTTGCTCGCTGTTCAGGTCAAAGGTCAAGATTTTTTTGCTGTTTAAACAAAATTTAAAAAAACTTTGTAACTAGCTAAATAGGTTTGACTTATTAATTGACAACTATAAATTACAACAGTAGGGCAGTGTTTCCCAAACTGTGTTCCCCAGAACCCTAGTGTTCTGTGAGGCCTGAACTAACTGAAATTATCAACTAGTACAGGGGTGGGCAACATTTTGTAATGAGGGCCGCATTAAAAAAAGTTTGGGAATGGTGGCCGCATATATATATATATTTCTGTAGCATTTTACGTCTCAAGAGACGATCTTTTCCCTTTGCAACTTCTTGTGTGACTAAAGAGGCCAATCCTTGATACACAGCTGCAATCGCAGGTTGGGCATATATAATCGCCAGGCACCGTTGCATTTTCACCCTTCTTCCTGCTTCTGTTGTGTATGACATCTGCAATCTTTGACCCTTCCTTTATGCTCTCTCTCCATGAGGATCTGTCCAGTGCCACCTCTTCCCAGTTGCCAGTGTCGATTTTGAAGAGCTTCATGTCGCGTTTGCATACATCCGTATAACGTAAAAGTGGACGACCAGCGGCTCTCCTGCCTTCTATTAGATCGGATGTCCTGTGGAAGTCGACCTTCTGGCATTCTACAAACGTGGCCAAGCCAGCCAAGGCGTCTGCTGCTGATAACAGAACGGATGTCCTGGCACCCTGCTCTTTGTAGCACTTCCTCATTGGTTATCTTATCTTGCCACCTTATTTTAAAGATCCGCCTTAGGCATCGGAGGTGGAAAACATTCAGCTTTTTTTCCTGCCATGAGTAGGTTGACCACGTTTCACTTCCGTACAGCAAGGTGCTCAACACACAGGTCCAGTAGACTAGGGCTTTAGTACTGCTAGTCAGCAATATGTTGTCCCAGACTCTTTTCTGCAGCCGTGACATGGTGGCCATTGCCTTGGCTATCGTGTTGTTTATGTCTTTATGCAGTAGAGTGTTGTTGGATATGATGGAGCCAAGGTAACAAAAGTGATCAACAATTTCTAGTGGTTGGCCATTAATGCTTACTTGAGGTGCAGTGTTTGTGTTTTGGACAAGTATCTTAGTCTTGCTATGACTGATGTTTAAGCCGAACTTCTGGCAAGCAGCAGATAATTTGTCAACCAGGCACTGTAGCTGAATATCAGAATCAGCCACAATAGCTGCATCATCAGCATACAGGAGTTCCCTGACGAGTAGCTTCCTAACCTTGGTTTTTGCCCGCAGCCTTGATACATTAAACACACCTTCGTTTATGTCGTTGTACACATAATGCAGTAGACAGGAGAAGAATATGCCAAACAGAGTAGGTGCGAGCACACATCCTTGCTTGACACCACTGCAAACCTCAAAAGGTGCTGATAGTGCTCCATTGAATTTGACAGTGCATATAGTTTCCTCGTGAAAACACTCAATGAACTGCAGTAGTTTGGGAGGGCAACCTATTTTCCTCAGGAGTTTGAAAAGGCCACTTCTGCAGACCATGTCAAAAGCTTTAGCTTTTAGTCAGATCAACAAAAACGATGTAAAGGGGTCTGTCTCTCTCTCTGAATTTCTCCTGCAGAAGTCGTAGAGAAGATATCATGTCAACAGTGGATCTACCACTCCTGAATCCACACTGAGACTCTGGGTAGACTCTAGAAGCTATCACTTGCAGCCTGGATAGTGCCACTCTAGCAAAGATCTTGCCCACTATACTGAGGAGAGAGATACCCCTGTAATTGTTGCAGTCACTCCGATCCCCTTTGTTCTTGTATATTGTGACAATAGTTGCGTCACGCATGTCCTGTGGGACATGACCTGTTTCCCAACAGCGGCAGAGGAGAATATAGAGTTCAGGGAGCAGGAGTGATTTGTTGACTTTCACTACTTCCACTGGGATACCATCACTCCCAGGAGATTTTCTATTTTTTATGCAGTTAATTGCTTTTTTAAGGTCACTGAGGCTTGGAAGATCATCTAGGCATTCCAGTACTGGAAGATCTGGTAGAGAAGCTAGGGCGACATCGTCTACTGTGTTCTGTGTGGCATAGACTTCGAGGTAGTGTTCTGTCCAATGTTCTAGCTGCTTGGTTTGATCTGTAATTTTTTCTCCTGATTTGGATAGAAGGGGGGCATGCTTAGACACTGTTGGACCCTGGGCCGCTTTAATGCCATCAAATAGAGCTTTGCTATTTCCTGAGTGGAGACTGTCTTGGATTCTGTTGCAGGTATCCCTCCAAAAGTTGTTAGCACATTTTCTAGCCATTTGTTTTGCCTCTTTATTAGCACTTTTGAAGGCCTCCAAAGATCTTGGACTTGGCTTTGTCTTGTGAGCGAGGTGTGCAGATCGCTTTTTCTCGATGCAAGGTTCCATATGTGCTAGATTCGCCTCAAACCAGTCTACATTTTTGTGTTTTTGAGGCCCAAAGGCGGTGATTGCCGAACTGTAGATTACATTTCTTAATTTCTCCTATCTGATAGAGATTTCTTCTTCATCACTTAACGAGGGGATTGAACTGTTCAGGAGCTCGCCAAAGAGTGCACACTTCTCTGAGTCACCTACATGGTTGACGTTAATTCGCCTAGTTCTGGGTTGAGTGGAAGTATAAGCCTTCTTGAGAAGTAGTTTGATTTCGCTTAGCACTAGTGAATGGTCTGAGTTGCAGTCCGCACTATGGTATGAACGGGTGTGGATGACACTTTTCATATCCATCCTTCGGGTGATGCAGAGGTCAAGCTGGTGCCACCTTTTTGAGCGTGGGTGCTGCCAAGAGACTTTATGGCATTCCTTGCCAGAGAAGAATGTATTTGTTACGCACAGTTCATGAGAGCTACAGAACTCGAGTAGCCTTTGGCCATTGTCATTGATTTTGCCAACACCATGAGGTCCCAAGCATTGTGGCCATGCATCATTTCCATCACCAACACGGGCATTAAAGTCTCCATTTATATAGAGGTGCTCGGATTTTGGAATACTTTTAATTACGTCCTCTAGAGCTTGAAAGAATCTGTCTTTGTCCTCTTCCGGTGCAGCAAGGGTTGGTGAGTAAGCACAGATTATATTAACTTTGCCTTGCGGTGATGCAAATTTGTTTGTTTTGTAAAATGTTTTACATGTTTCGGATGTTCCTTCAGAGTTGAAGATAATTACTTCCTAGTCCAAACCTCCTGCAGGACGACGGGGGATGGGAGCGGGCAGGGTTTGAACCCGGGACCATCGATAAATCTGAACGACAGTCCAGCGTGCAAACTGCACGACCAGGCAGCCATCCTGTGTGCTACTCTTTCATTGCCAATGGGAAACATCGCGATGCAGGGGACGAGACTGTTTCTTATTGCGAAGCCGACGCCATGTATTCTAGGGCTTTGTTTTGGTTTTCCTTGCCAGTAGAATGTATAGTTGCTTTCTGTAAGAGATCCGCTGTCTGCCAGTCTGGTTTCTTGCAGGCAGGCCACATCAATGTTTAGTCAATGTTGAGTTCTCTGTCGATGATAGCTTGCTGTGTAGAATGTCTTTTAAATCATATATACACTGTATTACAATTTTTTTAAACTGCTGTTGTCTTTTTATATCACAATATCCCCACAAATATACTGTTGTACTTAATGTGCAGTATTTTACTTCTTACACTCGTGCTTAATGTTTTTAACTGTGAAACTATCTTACTGCTGTCAAATTACAGTCAGTCAACATTGACCAGTGATTATACTTGCTTAGTTTCCACAAAAAAATGCTTGCTCACTGAATGAGACAATTTATGTTCCGGAAGTTAAATGTAGGGAATAGCGAAGCCTGCCCTTGTGGAGCATCACCAGAGAATGCTGACCATGTCCTTCAATGGTGCATACTACATCAATGGGCCCGAACAAGACTCTTCAAAGACTATTCGGAGAACTGCCTGATCTGGAAACCACTACGCGGTTTATCCCAGATATAGGATTACTGATCTGAACCTTTCAACATGTAAAATGAGAACGAAGAAGAACTGATGTATGTGTACTCAAATAGTGTGAACAGCATCAAAGGTTTTTTAAATGTGGAAATACAGCTTCTGGCACCCACAAAGCTCCCTTGGTAGTGCTGACTGGAACTTCTCTTTGCTTTGAGTTATGTCCTCTGGAGCTGAATCGGCTTTTCTTAATAAGTGTTGTACTTTAAATCATTTCGCTAAAGATAGTTTCACCTTTCAGCAAAGGAAAATTGAAAAACTTTTTTTTTTGCTTGCCTGTAGAAATGGGAAAGCCTTGTTTGAAAAGATTTAACATGCATTTACATTTCATATGTAAATAATCAATTGCATTTGAGAATATGTAAAACATGAAATTTTGTCTTCCACTCTTCATTAGAACTATTGGTAACCAAGTCACAGTCAATGTCCTTCAAGTAGCATGACAATTTAATCCTTGAGATTTTATATTCTTCTCCTTTGCCTTGCCCATGCTAAGCTAGCTGTTACATTGGATTATTATTTATTCATACATCAAAACTACCCATGGTTAACTCCCCTAGCTCTTACAAGTTTCATTACTTTATTAATTTTGTGACATCATTATTAAATGTTTAAATTATATGCAACTTTGTGCAAACTTTCCTGTTTCAAGTTTATGGTTCTCAGTCAAAGATCGAGCTCCATCAGTTATTACACTTGCCATCTTGTTCCAAGCCTACCCATCACTCAGACATTGTGTCTTGAATTGAGTGTATTGATGTATAGCCAATAAGCATAATCTTCGTTTACTTAAAACTTTTTATAATGAGACAGTTTCAATAATTTATATAGATATATATTTTTTTAATATTTGCATTTTTATATCATTATACTTTGGGCTCACCTGATTTCTGTAGGTGTCAGCGGGCCGCATAAAACACCTCGGCGGGCCGAATGTGGCTCGCGGGCTGTAATTTGCCCACCCCTGAACTAGTAGGTCACTATTTGAATTAATCTCTCTAAACAATAAGCAAAGTGTTCTGTTAAATACTCAAAATATGCTAAGTGTTCTGTTAAGGAAAAAGTTTGGGAAACTGCAGTAGGGTATCATTGAGTTGAATAGCTGCCTGGTCGTGTGGTAAGCGTTCTGTACTGTTTTCTTGCCACGCTTTGGGCTAGCATATAATAATCTTCAATTCTGAAGGAACATCTATTATTAGAAAAACAAACAAATAATAATATTAGATGTTTTTAAGTGCAAAGTCAAAGCCTATTCTTCAATTTAACTTTGCATTCGATTAATTTCACAGAACTAGCCTCTTATTAAATATCAGGTTACTAGGTAACTCACCTCAACTGGTCAACAGCCTCATAAAGTTTCACCAGCTTTGTGCGCATGATCTGAGCTTGCCTGTAGTCATACTGTGTCTCACCTTGGCTGAAATCATTACAACATATTGGTCAGAAATGAATGTGCTGTCAAGCATATGAAAAAAACAACTCTTTTTCTTCAGATTTGTCACTAGAGCCCTATATGTCCAATTCTGCAGTCACAAGAGATCTACCTTTTAAAAAGCTAGGGGTCTATCAAGCTGTCATCCTCCCTACATTGCTCAATGTCTCAGAAACATGGACAGTATACAGAAAACATGCACACACAAAAACTGAACCACTTCCAAATGACCTGTCTCAGAAAAATACTGAATGTTAAATGGCAAGAAAAATCCACACAATCCTGATGCGTCCCAGCTGTGATGGACAGGCCATATCTGAAGAATGAAACACCCTCATTATCCCTAAACGACTACTGTATGGCCAATAAAGGGAAGGAAAGCGCTCACAAGTTGGACAAAAAAAACGCCTTATGGACACCCTCAAAGCTTTGAAAGCCTTCAGCATTGACCCAGCCACCTGGGAGATAGAAGCACATGATAGAGCATCATGGCATCACGCTGTGAAAACTGGCGCACAAATTGCAGAGGACAAGAGAACCGTGCTGGCAGAAGAAAAGCTTCAGAAAAAAGTAAGGCCAATGACACTGGCTCTAGCTGGAATAACCTGCCCAGTGTGCAGCCAAACATTCTAGGCTCACTTAGGTCTCACCAGCCACATGAGGAGGCACAAAACCCCAGTGCAAAGCCCTCAGCCCCCTGGATGACAAAAGTGGTCATCATTAAACCACGATGGAAGAACTATTTATACCTTTCAAAAAAACTTGTTATCATATAACATTTCCAATAAAATCAACATAGCTGTCTTAGTCTAAGAAAAAAAAATTTAGAGGTCAAAGTCTATAATTATTCATTTTTACTTTTTTCCCCCCTAGTTTTGAAATATTTTTAGTTGACATTTCACTAATTGTTTTATTGTTGCAGCTATTAATCAGCTTTTTTTTTTTTCAAGACTTAAATTTTGATCCATTATTTAATTAACCTTCTGTAATATTTACATTTCTTCTAGGTTGCAAAACCTAAATTAGTAATAGAAAATATATGAAATGCATAACTCAGTACTTCTGGGTCAAAGTTTGTAAGCAAAGTGTTTGGTATAAGTGTAATACCAATATTGATGTGTCTTTACAAAATTCTATCTCTAAGCTTTTAGTTCACAAATGTCTTCATGTCAAAACTTTATTTTTTTTTATAAAACTATCAGTGGTACAAAAAACTTTAGACAAATAATCATTACTAATATAATATCAATTTACTTTATCTAAGGAAGAGCCTAGCAGCTTCATGTTTGTGTTGGCTCTCTTAAGACTGTTGGTGAAGTGAGCCTGGCAGCAAGTACCAACAGTGGTAGGACACCATGTAAGCACAGCAACTGACTAGCAAGATCCCCCCTCCCAACCCAAAAAAATTTTTTTTGATTGTTAAATTCTGTTGAGAGATATACAATTAAGTCAGGGCCTTGGTCTCATGAAAAGCCTAAAGGCTTCATGTTTGTGTTGACTCTTGTTAAGAGTGTTGGTGAAGCATGTCTGGCAGGGTCTGGGTAAATCATCACACTTCAAATCACTACATTAATTTTTTCCCAAAGACAGAAATGGAAATAAAAAAAACACAATAAAGAATATACGTAGTTAAATAATATGACTTGCCTTTATATTTCAATAATAAACCTTTTTTATCAACTCCTCAGACAGAAAGATAACAACATGTGTAGGCTCTACTCATTATTTTACATTTTACGACTTTATACATAATTAACTTTACCTCAGGGACTCCACCATTGGCATGTAATCTGGGATAATTTGCTCCGCCTCCTTAATACAAAGCTTCATTTTCTAGAAACAGAACAAAGACGAATGGTAAACACAAAAGTCATTACATAGAAAAACATTTATCTAAACAAATTAAGACTATAGAAATTTAAAAGAAGAAAAATCACAGAAACAAATTTATTTTTTAAAAAAAAAGGTTGTGAAACTATTTGTATCTTCTTTAGAGAAGTTTTTAGGAACTAGATTCTAAGTTTCGGGGGGGGGGGGTGGGGGGGGATGTATATTCTTTACACCATTTAGAAGTAAAAATATCATAATGCCTCAACCAAAGATCATAAGTAAAGTTTCTTCCTAGCATGATTTGACTACAGGAACTAATGATTTCTGAAAGAAGCGCAAGTTTTTTACACAGTGACATGTGGAGGTCAAAACGACTTAAGTTTAACTGAATAGTCAAATGACATAATTCTGTAACAAGAACAGAAAATGGAAATCTTCTTTTCTGAAAGGAACATATTATAATTTATAAGAAGAGAACAATGTAAACGACAAAAGCCGCTACACTTTTCTACCAGTGGGCATTAACAGCAGCTGTTGGCAACATAGAACCACCATCAAGACTGGCTTACCAGCACATTACACGTTAACCATACCAGCCTCTAGCCCCTGAAAACAGACTGTCCACTACGTCCTAAACCCCCAAGGGGGGCAAGCCTCTCTTTACTTACTAGATCTATCTTTCAAGCTCTCAATCTGAATGAAAATCATGATTTAATTCTTATCTATCTATCTCTCATGATTTAATTCTTATCTATCTATCTCTCATGATTTAATTCTTATCTATCTATCTCTGACAGTATCTTTCAATGGAGGTAAAAATAACTTCGGGCAATAAATCAACTAAAATATCAATCAACTCTAGGCTTATTACAAGCCTAGAAATAACCTTTAAGTGCCTGGTTGATGTTTATGGCAAATTTTCAGACAATGTAAAACCAAACCAATTTAAGATAAACACGCAGGCGCAGCCATTTACAAACCTGTAGTTTAATTTCAATTGTTTTTTTTTATTTTTTATTCTGAGTGATTTCTTTTTACGAAATAGGCAAGTACCAAAAAAGTGGTCTACCTAACATAGCCGCCATTTTGGAAATTACTGAAAAAGTGGTCCATAAGTCTGGCGGTGTTAAGGAAACAAATTTGTTTACATATTAAAATATCATTGATAAAAGTATGAGATATTCACTCAATATTTGAGACTATTTTTCCCATAACTGATTGAAATATAAAATGTTCATAAAAAACAACAACTAAATTTGTAAAAAAAAAAAATAAACTCACATCATAAATCTGTACAATTGGTGGCTTAGTATTCCTCAATTCTGTCATGATGCCACGTCTTTCTAGCAGCTTACGGCAGGTTTTACAGACCCTCATGATAGACTCGCCTTCATTTCCTACCAGGGAGTTAAGACTAGTGTTACTGTTGGTCCTCTTCAGGAAACCTTCTCCATTAAAACTGTGAGCAGGATTGACCAACTTTTCTACAGAGATTAACACAGAATGAATTCTAGTCAAAAACATAGATAAACTCAGAACAAGTTATAATTAAAAAAAAAAACAATCGTTCAGCTATTTCTTCAGAATAAAAAACAAACTAACAAACAAAAATTAAAATATTATTTAAATACAGTAGAACACTGATCTACATGTAAACTTCATAGTGTTCTTTAAATGGAGGATTCATTAAAATTAAATACTATGTGTGTAATTCTAATTCAACAGAAACAAAAATACTTATAACACATCTGTGTTTACTATTTTGAACTGTGATGAATAGATGAGAGGCATACTCTACTTGGCATCCTATCATGTGGGGGGCACTGTGGATGAGTGGTTAAGCACTTGGTTTTCAAACCAGGGGTCGTGGGTTTGAATATCTGCGAAGACTGGGATTTTGAATTTCTGGATTTTTAGGGTGCCCGAGTTCACCCAACACTACTGGGTACCTGACATTAGTTGGGAAAAAGTAAAGGCAGTTGGTCATTGTGCTGGCCACATGACAACCTGCTTGTTAACCGTTGGCCAAAGAAACAGATGACCTTAACATCATCTGCCCTATAGATCGTAAGGTCAGAAAGGGGACTTTACTTTTTTTTTTACCTATCATATGGGCCAATGTAGACTAAAAATTTTCAATTGAGATTCAACTCGAGCTGTTGTATACCTCTTCCAAGATACCCCTACCAACTAAAGTGTCCACTAGAGAGATTGAACCAGAGTGCACTATAATGTGAAAGACATGCTATAAAAAACAGAAACAAAAAGCATTAGTATTAGTGCTGGCATCTATTTAGCATGACACAATTCTATAACTATTTATAACTAATGAAAATGCACTATACTAAAGCAGTTTTAAAAAAATCTTGGAAGTAGGAGTCTCTCTGTGTAACAACATTTCTATTATATTTGTACAAGACTTTGTTTGCATTTTTCTTATATCATAGTTTATATAATTTTTATAATCAGTAGCTTTCTTATCTTATATAATACAGACGTTACCGGAACTTCAAAAAACAAGATGATTACATACTAATCGTCATTCATCTAGTCATGCATGTTAACCAATGACTTAAATTCTGCCAAATCACTGGTTTTCCTGGCTGGCTCAGGCAACCCACTGCATGCTCTAATAGCACTAAGGAAGAAGGAGCATTTGTACAAATTTGTCCAAGCATATGGAACGAGGAATGTGCCTTTTATCTTTGTGTATTTTATAAGATTTTGTTTTTGTATTTGGAGATTATTGCTCAGTGTTTTATGTTTAATTACTACTTTATTTCTGAGTCTTCTCTCCTGAAGCTTTCTAAATTTACCTTTGACTTATTTTACTCTAGCAGGTGTTGCATAATTCAAAGTGCAAGAGTATATGAATAACATGCTTCAGTCAATGTCACATTTTCTGTATCATTATATAATTAATAGTAAGGCTTTATTTGTTAAACAAAAACTTTTATAGTGAGAAAAATTATTATAATAATTTCTTGCTTAACACTTAACTACGCTGGCATAAATGAGATATAAAGAAGCAAATGTTCCAAAATTAAAGTGATTGTAAGTAAACTCATAGAAAAAAAGCCTACGCGCATAGGATGAAGCCATAAATTCAGAGCATCTGTCACACATTATCCCTCCACACAACCTACAGTGATGCCTGCGTGTGAGTATACTGAAAGATTTGGCACAGTTCAGGCATGCAGGAACTTCATTGTCTGGAATCCATCTCACAATAGCTTTTTCATAGGCTGAAACAGATTGTAATATAGCCTAAACTGAAACATAATACAACATGAATAAAAAAAGAGCATATTATATCGAAACTAGTCTATAAGGTATTTATACAACGTTCAGAGAGTCTGAAAGATACTTTTATTAACTAAGCTATATGTAAGGATTTTTATTCTTTGATCAGGTAACCTGAAAAAACATGTTCAATTCAGCAATGGTATTTAAACATCAACTAGTCAATAAAGTTTTCAATGGATTATTTTCACGTTTTAAAATTGCTTTGTGAGTGTATGCATACAATTTTAAATGTAGAAATTTTTTTTTTTAAATAGACAAAGCTAAGATTTACTTCCACATACCTTTTCTTTTCTTTGGATCTGTAGGAGCATCTGGGCTTAACAATTTATCTAAACGAATCAGTAGTTTATTAGTCTCCACAACAAAATCATTTACTCTGGCATCTCGTATAGATTTAAAGTTGTCAGTATGACTTCTCACTGCACCTATGTAAGTGAATACATAAGCATACAACTGTAAATGCAGGAGATACAAGAAATGTTCTGCTGACTTAAACTTTATTTTTGTTACAGTGAAAGCAATAGACAAAATTTATTTTTGAAATTCAAAGTTAAAGTTCAATTCCTACCTAATTCTTGGTCTTCCCACCAGGAGGGATCATATCCGGATAACCCTCGTAGCTCCTCTCTTTTGGTTGCTTCCCCTGGCTGATTCAGCTCAACCTCCACCTTGTCTCCTAAAATCTTTTTTTTGGCTTTGTCGAAGAAACCTAGATATGAAAAAAACAAAGCTAAATATTAAGCGTCTTTTTATCAATTAGTTTAGATCAGTCATATAATTAAATTTGTAATAGATCTAGACTAACAATAAGAAAGCATTTATAACAATTTTTAAAAACGGGGGAATGGCCTGAATTCGAACTCATAGCTCAAGTCTTCTCAGGGTTCTCAAGCCAACACTGTAACCACTCTGCTAGTGGAGAGCTTATGAATATGGAAGATTGTATAGTTATCCATTGTTTCTATAGTCTCGTCCTATTTTTCAGGTTTGTGTTCACTAAGACTCAGACAACGACCTATAAAGGGTACTAATTCAGCTTATACCACCACTTCAGTCAATAACAATTTTTTTCTCTTGTTCTAGATACCTTTTTTTTTTAACATTCTTGTGTTGTCAGGTAAAAGAAATAATTGTGTGAAATTTCAGCTTGATCTGAGATTGGGTGTTGGAGAAATAACATGTACAAACTTTTTACCAGATAGACAGACGGATCATACTGAGTTCCTTTATTTTGTTTTAAATAGGTTATTTCATCCAAAATTTATTAAAAGCTTTTGTGTATAATGTTAAATATATTTTGACCACTTCATTAGATTGTTTATAATATCTAAATTTGTATGATTAGCAAAAATGCAAAGTAAAAAAAATGAGATTTTAATGTAGACAATTTTGCTATAATAGAGTGATAAAGTTGACATATGCCTTAAAATTATACTTGGCAATACCTTTTAATTGCTGGAAAACTGCCTTGTCCTCTGAAGAGTGCTCTTCTTCAAAATGACCCTGAAGCTGTGTTACAGTCCCAAGATCTTTCATACAAATGGGACAAAGAAAACCTTCGATGATATCAGACATTTTCTTGATTGGGTCCTTTATGTCTAGGTCTGTAGGAATATTTTTTAAATATAAAAATGAATTCAGAGAACAATAAATTTAAACTAACTATGGTTTAAGTTTTTTAAGCATTCACACTTTTCATTTCATCGATGTTTAATAATTTATTATCTTTAACAGTCTTAATTAATAATCAATTCTTTCACTAAAGGATCAAACAAGGACAAAAATGATGCTTTCTTTTTTTTATATGAAATCACTAAACAACAACAGCAAAAAAACTATTATTCAATGGATACTAGCACATATAGAACTAGAAGGAAATGAGTAAGACTGACACACCCACCAAGAGTGGGAGAACAAACTCACAATTAAACATTAGAACAGTCTATCTAGAAGAAATGAAGAAACTAATAGTAAATAAAATAAATAAAAAATTGGCAAGCTCTCATTTGAATCACAAGAAAGATGATGCCAATCATAAGCTATCCCGACAAGACCAACGTCTAATCTTTCGACTCAGGACCGGACACAACAGAATGAGACTACATATATGTACCGGAAGCTCAAAATTGGTAACAGTGAAATCTGTCCATGTGGAGTGTCCCCAGAGAATGCTGACCATGTCCTTCACAACTGTTCTCTTTACCATGAGGCCCGTATAAGACACTGGCCCCAAAACATCCCTACAGAAAGAAAACTATACAGAGAGCTCCCTGATTTGGAAACAACTGCACAGTTCATCTCAAATATTGGTCTAGTCATCTGAACGCTCCAACATAAAAATGAGAACGAGGAAGAAGTAAGACTAAATTATTATACACCTAGAGCTAATTATTATCATAATTTTTTTCCCCAAAATATATCTAGATCAAGATTCATTTAAATTATTTAAGTTTTTAAAAATCTAGCAATTCTAGATTAGTAAATATACAAAAAAGACAACAGCAGTCATTATTAGAGATACAGAGACCAATTTAATTTGAGATTAGTCTATATCTAAACTCTAGACAAGATATATATATAAATAAATATATAAATATATATATATTAGATTTCTTGGCTAGATACTTAAATAAAAAAAACAGGAACATAGATTTTTTTTTTATTAGATTAAGGTCTCTAAATATTCTTTGTAAATTAGAGGGTTTGTATTGCTGCTGGTAGTGGGTTAAATCTAGCTTTCAATCTTATCTTATAAAATACAGACATTACTTCAAAAAAGAAGATGATTATGTCCTACACATGTTCTTAAGTCAATATCTAGTCATGCATGTTAACCAATGACTTAAATTCTGCCAATTCATTGGTTTTCCTGGCTGGCTCAGGCAACCCGTGTTGTTTCCATTTTCTTCTTAATGTATGACCATAGGTTTTTATTGTTATCCTTAGATATTACATTGTTTATGTATTTACTCTACAGCTGTCTGCTTACTTTTTGAGTTAGGTGTTTACTTTTAATCTACTTTTTATAAACTTTTTTTTGCCATAGTTTTCATGACTATTAACTAAACACATTTTTTGTAAACACAGACAACATCATAGGCAATAGGTTTGACCTGGTTTGATGTGGCTGTAGTAGCTGTCACATGATTATCATAAACAACTATGTGGCAGTGATAGTCAGAAACGTAATAAAAAGTACTTTGTGTTTTACAATTTGACATTTATAATGGAGTGCAAGCAAAAAAGTTCATATTGGAAAGTTATTTTCTTGTCCTGATAATAAACTTACTGTCGCCACAGATTTAAGTTCCCTTTCAGACTTTGTGATCTATAAGGCGAATGATGTAAAGGTCATCTGTTTCTGTGGATGGTTAACAAAGGTGTCATGTGGTCAGCACAAGGACCAACCGCCTTTACTTTTTCCCAACCAATGTCAAGTATCCATTAGAGCCATCAGATGATCAGAGGCACCTTTAAGATCCCAAAATAAAAAATTCCAGTCTTCACAAGGATTCAAACCTGGAACCCCTCGGTTCAGAAGCTAAGCACTTTGACTTAACGACTCAGCCACTACACCTCCCATCACCACACAGCAGCAGATAAGACAGGTCACAGAGTGGCACTGTGCATAGACTCAGGTTTAATAATATATAGATCAAATAACATCATTATTGACACATAATTGGATTTCTAAAAAAGTTATTGATATCAGAGTTATCTCATAAAGTCTAAAAAGTTGCAGCATTTTAAGTATTAAATTTATGTGTATGTTGTTTTTTGACATAGATCTATCACATTCATAACCAAAAATATATTTTAAATTGATATAGAATCTACATTTTTTAAAATTAATACCACCTCAACATCCCTAATAATAGGCAGCATTTACAGACCACCAAATTCTAGTTTAGAATACATGCAGGAACTATGTAATCAGATTACTACACTTAAAGAGACAAATAAAAATGCAGTTTTTTGGATTATGGGTGATTTCAACCTACCTGATATAAATTGGAAAACACTAACCATAGATAAACACCAAAACCTTAAGGACATAAATGAGCTTTTCATAGAAACTTTACACAACCTAAGTTTAGATCAAATCATTAAAAAGCCAACTAGATTAAACAACACATTAGATCTCTTCTTAACCAACAGACCTGGATTAGTAGTTGATTATGATATTATCCCTGGTCTATCAGACCATGAGATCATAAAAATACACAGTCAGATAAAAGCAGTAGCCAATACAAAACCCAAAAGAAAAATCTTACTCTGGAATAAATGTAACCTAACACAACTACACCAAGCTGCACTAAACTTTCAACAAACATTCTTATTAGAAAAAGACATTAACCAACCAGTCGATGACCTCTGGAATTTCATCAAAAACCATCTTAAAAGCATTATAGAAAATCATATACCAACTAAGTACACATCAAGCAAAATAAATAAATGCTGGTTTAATAATAGACTAAAGAAGCTTTGTAAACAGAAGGAAAACCTATATAGAAAATTTAAAGAAACCAAGGCAGAAAGAGTTCACAAAAAGTATATAAAAATTAAACACCTAACCCAAAAAGTAAGCAGACAGCTGCAGAGTGAATACATAAACAATGTAATATCTAAAGATAACAACAAAAACCTATGGTCATACATTAAGTCTAAGAAAATGGAAACAACAGGCATAGCGCCATTAAAAGATGAACATAACATAATACATAATGATAATGAAACTAAAGCAAACATCCTAAACAAATATTTTGCATCAGCATTCTCAGCCCCAGGAGACAAAGACATATTTCTTAATTTGAACCAAGTAGACAACATAGAAGATTTAGTAGTACAAGAAAATGGAATTCAAAAACTATTATCCAACACCAAACCAAATAAAGCATCTGGACCTGATGGTATTCCAGCTAGGTTACTCAAAGAACTAAGCAATGAGCTAGCCCCAGTGTTCAAAATACTCTTTCAGGCATCGCTTAACCAGGGCAGAGTACCAAAGGACTGGAAAGAAGCTAATGTCACCCCCCTATTTAAAAAAGGAGAAAAATCTGATCCAGGAAACTACAGACCAGTATCACTTACCAGCATCACATGTAAAATCCTAGAGCACATAATATGTAGCAACATCATAAACCACTTAGACAAACATAATGTTATCACCCCAAACCAACATGGCTTTAGGAAATATAGATCATGTGAAACACAACTAATAGGACTAATTGATGATTTTTCAAAAGGTTTAGATAATAGTGAACAAATAGATGCTATTTTACTAGATTTTTCCAAGGCTTTTGACAAAGTTCACCACCACAGTTTGCTTAAAAAATTAAAATATTTCGGCATTAATGGTTCACTGCATCAGTGGATTAAAGATTTTCTGATAGGGAGAGAACAAACTGTAATAATAAATGGCTCTAAATCAACACCAATAACAGTAAACTCAGGTGTACCTCAAGGAACAGTCTTGGGTCCACTACTATTTTTAATTTACATAAATGATTTACCAAATTGCATTAGTTCGGGAACAAAAGTCAGATTATTTGCAGATAATTGCATAATATATAGAACAATAAAAACAACACAAGACACAGATATTTTACAAAGAGAATTAGATGAATTACAGAAATGGGAATCAAATTGGAGCATGTCTTTCCACCCAGAAAAATGTCAGTTGTTAAGAGTAACAAAAAAACTAAAACAAATTAATTCCACTTATCTTATTCATGGCAAACCAGTAACACAGACTAAAAACGCAAAATACCTAGGTGTTATAATAAATGAAAAACTGTCATGGAATCCACATATTGATGAAACTACAAAAAAATCCAACAAAGCATTAGGGTTTATTAAAAGAAATTTCTATAAATCAAATAAGAACATAAAACTAAAATGTTATTTAATCTTGGTTAGGCCAATAATAGAATATGCATCCACCGTTTGGGACCCCTCAACTCAAGAAAACATTAAGAAACTGGAACAAACACAAAATAGAGCAGTGAGATTCATAACAAACGAATATTCACATTTGACTAGAGTAACACCATTAGTAAAATCACTAAATTTAGAAAGCCTTCAGGACAGAAGACTCAAAAGTAAAGTAGCAATTATACATAAAACACTGAACCATAATCTTCAAATACAAAAACAAAACTTAATAAAATACTCTGAAAGACACAAAAATAAAGGCACATTCCTCGTCCCCTATGCTAGGACTAATTTGTACAAATACTCCTTCTTCCCTAGTGCTATTAGAGCATGGAATGGGTTGCCTGAGCTAGCCAGAAAAACCAGTGACTTGGCAGAATTTAAGTCATTGGTTAATATGCATGACTAAATGCATGACGCGTAGGACGTAATCATCTTCTTTTTTGAAGTAACGTCTGTATTATATAAGATAAGATAAGATTCTAGATCTAGATGTGATCTAACTTCTCTAGCAATCATGTAAATCTAGACAAAATTCTGGCATATCTTCTTGAATCAAGATACAATAAGTAAGATAGTTGAGATATATCTACTTACTTAGTTACTACTATTTTAAACTATTTACTATTATACTATGACTATACTGATATCTTTATTTATTTTTTTGGATCTAGAAATATTGACTACAGATAGTAGATCTCGAAGTCTAGATATCTATATAGATCTACATTGACTTTAATTGACTAGATCTAGAAGTCTACAGCGATCTAAATATATTACCTCAAGACAAAGTACTCTAAGTAAGTGGAAGGGGAGGTACCTCCGAAATTCTCCGATTTTCGAGATGATGCCAAGCTGTAGTGCAGTTCAGCTGAAACACAAGACAAAATTACAGATAAAAAGCTAAAAGTACGCTAGACTCTATATCCAATGGACAGCGTTTAAGAACTTAAGATGACAATACGTTAATAAGCTATGGCATTAAACTTATTGCAAAATTAATTCTCTAGATCTAGTCTAGAAAATGTTTAGACCTTAAGTAGAATCTATTCATGGCATAGCAAATTTGGTTTCATTAATGATTAAAGGGAGACTATTTAGCTAATGTTATATTTCCGGAAAAGCTAATGCATAGAGAAAAAAAAAAGTGCAATGCTACACTGATCCTTATATTTTAGTATCCCTGTGTTTTTCATCTGTCCTATATATATAGTCTATGATCTGTCCACATCACGCTCATCTTGCGAATTTTGTAATATCTTATCCTCTGCTTATCTTATATAATACAGACGTTACTTAAAAAAAAAAAAGAAGATGATTATGAAATGTAATCATATAGATCTAGCATGGCGCATTCATATTACACATATTAAGGCAGCAATATGGGGCCTGCCTTCACCAACAGTTATAACAAAGCCGATACAAACAGCCACCGGCCCGGTCTCTATTTTAACTGTCTCAATATCTAACTAGAACAATCGAACAATGGTGCATACATGATGGCAATGTCTTCGATTCCGAAGATTAATTAAAGATGAGTGCAGTGTTTCACCTGACAATGAAGACCCAGTTGCGAACTGCATATTTTCCCGCATCTCGTGCTGATAAAGCCGTTGTCCTCTATAGGTCTATTAAAGTTGTCTTTCCGTCTTCTGTGCCTGTCTTCAATAATGGCTTTTTTCTTTGAGACTCAGTGGATTAGCGGCGTTGCAGGTTCTACCATGGTGTAGCTGCAAGCTGCTAAATGGTCACGGATTCTCCCCCCCCCCCCCCCCACCCCCAGGGTTGACTACGAGAGACAACGACGACTGAAAGAACTCAGTTATAATTGTTGGTGAAGAAAAGGGTGACAAGGTGAGGGCAGAAGTGGTTGACCGTTGACCTCTGGGTGACAAGGTGAGGGCAGATGTGGTTGACCGTTGACCTCTGGGTGACAAGGTGAGGGCAGAAGTGGTTGACCGTTGACCTCTGGGTGACAAGGTGAGGGCAGAAGTGGTTGACCGTTGACCTCTGGGTGACAAGGTGAGGGCAGAAGTGGTTGACCGTTGACCTCTGGGTGACAAGGTGAGGGCAGAAGTGGTTGACCGTTGACCTCTGTGTGACAAGGTGAGGGCAGATGTGGTTGACCGTTGACCTCTGGGTGACAAGGTGAGGGCAGAAGTGGTTGACCGTTGACCTCTGGGTGACAAGGTGAGGGCAGAAGTGGTTGACCGTTGACCTCTGGGTGACAAGGTGAGGGCAGAAGTGGTTGACCGTTGACCTCTGTGTGACAAGGTGAGGGCAGAAGTGGTTGACCGTTGACCTCTGGGTGACAAGGTGAGGGCAGCTGTGGTTGACCGTTGACCTCTGGGCGACAAGATGAGGGCAGAAGTGGTTGACCGTTGACCTCTGGGTGACAAGGTGAGGGCAGAAGTGGTTGACCGTTGACCTCTGGGTGACAAGGTGAGGGCAGAAGTGGTTGACCGTTGACCTCTGGGTGACAAGGTGAGGGCAGAAGTGGTTGACCGTTGACCTCTGAGTGACAAGGTGAGGGCAGAAGTGGTTGACCGTTGACCTCTGGGTGACAAGGTGAGGGCAGAAGTGGTTGACCGTTGACCTCTGGGTGGCAAGTGCATGCTTGCGAATTGCTACAGATTAGTGATTTAAAAAAAAAAAAATTTAACATCTGGATGGTCCAATTGTCAACTCGCTTAATTAATAGCATTGCGCCTTACTGCCAACGGAATTAGTCAGAAACACCAGACATTATTGATTTGTTACATCAATGATTCCATACAGCGCAACAGCACCACAGACCCGTAAATACCCTTGACGCTCCCGTTGCTCCAGACGCAGCTATTCAGGAGGACAACTCATTCAAAGTGTTAGTCGCTACAGGTAGAGAACCTTCAGATGCAGCTTCCCCTAAAATGTTAGCTCCGTCAAAGTTTTTTTGCTGGCTACTCTAATGCTGCTCTTCCAAAGCAAATCAACAGATGAGAAAAAAAAAGTGAGGAAAATATATGCTTGCAACCTCGTCACCAATGATGGAAGATTGAATGATAGATGATAAGGCAGTTAGTAGGCTAATAGTGAAGGTAGCGACAGCATTGATGATAAGACATAAGTAGTAGCATATTGACGGTAGCGAAAGTATTGATAATAATAGTGACGGTAGCAACAGTAGGCCAATTGATGATAACGCAGATAGTAGTAGTGACGGTAGCGGCCGTATTGATGATGAGACATAAAAATACTGGCGGTAGTGACAGTATTGATAAGGTCATCACAAGGTGTATAGTGTTAGTGAAGGTAGCGACAGTAAAAATGTTTTACATGTTTCGGATGTTCCTTCAGAGTTGAAGATAATTACTTCCTAGTCCAAACCTCCCGCAGGACGACGGGGGATGGGAGCGGGCAGGGTTTGAACCCGGGACCATCGATAAATCTGAACGATGGTCCAGCGTGCAAACCGCACGACCAGGCAGCCATCTCTTATATGTGAAAAGACCTATTCCATCAGTTGATGATGAGACAGATAGTAATGCTGACGGTAATGGCAGTAGCCTATCAATAAGACATAAAGTATTAGTAAAGGTAGCGACAGTATTAATGATGACAGATAGTAGGCCTACGCTAATACTGACGTTAGTGACAGTAGGCCTATTGACGATAATTTTAAGACAGATAGTAATACTGGCGTTAGTGACAGTATTGATTATAAGACAGACAGTAGAGGTGAAGTTAGCGATAGCAATGATGATAAGATAGATAGTAGGCTAATACTGACGTTAGTGACAGTAGGCTATTGATGATAAGACAGATAGTATGGGCCTAATACTGGCGTTAGTGACAGTATTGATGTTAAGACAGACAGTAGGCTAATAATGAAGTTAGTGACAGTAGGCCTATTGATGACATTGACAGATAGTTCTAAAAATGATTTACATGTTTCGAATGTTCCTTCAGAGTTGAAGATAGTTTACTTCCTAGTCCAAACCTCCCGCAGGACAAAGGGGGATGGGAGCAGGCGGGGTTTGATCCCGGGACCATCGATACGACAGTCCAGCGCGCATACCGCACAACACAGTTATTTGTGTTGTTATGTCTCTTATATGTGAAAAGACCTATTCCATCAGTTTGAGGAAAAACGTTTTTGACTTAAGCGAGACGGATGTCTTTTTCTTTGGACAGTGACGCATCATTGGACACTGTGCTGCCCAGATAAGTATTAACTGTTAAACATGACCACATAGGTTTATGGAGCTGGGCTAGTTCTGCTTGGGGGCTTCTCACCACACTTTTATAAGGCTCTGAGACATGGATGCTCTGTCGAAGGCATCTAAGGCTCCTCGTGCCTTTGCTCCATGATGGGCGTACGCTGGCAAGACTACATTACAAATAACCATGTTCTGCTGGAGGCTGGTGTGGAGAGTATAGAGACACTAATTTGTCATGCAATGCCATCGCTTAACATCTTTATCTTTCTTTAAATGGTATCCATTTATGGGAATTAACGCAAAACCTATACCAGTAATGACAATATGGTTTATATTTCATCATTAGTAGGCTAAAAGCTGTTTGCTAAGTTTGAAACATGTACTCTGCTACAATTTCAGATTTATATATATATTTATATTTTTTAAATATGTTACCTGCCTTTACAAAACCCTTTTTAATAACCAAGCTTTTACACACCTCATATTTAGAAGCCACTTGCATTTTCAATTTAATACATGTTAATAGGAAAAGCATTTAGTTTTTTAGCCGTACAATATAGACACTGATTTAAATGATATATTCAAACCACAGATTCACTCATTAACTTTATAAAAAATATGTAAACATAATAAATAATAAAGAGGTGTCATGATATCTGCAGCTTTATTAAATGAAAAGGTAGATGGCTCACTAACAGTTGCTACAATAATACCAAAGTAAGCTTGCATTTGTTATCTTAACAGAATATAAAACTAATGGCATACAATGCTCATGTTGGATATTAATTCTGGAGTTATCATGGTAAAAAAAAGCCACCAATTTCCTTTTTTCTGGTGTAGCCATTTCTCGTCGCATTTAGGTGACTGCGTCCTAAAAACATGAAATGAAGTCATACATTACATTTTATTTTCATGATTGTTTTTGTACTTAATGACAATAAAGCTAAAACATAAAGTTACAAAAAAAAATATTCTTTAGTTAGAAAAAAAAAAGTTTACTAATACCAAATTTGTGTTATACATGAACAACTGTTGAAAAAATATCCTTATCAACTACTGTTTATAAAATATAATTATACCACTTTTATTTGCATAAGATAAAATGCTGGATAGGCTAATAATGCTTATCTCCCCTCAAATGGCTTTCCCAAGACATATTGGTCAAGTAAATTTGCTTTTAAAGTGTACATAATTTACATATACAATAGAATAGGTGAAAAATTCAAAACCCCTCATACATAAATACATAGATTAAAACTTAATAAATATTAAACATAATGAAAACAATTTTAAGAACAAAAAAATCCTCCATCTGGTTTCCTTGAATAGCCTTTGTTGGTAGTCTCTATGTGATGGCTTGCTGTTATTGGCAAACAAACAGAATAATAAAAGCATTAAATTCAACAAAAAAAACAACATTTAAATCCACATTGTGCAATGCAAAACTAACATTTAAAATATAACGATGAGACACTTATATTAAATTACTAAATATTTACTCTGTACAATTAAAGGTAGCTTAATTAACAAGCTCTTAAATTTTATGGTCAGAAAAGTTATAAAAATAAAATGTACTTGGTCAATAAAAAAAATACTGTCGTTTTATGCAAAAGCTATTGCAATTTAAATTGGAAAAAAATAAGAATAATGAACAAATTTTATGAATTTAAAAACATTCAAAATACACTGGAACTTGCTTAATTACTTTGTTTATAGCTTATAGGAGGTCCTTGGGTTAAGATGTTGATCTTTTCCGACGTTGTATCGAAAAAGCAATTTACCTAACATATGTACATACTGTACATAGATGCTGTAAGCACTTATCCTATCCCAATACCTACCCTAACACAAGACCCTGCATATCAAAAAACAAAATTAAGGAAATATAAAATACATTTAGTCATGAAACAATACAGTGATAAGTCAAACGATTAAGTCCAAGTGTCTGGCCAATGTTTGTCGCTGTGTACCCCTTATGGAATCACTTAATAATATCTTATTTTACTTCCATTGTAATAGCTTTTCTCTTCTTTGATGTACTGCCATCAGAAGAGTCTTCCTTACCCTTGGGAGCCATAATGATGGGCAAAAGGTTAACAAAATAGGAACGACTGTTTTCACAAACGAAGTTTGCACTTACCATGCCAAACCACTTAAAATTGAAACAACGCTTAATGTAGTATATAGGAGATTATGTCTTACCATGTAACCCAAGGACTTCCTATATAAAGAAAATAGAATGCCTGTTTTGAGAGTAATTTTTTTTTTTTTTTTTTAATTAAAGAATTTTTGCAGTTACAAAACTAGCAATTAACCAGGTTCCAGTACAAAAGAGAGATAAATATATAAATGAATTAATCATACCAATGGCATTCTTGACGCTGTTAAGATTCTCTTTCTTTTCTTGTCCAGTTATTATAAGAGGATGATTCAATGGCATTTTCTTTTCTGGCAAAGGCTTGACTCTGTTCTTCAACACACGCCTTTATTGAAAGTTAGAAAAAAAAAGATATTTATGTACATATTCCAAGCCGACAAAAGAAATCTTTCGTGTATTAGAATAGATTGTGAACATTAGAGTAACTAGACTCATTTTTGAGGTGACATCCTCCATTCAACAGAAATTAGCCCAAAATCAGAACATGCCCAGCTTGCACTCTATTACTCATTGCAAAGACATATAATCCAGCTATCAAACTCAATTCTTATTTCTGATCTAAACAAAGTCACTCATAAATCATGTGCTGACATGCATGCAATACCAAAAAGAATAGCATATTAATGTATAAAGATTTTCAGATGATAACAATATTGCTGCAACTCATTTGCAGGAAAGAAAGACATCTTTTTTTTAACAATCTCTTAAGGAACATTGGTGATCTTATACTCAAGGCTCTTCATATAAGTGTTCCTTGAAAAATAGTTTTCATCGCAACAACATAATAGACAAAATGAAATAAACTCTTCATTGTCCACCTTTCTATTGATTTATCCTGTTTTCTGTGTCAGGTAAACCTCGACTTTTATACTTCCATATAATATAGATGTGAAGGCAGATTGATAACTGCCATGAGTCACCAGTATCGTAATGCATTCCAGACAAAGCTCAAAAGAGAGCCAGGCCTTTGTTGGGGAAAGCAAAGATGGATGTTCATTGTTCATTGAGCTTTGTATAGTCTGCCCCATTGTTCTTAAAATATAAAGGGAACTCTCATTTTCTCAGTAAAATATATCAGAAAATAACTTTATAATTTCATCATTCTTGTAAATAACATAGCAGACATAGTATCAGAAAATAGGCATTGTCACATCATAGTATGTTTGGTAACATTTTAATCATACAAAAAATCATTTAAACAATAATAAACTGCTTCTGACCCTAGTTAGAAAATCAAAGTATCCCATCATCCTCTCAGGTATGTATGGTCAACAACAAAAAAATGCAAAAAAAAAAGGTCATTTGAAAAACTGAAAGTTTCATTACATGAAGTTTTTACACTTGGTCAGGCAAATAGCCTTCTCCAATTTTCTGTGACAATTTTTCAATAGAAAAATTTAAAGGTAGGAAGGAATCAAATGGTACCTAAATTCACAAGTCAAATGTGGGCTGTTCTATTAGAAGGGAAAAAAAAGGGGGTTTTCAGGGAAAAATAAACAATATATAGCCTTGGAACAATTACATATGTAATAATGTAATAATGTAACATGTAATAATTTACCTATTAAAGCCAGGAGAACTCATGAACTGACAATTTGAATCTCTCATTAAGGAGAATGAAAAGATAATTTCAACATCATAAAAAGGACATATATAAGTAGGCTATAACATATATTTGAATCATAATGATTGATAATTATTGTAATGATTATAATGTAGTGTAGATTAAAATTAAAACAATAAATTAGTAGTTTAGTATACCCTTAAAAATTCTAGTCTTTATTCCATATGCTTTTTATTCGAGGACTGAATCTTATAGATCTAAGTGCTCTTTTTTCATTAGTGCCAATAGAGCATGGAACAGCCTAGGTTGCAGGGGTGGCGCGACTAGGTGTCAAAATCAGCCCGGGCATTTCTAGACCATCCGCCCATATCTTTTATACTATATGATGGACATGCAATTCTAGGTCTACCTGTCCTCAAAATCATTATGTTAAGTTAATTGATAATGTATCGATAAGCGTATGGATGCATACAGTGAACTCTATATCTTTATAAGAAATATATAGGCCTTAGGATGTTTTTTGATAGCTTAGTGTGTAGGCCCTTATAGGATGAAGCCTACTAGTATTACTGTCTACAGTGTTGGGCTATTACATTATTTCGGAAAATGTGTTAGATTAAATTAGCATTACACTTTAGAGTCTGTAAAATATTTTTTTAAACACGTCACTCAGAGGGCCCCTTTTACAACAGAAGACTTTTAAACCTTTAACAATTCAAGAGGCCCTTTAGGTGGCCCTACTGGCCCATTTGGGTACCAAATTGCCAGAAGGCCCATACAGCCAGTTTGCCCCTGCTAGGTAGTCTGAATCAGCCACGACTACAGTTCAAGATTAATGGTTATTACTAACATCTTGCAAATTTTTGTAAGATCATGCTAAAACAAAATACAAATTATTGAAACGTTTGATTACCCATGTTCATCCGTGAAGGTTTCAGGCTGGAATACAACCTCATTTTTGTTGTTAAGTAAAGCCTCGTGATGATTGTAAGTAGCTTTTAAGACAAAGTCCAAATCATCATTAGGAGCAGCTGGATCGTAATGGTAGGCTTCATGTCTTGCTGAGCTCAGGGTGTGATGTGTACTTAGGCGATGCCATGGAAGCTGGCGTTGAGCTAAATGTGTTGGCACTGGGTAGCAGATGGTCTGTTCAAAAAATAAGATAGACATAAAATATAATAAAATAAGATAGATTATTTTATTGGTCCAAAAAGGGAAATTTTCCATTTCAGCAATATATATATACTACTATAACTATAATAAAATGCAAACACAAAAAAATTAAATGCACACAAAAAGAAAACACACACAAACACAACCAGCGATTGATGAATTGTGCTCTTATATGCATGTCTCTGTGATGACTAATGACCTTGACACCATGACTGACAGTGGGATAAAGACATTTTTAAAATCTCTCTGTTCTTAGTATGGAGAAGAGCTGACCACTTTGTCAAGATCTGATGTAACTGTTGTTCAATTAATAGTTCAGTTGTTAACAGACCATAAATGATATTTCAAGAATACCTTGATGAAAATGGACCTACATGTATTCTTTTACTTGTGCATTAATATACATTTTGAAGCTATAATTTTGTCATAAATGATACTCCCGGAATTATTAGACCCCTATATTATATAAATCTCTTTATATATATATATATGTATTATTATGTATAGATTCTAGATGTATAATAAAGTATATAATAATATATTGTATAAGTCATAATAAGAATATTGGGTACATTACTAAAATATACGTGAATAAGAATAACTAGAATAATATTTAAGAATTTCTCAATATCTATATAATATATTAATCTATTATTCTGTTTTGTTAAATGTTTTAAAAATAATGTTAAATATTTCGATAATTTAAGATGTTCCAATCACTGAATCAGATTATCATAATTAAATGATTATGATTATTATTATAATACTAGCCCAATTTTCTCTTAGATTCAAATGTGTATTCCGCGGTCTTTTTATTGTAAGAAACGTCAGGTAATCTATAATGTAATATAGATCTATATTATATAGTAATACTAAAATAGAATTATAATAATATCATTAATAATGATAATGACAATGAGATAACAATGAATTACCTCAGGTTCTCTTTGGCCTTGAAAGTTATCATCGTTTTGAAACTGCGGGAATGGATACGGGTTTCTAGTCGATTGCAACGTTGCCATTTAAAGTTAAAATGGTAAATTGACAATTATAAAGATCTCTAGATCTATATCTAAATTTTTGTACTTTTTATGTCAAAAATCGTATGAGATGTTTCAAGATTTGTAACGTAAGAAAAAAAAAATCGTCTACCGGAAGTTTTAAGAATTTCCATGGTTACTATTATACTCTCACTTTCGATTAACCTGACTTTATTTTAAATTTTAGTTTTAGCATGACTTAATTAGTCTAGATCTAGATGACATATTTTTTATATCATATTATGATTAGATATAATTTTCTATTTTTGTACTCTTTCAATTTAATATCAGTTAATGTGAATTAAGAAAATTAGAGATTAGCTAGACTAGAAATTCTATTTACAGTAACAATATTTTACCCGATTCTCAATATAGATTTAGATTAAGTGAGTCGTGTGCTACAGAGTGAGTGTGTATCGTCCGGTAGTGCTCACTTCTCTGTTTTTAAATGTTTTGTTAAACATCTGTTACACATTTCTCTAATAGTGGTCTGGGCATTTCGTCTCTAGTAATAGTTTAGATATTTACCTGTTGTAATTACATGTGCGTCTCGTGTTATACAATACTTATACATTGATTCATAGATTAATGATAGATTTAAGATTAGAGATAGATCTAGATCTAATCTAATTATCTATCTATAAATAGTTACGTAAATTAATAGTAGATTAGAGTCTATAAATAAATTAATAATAAAATTCAATTAAATATATAAATATAGAGAGATCTAATCAATCATCAAATGGACTGAATGGATGGATGATATTGTTAATATTAATTGTAATATTATATGATATCTATATCTATCACTAGAGTGTCTAGATAGATACCATATTATATATGATTATTATGATTAGATTATTGTTACGTACCTAGGGCCTAGCCCTGGGACTAGGAGTCTAGATAGTAGATACTAAGATAGGCTAGATCTAACTATAATATAATCTTAATTTTTTTTAATTGATAGATCTAGAAATTAAAATCTAACTAACATATAGACTATGGCATAGGTATAACTAGTATAAGGTCTCTAGATCTATATCTACATATAATGAATAAATTATCCATTAAATTTAAATTCTAGGCAATCTAGATATATAGGTATAGGGCAGCCATAGGCCTATTATTAGCATTATCCTATATAATCTATTTTAATTTAGCTATCTACCTATAATTTTACCCACGTAAATTGTAAAGTAAATCATAATGTTTGACAATGATAATGACGTATAGTATTATATAGCGTAGATTAAAATTTTTAAAATTAGAGAGTCTAATTAATAGTTTAGTATACTCTAAAAAAACTGTGGTGACTGTAGACTAGTCTATTGGTCTATTCTCTTTATTCCATATTGCTTATATAAATTCTTCTATGACTAGAGTTTAAATCTTATAGATATCTATTAAGTGCTCTTTCTTACCTAGTTCCATTAGAGCATGGAACAGGTAGTCTGAATCAGCCAGGACTAAACTATAAGGCTGACAACAATCATAGATTTGTTTGCTTCCTCTTACCTTTTTTATTTTTTTTTAAAGAATTAACATTAGCTATAGAGATACCCTACAAATTGCCCTGCTTATCAGGTTCTAGTATTTTAAGAGTAATGATAATAGGCCTACTTTATTTTTCTAGAAATAATTTTGGCTCAAATTTCATATACCTGAATGTTATACCACATATGATATTTATACTTTCAAACTGAAAAATTTCACCCATATTTAGAGTAGGCCTAATTATTTTAGCAGTAATGGGCATGGTGGCTGAGTGGTAAAGTACTTGGCATCCAAACCAAGAATCTAGAGTTTGATTCTAGTTGAAGACTACAATTTTAAACTTAGGAGTTTTTAGGACTCTACTGAGTTGTAAAATGTTTTACATGTTTCGGATGTTCCGTCAGAGTTGAAGATAGTTTACTTCCTAGTCCAAACCTCCCACAGGAAGACGGGGAATGGGAGCGGGCAGGGTTTGAACCCGGGACCATAGATAAATCCAAACGACAGTCCAGCGCGCAAACAGCACGACCAAGCAACCATCAAGTTCATCCAGCTCTAGTGGGTACCTAACATATGATGGGGAAATAAAGGTGGTTGGTCATTGTGCTGGCCACATGACATCACCTATGACATCAGCCATAGAAACTTCAAATCATCTTTACCTTTTTACCTAGGTTCCATCACTGTTGAAGATATTAAACACAATTATATAATTGTTATGGAATAAACTTGAATTTGATGCTGATTGAAACAAATAATGAACCCTTTCATTCTAATCATTTTGCGACTCATATTATATTTAGATGTCTTTGTAACAGAAAATGTAAATTTGGATTGTAATTATTTTGTTTCATCTAGTTTATAATTGGATTATAGTCATTAGTGAAAGACTTGAAGAAGTTTGGTAAAATGTTTAACGATGCAGAGTGACGTTGTTGCTATAATTATAGTGTGATACTCCCAATATAAAGCTTTTCTGTTGTGACATTCTTCAAAAGAAAATGCTGCTATGTGAATACAGCTATCTTCTGCCTTGGCTGGCATCAAGTTTGCTGTTTATTTCAAGTAGTGCTGATTTACCCCAGTGCCGTTTGGTAAGAAGTAAATTTTTTTTTTAAGTTTGTGACATAAAGAAAAAATTACATTCTAGGCCAAACATCATGCAGAACACCAGAGGGTGGAAGTGGGCAGGGTTCCAACTGGGTGATAGTCCAAGTGGATATCTCACAACTGCGCAGCCATCCAATTTATTATGTGTTCTTTTATTTTTTTTAAGGTGTATTTAATTTGAAAAGGAAATTCGTATCTTTATTTATATTTCACAAATCACATTTTCACCTTTTTTTTTCTAGAATTTTAAGTTTGATTTTTGTAAATAACTATTGAGATGTTATGACATAAATAAAACAAAGAAAAAACTCAAGATATTGTGGCATACATGAAACAAGGAAAATATTAAGATTCTATGACTTAAATAAAACAAAGAAAAATATGAAGATGTCATGACATACACGAAACAAAGATATTATTAAGATGTCGTGACATACACAAAACAAAGATATTATTAAGATGTCGTGATATACACAAAACGAAGTAAATATTAAGATGTCATGACATACACAAAACAAAGTAAATATTAAGATGTCATGACATACACAAAACAAAGTAAATATTAAGATGTCATGACATACACAAAACAATGTAAATATTAAGATGTCATGACATAAATGAAAGATAAAAAAAATATTTGAAGATGTAAAGGACAAAGTAATAGTTATAAAATACATTTTATTAGTTTAAATTTTTTTAAACGTTAATTAAAACTTTAAATCTTAAAAATAGTAATATTTTGACACTCTTGATCTTAGAATATTATTCTTTAAGAGTGGGACTTGGTGAATTAGTAATAAATGCTTGGTTGCCATACCAAGGGCTCTAAATTCAAATCCTGTTGATTTTGAACTTAAGGGTTTCTAGGAGGTTGCCTTTGAGTCCACCAAACTCAGTTGCAAAATGACAATGGATCATAGATAAGATGAATGCCTGGGAACTTCAGAATGAGTCACCCACATAGCAGTTCCTCCATCTCTATGCAGCTGCTTTGTATAAAGGAATGGCAAGTGCAGATAGATTTTAATATCAGTAGCTTAGAAGGCTCTGCCAAAGTGTAACTGTGTTTATCAAGCTGCCTAAGTGCCGCCAGCTCCTGAATTTTTGAGAGAATTGACTCATTCCTGAAGCTTTTCTTATGTTAGGATATAGCTGCAAGGTAGCAGAAGTTTGAATTCAGAGTTCTCCTTCTCCTAGGTGGTTAGCCAGCTAAGGATCACAAGCCACTCCGCCTAAAGCTTGGTTAAAGGTCTCAGTTACTTTATTTGCCCCTTCTCCTGTTAGTGTTCCACCGGATCCAATATTTGTGTCACATTTAAAGGCCACAGGCATGGTGAATGAGTGGTAAAATGCTTTCCAAACAGAGAGATCCTGAATTCTATTCTCTGTGAAGACTGGGATTTTTCATTCCAGGACTTTCTGGACACCTCTTAAGTCCACCCAACTCTAGTGGGTACCTGACTTAGTTGAGGAAAGTAAAGGCGGCTGGTCGCTGTGCTGGTATTATGACTCCCTGGGCCATAGAAACAGATGACCGGTACATCCTCTCTGGCCTCAAGGTTTGAAAGGGTTGTTTTACTTTACTTTATGTCTCAACCTGTGGGTCGTGACCCGTTTGGGGGTCGATTGACGATTTCCCAGGGGTCTCCTAAGACCATCGAAAAATGGATTGTTTTTTGTACATTGCTGTGTGTGTTCAGGGGGAGGGGGTCGCGGCAGAGTGGGGGACTGTAAAAAGGGTTGCGGAGCCTAAAAGGTTGAGAACCGCTGCTTTATGTGAAGGTCAGAAGTTGGACTGGTTGTCAAAGGCTATTTGAGACACGTGCCATTGGAAGCATTTTATAGGTAGGGGAGTGCTTATATCCATTAACAAAAAGACTGTACGGAACCAAACTCTAATGCGTATCTGACATAAGTTGGAGGAAGTAAAAGAGATTGTCAGGGTTCAAATTATATGCTGGTCTTGTCTTGGCTCCTTAGGGGTTTACTTGATTACTAAATTAATTATTATTAATAAACTTTAGCTCCTTGAATAACATAATACTTTCCATGAAATAACAATGATACTTCAATACTTTAATAATATCCAATAGAGCACAAACAATGAATCAATTTCAATAAATATTTAATACACAAAACACCAGTCCAGGGAGCGACTGTCCAACCTTCCTGGACCGGAAACAAGACCTCACTAACTAAAACACTCTCTCGCACATTCAAAGAAGACTAAATCTTTCAGTTCATAACACGTGCAACACTTTGCATTCATAACAAGGGGATATAACAATCATACCAAAATATCAAGCTAACATTCATTCTCGCCATACCTCCCCCTGACAGTCATTGTGCTGGTCACATATCCCTCTTGTTAAATTTTGTCCATAGAAGCAGATTTTTAAGCTTTTCATCTTTTGCCCTGTGGGTGTTTGTTTGAAAGGAGATCTTTATATTTTAATTTTGTCTAGAGCCTAGCATATGCCTAAATAGTCTTCCTGCAGATGTTTGAAAGGATTAGTTTATATTTTACTAGCATATATGCCTAAATAGTCTTCCTACAGATGTTTGAAAGGATACCTTTCTATTTTACTAGCATATATGCCTAAATAGTCTTCCTACAGATGTTTGAAAGGAGACCTTTATATTTTACTAGCATATATGCCTAAATAATCTTCCTACGGATGTTTGAAAGGATAACTTTATATTTTAATTTTCTCTAGAGCCTAGCATATGCCTAAATAGTCTTCCTGCAGATGTTTGAAAGGATTAGTTTATATTTTACTAGCATATATGCCTAAATAGTCTTCCTACAGATGTTTGAAAGGATACCTTTCTATTTTACTAGCATATATGCCTAAATAGTCTTCCTACAGATGTTTGAAAGGAGACCTTTATATTTTACTAGCATATATGCCTAAATAATCTTCCTACGGATGTTTGAAAGGATAACTTTATATTTTAATTTTCTCTAGAGCCTAGCATATGCCTAAATAGTCTTAACACTTTTTTAAAGAAGTATTTTTCATTGTTATGCCAGATTTCAATGCTTTGAATTCAAACCAAAATGAAAACAAAATTTACAAAGTTTCTAATGTTTGGTGTGTCTTTATTTCCTAAGGATGAGTTCCATTATGTTTATACCGAGTGTGATAGCCAAGGGGGAAGATGGAGAGTGCCAGTGCCCAAGAATCCTGGAGCCTGTACACCTGCCAACTACCCTGGTTTAACAACTAGAGGAAAGGAATGTGGTAAGTAGCTGTGTAACCTCAACTTTAAATAAGCTATAAAATAAAGACTCTTACAAAATGAAGATTACTACACTCTACCCTTATATGTTTACACTGTATAATGTTTTGGATGTTTCTTCATCTTCTGAAGATAATTACATCTTAGCCCAAACCAACTGCAGGATGATGACGGGGTGGGTTGGGGGGTGGGGGAATGGCAGTGGGCAGGGTTTGAACCCGGGACCTTTGTGACCTCTGAACTTCAATCCAGATTACATACAAGCTTCCTTTCTTCCTGTGTCTGTAATAGTTGTGACAATACATAATATGTAATTCAATCTTATCAAGCGTGAATGTTTTTACACAATTTCTGGAGAAAGGTAAGGATTTCAATACAGGAACACTTTTACATACATTAATCTTTTGAACCCGCCAGACATATCGATATAGCAGTATTGTATATATCGATATAGCAGTATCGCACACCTTACTTGACACTGAAAGTCAATAGGAGCTCAGGGGTATTGTCTAAGTGTTAAGCATGTCTGATATCAACTATTAAAATTAAATTTGAAAACTTGCCTCTTGAAACTATAATTGTAACTTATGATCTACCAATTCTACAAGCTTTATTTATTTCTTTCTTTTTAAATGCAAAGAAGTTTTTACAATAGATGAATAGCTCCGAACACTGCAAACAAACTATCCCAAGCATTATTTATATTTCTTTTAACCCTAGATTTTGCCTGTAATGCGGGCGAGTACCTGGACATTCAAGGAGATCAGCAGTGTCACCCCTGCCCAGCTGGAACATACTCCTTGGGCGGTGGAATTAGATACAATGAGTGGGATATACTTCCGACAGGTTTTGCTGTGAAAGTGGAACAGCTGGCCCAAGATGGGCTTAGTGGCTGGAGAAGGAAACAGCGATCTAACTGCTCAAGGTAAGCACTGAGTCATGTGATCAATATCTACATGTTTTAGCAATGCCCTGCATTGTATATTGTTGCTCTTTGTCTATTCTGAGAGCTTAGTAAAAAAAATTAAAAAATCATAGTATGTCAGATTTCCCTAAAAACATGCCCATTATGGCCCAGTACCGTTTCTAATGAAAGAGTAAAGCTATTTGTGTGTCTCAACTTTCATTTGTTTTGACACATGAGGAAACTAGCCATTACTTAACTGTAAAAAGAGATAGTAGTGAAAAAATATATGACCAATGTGTTAGAGTGTGCGTCCTCTGTTCAACTTAAACTTCAACTTAAAAAAAAAATATTTTATTTTATATATTACAGACATTCCTTCAGAACAGAAGGTAATTACATTCTATGCATATCCATGTGTTAATCTAATTGTGTGTGCCAATTAGAAATTGAAATGTTAAGTCATTGATTTTCTTGGCTGAATCAGGCCACCTTTTCTATGCTCTAATGGCATTAGGGAAGGAGCACTAAGAATTTTTCCTAGAATATCTCAGTGTCTTTATCTCTAGCTCTCTATTTTTTTTTTCTAATATTGTTTTCATGTTTTTGTAAGTCCATAAGAAAATATTGAAAGTGTAAACCTGTTTAACTCTTTCAAATTATTCAGGTTTTTATAAACCAAAATAGAGTTTCATTGCTGAACAATCAGACTAAGGACCGCAAATTTTTGTTTAAACACAGGAACGCAGTTAAACCGTATTTCATCATATTTTTAAAAAACTTGTATTTATGATTGTATGCTTTTGTTTTTAAAACAATATTTGATGCGGCATAGCAATGCTCTCACATTTGGATCTTAGCTCAAAATAATAAAAGGCATGCTCTTATAAACATTGCTATGCTTTTGTTTTCTGTGGTTGTTATTTTTTTTCTAAAGCTATCATATAGTGTTAGAGTTGAATCAATTTTGTGTGTGGGCGCACATTTGTGTTGGCCTCCCCTTACTATTTAAACACTTTTCTATCTCACTTATTAACTTAACGCTTAAATCAACTGGTTGAAAATAAAACTATGTTCTGACAGTAAAAGATGTAAACATTGTGCCACTCTGAGATGTGAAGACCAACTGGCAGATCACTTTAATGATGGGTCCTGGTTTAAAATCTTGTTAGAAAAACATTTCTACATGTTATTTGAGAATGTTACTTTCCACTTATGGTTTGGAAGGTAAAAAGTACCAGACTTTTTTTAAGTAAAGAAAAAAAATTAAGGCAGTTGGTCATTGTGCTGGCCATATAACATTCTTGTAACCAAAGAACTAAAAGAGCTCTGCTTGAATTCAGAAAGAAACTTGAATTGTAGTCTCATTAAATTTTAGTCAATCTAGCAAAAAAAATATTTACAAACTTTTGTTATAAAGTATTTTATATTGAAATATATAGAAGTTGTTTTTTTTTTTTTTCATTAATATATCAAGGCAAGAGAGAATTAACATAGCTTCTTGCCAACTGCAAATGGCTTGATTAATGGTATAACTGTTTGACATTCCTGACCCACTTCACTCAAACACATAGCCTAACACAATCAAAATTTCTTTCTCTAGCATACTGCTTTCTAAATTATTCCTTGTCATGCAAATGAGAGACAACAAAACAAGGCGGCAAGAAAATGATTTATGATTATTGATCACACCAGGAACCATTTTCATGTCTTCCAGACTGAGTTCAGCTCACACCCTGAGCCAAAATTGAAACTTTTGTGCTAGATTGAATTATGGATGTAAATGAACAATTCAATCACAAGCTGTTGATGATGCAACTGATTGTTTTTTATACAAAAAAAAATATTTTGAATGGCTCTCAAAGAAACAAATTGAATTAAAATGAGTTTGAATTATAGGTACATTGTATCAGTTTGCTGAAAGATGGGAAGATAATTGGCTGGTTATTCCCTTCCAATGTGAGGATTAAATTAAGGATCACACAGCCACAGCAGTGCTACACACACACACACACACACACACACACACACTGATTCTCCACACACACACACACACACACACACGGTACTCAGTGCACTCTTACGCAGGAAGCTTGTTTTCTTTGGTTTTCAAAATGTATCTGTTGTTTGTCAAGTATTCTGAAAGTCTGTTGGCTTCTCCATCCCCCTGGCCAGACTGGGAGCTGTCTGGCGCCGGGTTGATGGTTCAAAGTTAGCTTGGCTTCATCTTATTTTGATCAGTGGATCTCATCTCTTGGTTGAAGCCTTCTACAGATTTAGCATTTAACTTACAACACAAATACAATGCATTGTTAAAAGTTCTTCCTATTATCATTGAGAGCTATAAACTATAATTTTTTTTTTTTACAAATGTTGTTTAATTTATTGCACTGTCTTTCCATCTGTGTATTTGACTATTTTTTTTTTTTTATAGTTTATGTTTGCTCCATTTAAAAACAGTTCTTTTGTTAACACGAGCTTATACAGCGTTGACATAACTTCATTAAATCAAGATTTAGAACAAATTTATCTCCACAATATATTGCCTTTTATTATTCTCTTCTCATTCCCTCTCCCTGATATTCAACTTCACCCACTTAGCCTTAACCGTTGGGGCATCACACGTGATCCCTCTCCATTCCTCTGTGTCTTTTGCCAGGACTAGTCTCTTTTGTTGACCGGCCTGTCCATTCCTAGATGTTGTCTTCCCATTACTTGTCTGCCTTTTCTTTTACCTGGAATTGCGCCCTTCAGGAAAGTGTGGATCTTGTGATACAGTTGTAGCTTGCGTTTTTTTATAATGATCAGAAAGTCATTCTGGGGGCTCCCTGTTATTATATAATTTTAAAAAAATTATGGTTTGTATAAAAAAAATATTGCAAGTTTATGGATGATTTTGGGTGCCTCTGAGTCCCCCCAAGCTCCAATGGGTACCTGACATTAGTTGAGGAAAAGTAAAGGCGTTGCTCGTTGTGCTGGCCACATGACACCATCGTTAACCGTAGGCCACAGAAACAGCTGACCTTCACATCATCTGCTCTATAGACCACAAGGTCTGAAATGGGAATTTACTTTTTTTTTTTAATGGCGGATTTATGGTTAATTAATGTAAAACATTTTTAAAAAATTTAAACAATGAATGAATTTTTTATTTATTAAAATAGCTAAGTATGTTAAAGACAAAGTTAATTTCCAGGAACCAATCTTTATACTGTTAGAATATTGTAAAGCAATGTTGAAACAAGGAAACAGTCCTAATGTGAGGACTGAGTGAGTGTCATCACACACCTGGCAAAGCATCACTTGGTGAAGGGGAACAACAGGTGGTGGTGAGCTATTTTTAGATTGAGCTGTTCAGACAATAACATATTGATATCTTGGGATGTGTGTTAGTAGTGGGGGGCTGGGGGTAAGATGGTCTGGGTGTGCAGAGAGAGAGAGAGAGAGAGAAAGAGAGAGGGTAGACATGATCAAATTAGTCATGACAAGTTTATTGTGATGTATTATAGAACAAGTTATATTTAAATTGACAGGGGTAATAGGAGCCTGTTAGTCTCCACACTGTTAGCCTATTTCTCTATCACTGGTGTAATTTAATGCTAGACAGGACATAACCCCTCTTTCCCCTTCCCCCCCTATGAAACAATTTATAAATCCACTCAGAGTATATAAAATTTCTAATGATAGAAGATAATATTTCAAAAACCTATATATAACAGTCAAACTAGAGTTTTCCCAGTGTGGCTAATTAGCTAGTAATTCTTTTCCTAAGATATACATCCACTTTCAGATGTCTAGGAAAATTGTTAAAGAAGTATTTCCCAGTTGCCATGAATTCAAAAACTGAATAGAGGAATTAATAAAAAAAAAAGGAAAACTATATGTCAGAATTACATTAACCAGAGACATTGCTTTGAAATCTAATATAAACAAATGAATATAAACAACACTGAAGTCAACATTCGTATTGATGTGGTGACTTGTTTGAAACTAGACAAGTGTCTGAAAGCCTTCTTGTTGTTTTTGTACATTGATTTGATCTAAGGTTATTATTAAGTACATTATAGTCTTTGATTTTTTTCCCTTGTTGAAGCAATTCTAACCCAATAAACTGTTTGTTTTTAATGCTATTCCATTTTGAAAATGCAAGTAAAAAAATTGATAGCAATTTAAAACTCACAAAAACATAGAATTACATTTCTATATATATATTACAAATAGGTATTATCCCAAAAATGGGAATCAAATTGGAGCATGTCTTTCCACCCAGAAATATGCCAGTTATTTAGAGTAACAAAAAACTAAAACAAATAAAAACTACTTATTTTATTCATGGTAAACCAGTTACACAGACTAAAAAACTTAAAATATCTAGGTGTAATAATAAAAATGAAAAATTATTATGGAATCTTATATTGATGAAATTATTTTAAGCAAAACATTTATTTTATTAAAAATATTTTTACAAATCAAACAAAAACATAAAACTAAAATGCTATTTAACTTTAGTTAGGCCAATATTAGAACTAAAAAAAAACAACAACATAAAGAAACTAGAACAAATACAAAATAGAGCAGTGAAAATTATAACAAATATTCCAATTTGATTAGAGTAACAACATTAGTAAATTACTAAACTTAGAGACACTTGAGGACAGAAGAATGAAGAGTAAAGTACCTATAATACATAAACACTTAACCATAATTTACAAATTGAAAAACAAAACTTTATGAAATACTCAGAAAGGTTCAAAGATAGAGGTACATTTCTTATTCCATACACTGGAACAAATTTGTACAAGTGCTCCCTCTTCCTTAGTGCCATTAGAGATTGGAACATATTTCCTTAATCAGCTCAATGACTGTAGTCTAAATCTCTAAGAATAATTGGAATAGTTATTGGACTGTCAAGTTTCTTCAATAATGTTACATTGACTGACCTTGTCAATAACTTTTTTTTCCTTGATTGGGTGATCAATACTTGCTGTGATCAGTAGAAGATAACTGCAGTTAAGTGCATAGTGGAGTATTGATTATTGTGTGACAGGCTCTAACTGATGTTCTATTTGTCAAGAGATAGTGTTATCACGTTGGTCATCTCCCTTGATTTAACTTTTAAAAAAAAATAAACCAGACAATAAAAAATGTTTTTTTGAAAGCCTGTAACTATTGATTTGGACTATAGTAAAAATAACATTTTATATTTTGATTTTTTTTAAAAAACCAATGCATACCACTGGAATTTTATCTTGATTTTTATAATGAAATCAAATAGGATATTGCTTTAGCTTTTTAGCAGAATCCTTGTAGCGGGCTTGCTTTGTTTTGTTGGAAATAGATGTTACTATCTTACTCTACTGCCAAGCCTGTTTCATAGCTCATTAGGCCTATGTAACACATACTGCAAACAAAAGAATAACTTAAGTGACCTTTTTGGACCTTAAAATTTATAGGGCAGGCGATATTTCTATGGCATTAAAATGGGTGTCATCTGGCCAGCACAATGACCAATCATCTTTATTTTCCCCTACTTTTGTCAGGTATCCATTACAGTTGGGTGGACTGGGGAGTCCTAAAAATCCCAAAAGTCTAAATTCCAGTCTTTACCTAGATGACCCAAACTTGAAACTCCTCAGTTTGTAATTCAAGGTCTTCAGCACTCAGCCACCACAGACCCCTGGAAAATCAGGTTTTCAAGAAACACATCAGGCTCAAGTTTTGTTATAAATGTTTTCCGATGTTCCTTCAGATTGGAAGATAATTACATCCTAACCCTAATCACCCCCAGGATAACTGGGGATGTATGCATACCACATGACCAAGTTGACCATTATAGTAGCTCTTTAGTCTTGGTTACTTTCAAGTGCTCATTGCTGAATGCATACACACATAGTGACCTGTGTTACGGCTCTGTTCCTGTCTTTTTCTGGTGTGAATGTACATTTTGTTTTTTTTTATAGTTATAATATTTTGTTTTGCGTAATGCACAAATTGTAAGACAAATTTCCTTATGGACAAAAAAAATTATTATTATTATTGTTATTATTATTATTATTATATCAAAGCTAATGCCATTATATATATATATATATATATTAAGGTTATTCAGGGTATTCTTATTAGATAATTCTCTGATTGTATTGAATAATTTGAAATATTTATTATTCAACAAGCTCAGCTATTTCCATATCCTGTGACTTCTACATATGTAATCAGTGTATACTTTGCGAGCCCCGGAGAACTTGTAATATGGCCATAGATTTTTAGCTTGCGTTTTTTTATGAAAGTTAGCAGGTCATCATGGGGTCCAATCGCTGCTGTAACCCTGTCTCTAATCTCTTGCTTTGTGATGCGGCTTTAAATGTGATACCTAGGATCCTTCTGTAGCATTTCAATGCCATTGCTAGGATCCTCCTCTCTAGCTCTGCAGTCAGTGTCCAAGACTCACAAGCATATAAAAATGTGACCATGACCAGGGTCATTCTGATTTTGGTGCCAAGGGCTAAGCCTTTGTCTATTATTTTAAGTTTTGAAAGGTCTACTGTGGACTGTGCTATTTGGGCCAGTAGTTCAGGTTTCATTCCCTCATCAGAGACAATAGCTCCGAGGTATTTGAAGCTACTGACACTAGTCAGCTTTTCACCTCCAATACTGACACTTATTCTCTATCCACTTTTTCTTCTCTGCTTTCATTTCCTTTGTAATCCGTTTGTGGACACTTATGTATTCATGGGCGTATTTTGGGTCGGACTTTTTCCCTTTTAATAATAATATTGAAATAATAGTTAAATATCTTATAATCATTATAATTAACTCTAAGCTAAATTTCTACTCTGCAACTTGTTAGTTTCACAACTTGTAATGTTGTTGTTTTTTGTTCTGGGTCTTACTTATTTCAGCTTTTTTTAAAAAATGAACTAAGTATAACACCACTTTCAAATCTTCATCTTTCTTCTATACCTTGGATACTCCGATACAATATAATCTTTCTATATCTATCATTCTTTAAATATTAACAAACATTAGTGTTTTTTTTATGGGGGGGGGGGGGGGGGGTCTGGGGGGTTTCAATGTCATCTCTGTTACAAGTCCATTAGCATCTCTTGTTTCTCATCCAATTTTGTGAAATCTTTTTACAGCTATCTGATATGTTAATTGTGTGTAGTGATGGAGAGAAGGCCTACTATTACAATGATTTGTTGTTTCATTCTACTGTTAGGACTGAACATACTTCTCAACAAGCTTGTTTTGTATAGTTTCATTGACCACACATTAGTAGAACATTTCCAATAGAGTCACATACTGATTAGTTTGCTGTGTACTTAGATTGTCTCACTATTTAACAACATTTGTCTGGCTTAGAGATATTACTTTATTGGGAAAGGTGTTAGGTTCCTTATCAAAAGCCTTTCCCCTACTTATTTTCATTAGTAAACATTAGTAGTCTAACTACTACTAAAAGTAGCTCACCCAAAGTCTTTTCTGCCCGAAACCAATCCATCTTGACTGATTCCTAAGATGGTGAGGTTGTACCTTTTTATTTCAGCTGCCACTTGCGCTGTCTTCCCAGTCTTATGCATGATCCAGACAGTTCATGTACCAATGGTGGTGATGGTCCTGGTAGAGATGATGGAGGTGATGGTCCTGGTAGAGATGATGGTGGTGGTGGTCCTGGTAGAGATGATGGAGGTGATGGTCCTGGTAGAGATGATGGTGGTGATGGTCCTGGTAGAGATGATGGTGGTGGTGGTCCTGGTAGAGATGATGGTGGTGGTGGTCCTGGTAGAGATGATGGTGGTGGTGGTCCTGGTAGAGATGATGGTGGTGGTGGTCCTGGTAGAGATGATGGAGGTGATGGTCCTGGTAGAGATGATGGTGGTCCTGGTAGAGATGATGGTGGTGGTGGTCCTGGTAGAGATGATGGTGGTGATGGTCCTGGTAGAGATGATGGTGGTGATGGTCCTGGTAGAGATGATGGTGGTGATGATCCTGGTAGAGATGATGGTGGTGATGGTCCTGGTAGAGATGATGATGGTGGTGGTCCTGGTAGAGATGATGGTGGTGATGGTCCTGGTAGAGATGATGGTGGCGATGGTCCTGGTAGAGATGATGGAGGTGATGGTCCTGGTAGAGATGATGGTGGTGGTGGCGGTCCTGGTAGAGATGATGGTGGTGGTGGTCCTGGTAGAGATGATGGAGGTGATGGTCCTGGTAGAGATGATGGTGGTGGTGGTCCTGGTAGAGATGATGGAGGTGATGGTCCTGGTAGAGATGATGGTGGTGGTGGTCCTGGTAGAGATGATGGAGGTGATGGTCCTGGTAGAGATGATGGTGGTGGTGGTCCTGGTAGAGATGATGGTGGTGGTGGTCCTGGTAGAGATGATGGTGGTGATGGTCCTGGTAGAGATGATGGTGGTGGTGGTCCTGGTAGAGATGATGGTGGTGATGATCCTGGTAGAGATGATGGTGGTGATGGTCCTGGTAGAGATGATGGTGGTGGTGGTCCTGGTAGAGATGATGGTGGTGGTGGTCCTGGTAGAGATGATGGAGGTGATGGTCCTGGTGGAGATGATGATGGTGGTGGTCCTGGTAGAGATGATGGTGGTGATGGTCCTGGTAGAGATGATGGAGGTGATGGTCCTGGTAGAGATGATGGTGATGGTGGTCCTGGTAGAGATGATGGTGGTGGTGGTCCTGGTAGAGATGATGGAGGTGATGGTCCTGGTAGAGATGATGATGGTGGTGGTCCTGGTAGAAATGATGGTGGTGATGGTCCTGGTAGAGATGATGGTGGTGATGGTCCTGGTAGAGATGATGGTGGTGATGGTCCTGGTAGAGATGATGGTGGTGGTGGTCCTGGTAGAGATGATGGTGGTGGTGGTCCTGGTAGAGATGATGGAGGTGATGGTCCTGGTAGAGATGATGATGGTGGTGGTCCTGGTAGAGATGATGGAGGTGATGGTCCTGGTAGAGATGATGGAGGTGACGGTCCTGGTAGAGATGATGGTGGTGGTGGTCCTGGTAGAGATGATGGTGGTGTTGGTCCTGGTAGAGATGATGGAGGTGATGGTCCTGGTAGAGATGATGATGGTGGTGGTCCTGGTAGAAATGATGGTGGTGATGGTCCTGGTAGAGATGATGGTGGTGATGGTCCTGGTAGAGATGATGGTGGTGATGGTCCTGGTAGAGATGATGGAGATGCTTTTCAGCCTGTCGGCTTTCAAATGACCCTTACTTTCACTGAGATGCGTCATAAACCATCAAGCTAGAAGTCCATCCTCTCCCAGGTTGTGACTTCAGTTGATTTGCTGTTTGGTGTTTCTGTAGCTAGTGGTTTTTCTACAGGGTAGGGTAACTAGCCGTACACTTAACTCTCCTCCTTTCTCAGCCAGGCTTGGGACTGTTCTATGCCGGAGTTATTATCTGTAAGGCTTAGAGGTAATAACCCTTAAGTTTGTTGTCAAAGGTTCTGCAACTTATTTCAAAACAAGGTTTCTATAAACTTTTATAAATATTAAGAATGAATGCAGTTGTTACCCTTTCAGGTGGAAACTATAGGATAAAGCTGACAGCATTAACTCATTCCTAGATCAGTTTAGGATAGAGCTTTGCAATATTTGTAGCTTACACAAAGTTATGGATTGCTATCAGGGGGAGATTAATATGGCTGCAGGAAAGAGTGTGGGACAATACCTTGCTGACTAACAATACCAAAGCCCTAGTGTGATGAGCTCTGTGCTATATGGTAGTGAAACATGGTCAGCCTACGCTTGGCAAGAAAAAATCTGAATATCTTCCACCTCCAATGCTTTAGGCAGATTTTTAAAAGAAGGTGGCAAGATAAAATAACCAACAAGGATGTGATGCAAAGAGCAGGGTGCCAGGACATCTGCGCTGTTTTCAGCATACGATTGCTTGGCTGGCTTGGTCATGTTCACAGAATGCCACAAGATCAACTCCTACAAGACATTCAGTATGGTAATCTGATAGTAGGCAGGAGAGCCACTGGTCGTCCACTTTTAAGAATACTGATGTATGCAAATGCGACATGAAGCTCTAACAGTTGGGAAGAACTGGAGAGCAAGCATAAAGGAGGGGTACTGGATTGCAGACGGCGTACACTCCAGAAGTAGAAAGAAGGGTGAAAGTGCTACAGCGCCTGGTGATTACAGACGCCCAACCTGTGACTGCAGCTGTGTATCAAGGAGAAGTTGCAAAGGGAAAATATTGTCTCTTCAGACATGAAATGATAGAGTAACACATATTAGTTAGTGGACTAATATAATTTATTAAATAGTTTACATTGACTAAATGGCTGATAATCAAATTCTGCTTTTAATTTAATGAAAATGTATTTTATAAATAGGAAATGTTTTCTGCTCAATTTTTATTTTTTTTTTCATTTTTCAATGTTTTTTATTCAAATTTTCTGCATCTGGTTCCACTCTGATTAATCTGGATGATCTGAACTGATCTTGTATTATTCTGCAGATCAGAGTGGACTCCAAGAGGCAACTACATCATGTCAATTCCAAGCCACTGCCCCAGTGACCTACTTTTCTCTGCCAAGCTTGTCAGGCCGGGTAAGGTGACCTTCGAGTACCAGTATACAGACACTGACTCTTTGTTTCATTTCACTGTGAGTAGGCATTCATTTCAGTGTTGTCATTGTCAAATGTCATTTACTAAATTAAATATTGTCTTGTGATTGCCATGATATAAAGTCAAGAGTCATCAGATGTTAAATTGTTTTGGTCATAACATATTTGTTGAAGCTCTATTATAGTCTTGTAAATGTCATGCTTGTATCAGATGCCGATGTTTTGATGTCATTTCAAGAGTATTGAAATTTATGTATAGCATATCTTTTCTTTTATGAACAGGAAAAAATTACATAAATATTTTATTCATTTACTATATCAAGAGCTATACTATATTAATGATCAGATACCAATCTTTTCAATTGCCATCAAGACATAAGAATAGTTTAATGAAGTAAAATTATATAATAATCACAAGTCCATAGACAAGTTGGAAACCATTATATTATAATGTCATTTGTGATGTTTAATTAGGGTAAGATTGGCACGATTAAGTATTTTATCATACTATGAAATGTGCTTCTCTAGTTTTATGTTCTCATAATGCTGGAATCACCTATAATCTTTCTGGCTGAGTAGCATGTACTGGGGAGCTAATCACCTTCTTTTTAGTCTGTTGGATCTTTGGGGCACCATACAAGAACTGTCAACCGTCTTTCTCCATTCCTCTCTGTCCTTTGTCTTGGATAGAATTTCATGTACTGACAGGCCTGTCCAATCTTTGATATTGTTTTCCCATCACTTTCTCTGTCTTCCTCTTCTTCTTCTTCCTAGTACTGTTCCCTGAAGGAAGGTCTTTGCGATCCCTGAGGACCTTGTGATGTGTTTGGCTAATACCTGATTTCAAATATCCTATGGCGGAGACTATGAATTGTAAATTCCAGATTTAACAGCTGTCTATTTTCTGAGCATCTCAAGGCAACAGGAAACCTTCTCCCAAATACCCTGTCCCCCATATGTCCCTATTGGACGAGAGCACACTGGGAGAAATACTGAAGTATGGAGATGTGCTAAACAGTAATAATTAAAAAAAACAACAACATAATGCTAGAGTCAAGAACTCTTCTGTTTGGCTTGTTCACGTTGATAATGTATCCACAGGTTCAAAATGATCAATGCCAAGCGTCTGACAGTGAAGATAATGATAAGTGGCCAGAAATAACCTCTGAAGGAAAATGGTCAACTATTGTGGTCAGTCATGCAACTCAATTTCTACTATTAAAAAAGCTACAAACCAACTATTTCAACCTCCCTCCTTTTTCTTTTTTTTTTTCAGTAACGTTAAATGGAGGAATGATTTTAGTAAAAGCAACTTGTGGTCTGATTAAGAGGATTGACATATTTTTGGAAATTGTAGCTTTCATTTTCTGCTTTTAAGTATCTTAGCACCAAAGAAGAATGTTAGACCCTGGTTTATTATTGAACTATTGCATGCCACGTGGATTAAAAAGTTCCTTCCACTCAATGAAAAGATGTTATTAGCTATATTGTTGTGATACTTGTTACATCTTTGTGATTACTGCTGAATAGTTAATTTAGTTAATTACAGGTTGATAGATGACAGAGATTATTTTATTGTCCAGTTTAGAAAAAGTATTGCCCCAAGGAAAATAAAGAAATGAAATAGAATATTAATTCTTAGTTTTGCTACCATGCTAATTATGTATTATGTCAAACAAGCACTATAAAAAATACTCTTGTTTCAATATTAGTGCTGTGGTCATTGACTTATTGAATTTATTAATCAACATATAAAACATACAACTACCCCACAAAATGATTTGCTGCAATAGAGTCTATGTATAATGTATAATGAAATCTAAATTGACCACTGGCAAAAATGGTCTGCGCTGAATGTGGCAAAATATGTGGTATGTGGGTTGCAGCTGGAGGAGCTGGGTCACAGCTGGAGCTGGGTTGCCACGGGAAATACTGCATTCCTCACTCATCCACGGACTCAAAGACATACCTTATTATTTATTAAATCAACATATCTGCAATAATAATCTAGAAGGAAATAAAAAAATTAAAATGTGATCTACATAAGCACTAAAACTAGCTATTTCAATCAATATTTTTTGACAATTTGTAGCAGACGTGAACTATTCTGTTTGACATCTTATACTTTTTGTTATTTAGGTCAATCTTAAAACTGGTATGAATGTTTTACGCTGGAGGACAATCGGAGCTCTGTCAGAAATGATGCATTCAACTGTCAGTCCAATACTAATTGGGAAAATTGAGATCACAGGTATGATAACAATGCACTGGAGAAATTTCTGAATCATTAAACTGCATTTTTGTATTCCTTTTTTTTTATATTGCTATATACATCTTATCCTATAAATTACAGACATTATTTCTAAAGAGAAGATTATAATGATTCATCAAACTGGATTTTAAATTAATTTTAAATGTTGCCGGGAATTTCTTATATCAATGTATTTACACCTTCTTATCCTATAAATTTCAAAGAGAGAAGATAATAATATCCTATGCAGTTCATGTGTCATTCTAGTCATACTTTCTCATCAGTGACTTGGGCCTTATTATGATACACCATTATCTGCTTAAATATAATGACCATTGGTTGAAACATTAAAGGGGAGAAAGTTGAAAAACTTAAAATTGACTTAAAGCATTAGAAAGTTGTTCAGTTATGTGCTACTCTTGCTATTTTAACAAGTTTTAGGCTAAGGTGGTGATGATAGCGACAGAAGAACATTAAAAAATTTTTTGATTGCAAATTTTTTTTCTTTCTAGGCTATATCATTCTAAATGGCAGGTTCCAAGTGTTTTATTTTTAATAATTACATGTAAAAATTGTTTTCATTCGTATATGAAATCCAAAAGCAATACAACTTTTATGGTTATAACCAACACTTCTGATTACATGATTCCAGGTGTCGCCTACACATCCGAGTGCTCCAAATGCTCCAATGGTACCTACAGCAGCGGTGGGACATCCTTTTGTCAGCTGTGTCCTGCTGATCAGTTTTCAGGTCATGGAGCGAAACAGTGTACCCCTTGTTCTTCATCAGAATATGCAGGTCAGTGCTTGCTTTTATATCTTTATGCTTCTCACAACTTTCTATACCATTGAGTTTGTTGAGTGAAAGACAAGGTTTACAAATACATTGTATAAAGCTAATGGGAATTAGGTGGCCAGAAAAGATAGCTACTATCGGTTTGTGGGAGAGAGCTGGACAGGGGCCCGTGGCCCAAGACATCACAAAACGAGGATGGAGCTGGTCAGGAAACACCCTGCGAAAACCAGCTGCCAATGTTGCAGGGCAGGCGCTTGACTGGGGCCCGTGGGGAAGGGGGATGGGGTTGGTGGACCCAAGCAGACCTGGAGGAGGGCGGTCATCAGTGAAGCTGAGGGTACTGGAGTGACATGGGGGGCAGATGAGGCTGCTCAGAACCGAGTTTGATGGAGAGGTGTGGTTGTGGCCCTATGCTCCCCTGGGGGTACACAGGATTAAGCAAGTAAGTAAGTAATGAAGCTAAATACCTGAAGATGATCAGAGTAAATACAAACAAGAAAGAAAATCTATTGAATAGCTCATTTTTTCCCAACTAAAGCAAATTAACCAAAGGAATCACTAAATCCTTGGAAGAGGATTTAACCAAAGAACTCAACCAATCACTAAATAACTCCCTAAATTTTTCAAAAGAATAAAATAAAAATCACTAAATCATTCCTAAAAAAATTTAACCCAAAGCTTTAACAAATCACTATATCACACCTAAATTTGTAATTGTCGAGAGAATTTAAATGTGGTTCTTGACACTAGGGCCTAGGAAAGCTCCCTTCCAACATTTCTGAACAATTGTCCTGTCTGGAAGGGGTCCCTAATGCTAGTGGCTCGAAACCAAAGACACCCAGAACTATAGGCATGACCTAAGGATGAGCACACCAGGGACTTCCACCATTTTCCTTCAATATACCACACTAACCGTCCAGGAGTCCATCATAGAACAGACAGGGCTTATGCATATCTCTTTCTATCCTCAACCAGTGCAATAAAAAAAGTTCTTAGGCACTTCAATGGGATACTTGTTATGCTACCTGTCGGCATGGTCGCTTCTTCTAATGACCGTTTCACTTTGGCACTAAGTTGGGGCTAGGTAGGATAGTCCGGGTATCACTCCTAAAAGATTGAACCAAAGGAATCATCAAAATACTAGATCTTAATCACTCTAAAAAAGTTTCTATGTATTTTGAACATTATTTTAAATTAAATTCTTGGAAGTTTTATTAGTGTTGATTTGCTTGTCATTAGGATTCTCAGCTATTATTTTTTAGCTTTGTATAATTCTCTTCCTTTGTATCTCCAGAAATTGGCTCTCCAAGTTGTATGATCAGACCTCCATGCACTAATTATGACTACTACTCCTTCCAGAAACCTTGTGATGCAGATGGACAGGTATGTTCTTGACCTTATCCTAGTTGCCTAGACTCTATTCTTTTTTGAAGTAATGTCTGTATTTTATAAGATAAGATAAGAATCACCTGTGGGTTAAGATTTCAAACATGATATCAGTCTCATCAGTTGTAAATACTGTGTCTATTTAATACAAAGTTTTGACAAGTCAATATTCTCTTCTAATGTGATGACATATTCAAAGGACTTGGACTGTATCAAAGTTATTAATAGTCTTTGCATGAGAGTTACATGAAAATAAAACTTTTATTTTTGTGTTATCTTATCTTATCTTATATAATACAGACGTTACTTCAAAAAAGAAGATGATTACATCCTATGCGTCATGCATTTAGTCATGCATGTTGGTTTATAAAAGATACAAAACAGAGTCCACCAGATAAATTGGAGTGATACCACTGATGACAAATACTTGCAATCATGTACTTTATTCTGACTGTGTCAGTGTTATTCAGCTAGTAATGATAGAAAGTGTTTGTACTTTTCTTTTCTTTTTGCCTTTCTTGACTTCAAACTAATGTTCTAGCCTTGGATAATGACATTTTACATTATATGTTCTACCTAGACTAAGCAGTAGTACTGATTTCACAGAAAGCCACATATGTCACTTAAAGTGGCATATACATGTTCTTATATAAAACATGTCTTTAATAATAATAAGATATAGTTGTTACGGTCATAGCGCAGCATGGTGTGCATGAATAATGGTGCGAATCTGTGTAATGAATGGAAGGGATGTTAAAAAGAGGAAGCCGGGAGAAAGTGACAGGAAGAGAGATGAAATGTTCATGTTTACGTAACTTGTTATAGTATTAAAGTATTTCTAGAGTAAAACCTGAGAGTGTCTTATTATTTTGAAGAGTCTTGTGTCGTAACAATAGTAATAATAATCTTTATTATCCGTACGGAAATTTGTTTTACAATTGTGCACTACAAAAGCAATACATAAATAATTAGAACAAACATTTTTACAATAGCACACAAGATATATGTGCATACCGCAGTTTTACTTTTACATTACATGCGAAATTTACAACAGTAAGTTACATTCGTATGTATAATTTTTTACAAAGAGTGCTATATTATTATATATAATATACTTTATTATTATCAATGTAAAACTGATTAACTTTCAGACCCAGGTAATATTTAGCTGGATGGAGCCTAAGATCTGCAATGACAAAGATCCGCAGTCAGTTTTGTTGCCTAAAAATGGAGACTTGGAACAATGTCCACCCTGTAATAAAGGCATGTATAAGGTCAACAACTCTGAGTGTGCCTTTTGTCAGCCGAACCATTACGTGGGTATGTTAGAAATTTCCAAATGATTCTTCTTTTCACTATGTGGTATGTAAAAAAAAAAATCATGGTTAGGTATAAATTACATAATAACATTTGAATGTTTAAAACTACATATATGTAGAGATATCTGTAGATTTGCTTTAATTTTTGAAGCTTTGTTTTATCCTGCTCTTTTACTGGCTGCCTACTTGTGTGGCACGCACTCTTGACTGTCATCTAGGTGATACTGGGCTCAAAAACCCTGCCAATCGCCCACCCTGTGTTATCCTGTGTGAGGTTTGGGTTAGGAATCAATGATCTTCAGTTCTGAGGAAACTTCCGAAGCATGTAAAGCAAGCAAACATTAATTGTTAAAATATTATTTGTAGCATTTCAACATAAGGGAAAACTTTATTTGCCAACATTCGAAAAAGTTTGAAGGAAGATCTCCCAAGTAATTTTCCTGACCTTGAACCCAAATCTACAGTTAATTAAAATACAACATAAAAGCCCCTTGAATGAAAAAGTTCAGTGCTTGAAGGTTTACATAAGTTGACTAACAACCACTAATGTCTTTTTTTTTTTACTTAGATGACAACAGTATGTGTCTGGAGTGTAGAGAGAACACGTCACCTAACTATTACATTGACTATCAGCACTGGTCAGTCCTGCCACAAAACATGTCTGCTCACTGTGTACCTGTAGGAGGTAAGACCTTGACCCACTTTGCATTCATTGCTAATTGGAAGAATGCTTGACTACCAATTGCAATGTCTTGTTTTTGAATACCCTGTAATATTTTAGGGCATACTTAAGCCACCTAACATTTGTTAAATGTTGACTTATGTTGGGCTCGGTAAAGCCAATTGGATATCTCTCTGGCCACAAGACTGCCTGGTCGTTCGGTCCTCTCGATGTTCCCAGGTTCATAACCCTTTCAGATGCCTTTCCCTGTCATCCTGCCGGAGGTTTGGGCTAGGAACTCTGAAAGAGCATCAGAAACATGTAAAACAAACAGGAAAGTCTCATGAACTGCATAGAAATGGGTAAGCTTGACTTCAACAACCCCATGGCTGACCAGGTCTCTATGGAACATTCTATTCCCTCTTTTATTCTGCCAGAAGGTTTTATAATACAATGTTGGAATGTTTGACTAAGTTTTTTACTTGTTACTTTGTTCTTTTTTTTATATACATTTTAAGCAAAAAATGACTTAAACCATTTCTCTTAATAGTCTTAGAGTTGAGGATCTAATCCTTTTCCTTTTCACAGTTTAGTTTAGGGGCTAACGAAGCTGATTAAATGTGAAGACTTAAGAATTGAATAACTATTAAATTAGATTCCAAAACATCTGACAAAACAAACATACTATCAACCCTTGATTAGAAAATCTTCAACTGTTTTATGGTTGCTTAAGTAGAAATGTCCAGAACTAGGTTTTTAGTCTTAGATATTAATAATAATAATAATAATTATAGCTTTTATAGAGCTCTACTTTCATGCTTTTAGCATGCTCAGAGCGCTTTTGGTCCAATCTCATTTGTGGTCCAGTGGGGGGGGGGGGGAGGGTATCTAGGAGTAGGTTTTCTGCGTAGCCTTAAGCCGCTCACTAAACACAACTCTGCCCAAGTTGGGTGTCGAACCTCAAGCCTCCTGCATAGGTAGCCAAGCCAAGTTCAAGCATACTTAGCCTCTCGACCACACGTCCCACTATTTAGATTTATAAATGAAATGTTAATGTTTGTATTTATACGACAGAACTTATGCAAAGCTTGTTATTTCTAGTGACCCCCTGCAGTAACATGGCTGGCTGGATCCCATCCGGGGATCATGTGAGAACCATCTTTGGCTTGAATGACAACAACACCTTTCTTGTCCTCCTTCTCAAGCTGCCAGGTTTTAGAGGAGAGCCAGGAACAGTAGACGGCAAACCTATCCCTCTCAGCACAGTCACATTCGACATGGAACTGAACTGCCCTATGCCTTGTCAGCTGGTCTTCTTGTCGGTCAGTGAGGCCTTTGAGCTTTATGTTTATTTATATGACAGTTTGTTTACAAAGCTTATATCAACTCACTCTGTCTGTCTGTATGGTAAAATGTTTGTACACATTATTTATCCTACAACCCATCTCGAATTAAGCTGAAATTTTGCATAATTATTTCTTTTTGTCACAAGTTGAGTCTGTGACCTATTTCGACCAGTTTCTAGAAGCTCGAGTTCAAACCAGTGCAAGTGTCCAGCGTAAACAAGTTAATTTTAGGTATCCAATCAAAGAAAGGGGTTAAGGAAAAAAATAGCACACGTCAGCTTCTAGAAGGTCAAAGTTACTAAAATAATTATCTGAGAAGGTTCCATGATTCTGGAACGTATGATCAAAGAAAGTATAAATTAAGGGAAAGTGAGTTAGACGGGGTCCTCGCATAGTAGTAGTTCTTGTAGAGCGTTGGTCCTCGCTCAGTAATAAGTTTTATGATATTAGCAGGTCCATTAAGTAAAGTTTTAGTAGTTGAAGTTGAAGTTATACTAAGTGAAGTTTCATGTATCATTTAAGTTTTATTTATGAAGTATCAAGTCAAGTAGTTATTGAATTAAGAAGTTAATTTGATGTGAAAGTTGGAGAAGTTATTAAAGAAGTTTGAAGAAAATACAGAGAGATGTTTCTTTCTTCATTTCATTGAATTGTCAAGTTTGATAATATAATCCCCTGCAAGTGTAATCGTCACACTTTTACCTGACAACACAAAAATGAATTTTAAAAATTAACAAATTAGTTAATTAACTATTGTTAATTAATTATTTTGTTTTGTATATTGAACAAGGAAAAGAAATCATACTTAACAGATGTGGTGGTATAAGTTGAATTAGCCGCCTTTGAGGACTCAAGCCCTGAGTAAACATTTTTTTTTATGCATTTAAAAAACAATCATGTAAACATTCACCTTGATACCCCCTTCTTCCCTCCCCCTTTCACAACTGGTCCAGACAAGTGATAGGATCATAGTGCATTGAGCAAGCTAAATGCTAAACAAAAACAATTAGTAAAAATATTTCTAATCGCACAGTTTCATTATGTCTAGGTCTATTATACATATAGTAACATGGCTGATCCAAACTAATTGATACAATTACACTTAATATAAGCTTGTTTGTTTTTTTCAAAGTGCATTTTTAATGCTTTTGTTGTTCTATGTTTATTTATATGACAGAATTGTTTTATTTTATTTAGTACTTTAAATACAAATCAAACTGGTATATAATTTGAACTGGTGTAGCTAAAACAAGGAATTCCATTTAGATCCAGAACGATTATTTGTCAAGACAAACTAAGGGTACTGTAAAGAATTTGGTAATCATCATCATCACTGCCTGTGGTCATATCTGGGGCATATGCCATCAACAAACTTCCTTTTGGTGAATAGATTCTGGATGTCCTGCACATCTGTTTGGCATCCAAATCTTCTGGGCTGTCTTCTCTTTCTATTTCTTTGGGGGTTCCAGGTGAGGGCTTGTCTTGTGATGTGGAATGAAGGCTTGACCCCCTTCCAGCTGGAGGTTCATCTCCCAAGTCCATGATGGGCTGTTAAGAATAATTCTCCAGCCAATTAGCTGTTCAGCTTTCACGTAAATGTTTCTCTTGTATACCACCCGAGTTAATTAGAATAAACAGGTAAAATATAAATGCTTATCAGTTTAGATTCTTGATTAAGATGTACATCAATTTTTGAAAAGTTTGTGTAACATTATTATCGAGTAGGATTTTTTTTTTTCTTGAAAAGTACAATATTTTAAGCTGATACATTCTGAACTAAGTATTGCAGTCCCTTTGAGTTTGCTTTTTTTTTTTTTTTTAATATGAATTGAATACAAACAAATTGTGTACCATTATTCATTTTAATAAAAGAAGATGTCTAGATTGTTTTGTTAAATAAAAGTTCATTTAAATTAACTATTCATAGTTTTTAATGTAATTTTCATGTAGGATGCAGACGGCAAAAATGCAGTTTTAAAAAGTTGGGATACTACCACAAAAAGGAAAACCTACACGTAAGATCTAATTGCTATTTTTTTTTAATGCGGCTCCAAGAAACATATTTTTAAGGAACATTCAGGCTAAAAATAATTTATTGAAAATCTAAAATTCTGCTAGTACAAGAATTGGCTATAACCAATGAGAAAATCTCTGGATTTGCATTTTGTTACTATTGTTGTACTGTTGTTTTATGTTGAATGTACTATTGCAGTGGTGATCATTACTTTTTCCCAGTATACATTCCAGACACATGCCATGGATGCAACTCACCAAAAAATGTCAAGTTCAATGTGACCTATCCTCAACACTGAGGTCATTATAGTCAATAGGCCAGATAGCAGCAAGCCCTGGGTCTAATATGCAATGGCCTGTGGGCCTTAGATTGGGCATCACTGCACTATTGGAAGACACATTTTAAAAATCTCTTAGTAGTTTATTTGTTTGTTGAACATGGTTTTGCATGTTCCTTTAGATTTAAAGATTGTTATATCCAAGGCCAAATTTCTGGTAGGATGGGGGAATGGTGGTTGATCCTGAGACCATCAAGTTGATAGTCCAGAGCACATACCACATGGCCAGGCAGCCATCTACTTTACTTTAATATATTATGAATTACTGTATAAATGCACAGCAATGAAAAAAATGGAAATTACTGTAACATCATGAGCTGATTGTAAAAATGGACATTACTGTAACATTATAAGCTGATTGTCAAAATGGACATCACTGTAACATCATAAGCTGATTGTCTAAATGGACATTACTGTAACATTGTAAGCTGATTGTCAAAATGGACATTACTGTAACATTGTAAGCTGATTGTCAAAATGGACATTACTGTAACATTGTAAGCTGATTGTCAGTCTATGGCACTGCAAGGATCAAGATTTATTAAAGGAAACAAATTTAACTGCAGTCCCCTAGGAGTATTATAATTATGTTTATAATGTAACCATAAATTAAAAGGTGACAAAGTTTCAATTTTTTAACTAACATGCCGTAGTAGTTTACTTAGTAGTAAAATAGAGCTTGCTATATTAAGTAAGTAAAGTTAACCCTTTCAGACCTTGCAGTCTATTGAGCAGATGATGTAAAGGTCATCTGTTTCTGTGGCACACAGTTAACGATGGTGTCATGTGGTCAGCACAACAATCAACCCTCTTAACTTTTCCCCTAACTAATGTCAGGTACCCATTGGAGCTGGGTTGACTCAGAGGTGCCCTATAGATCCCAAAATTAAAAATCCCAGTCTACACCAGGATTCAAACCCAGAACTCCTTGGTTTGGAAGCCACTCAGCCACTAAAAAAGTAAATATGTTTGAAACTTATTATCATAGGCAATATTGTGCTATGTCAAACTAGTCTTTGTTTACTATTACAGTCAAGATATCTTCACCAACGAGTCCATGACCTTGACATGGGCATTCCAGCCTGATGACTTTGGCTATGCAACTCCTGATGATGATAAGGACCACCACAAAATGGAGAACTATGTCAAGATCTACAGTATTCAAGTGTCCAACACTGTTGACGGTGGAGCAACTAGCTGTGAGACATGTCCAGAGGGAAAGTCTGGGGGCGAGTAAGTTATTCTAGTTAAATCAAGACATTCAAATCTTATTTAAATAATGTACTGTTATATTTGTTAGAACATTGGAATGGTGGAAACACAAAAATGTAAAAATAAAGTCTAACCATTCTTTCCTTTAAAGTTTTGTCAGTTGATTCTCTTATTCAAGTGTAGCACAATATAGTGATACATTTGAAAGTAAGCTGAAACTTGAATTTATTGAATTGTTGTTATTGAAAAATATTAGCTTTTTTTCTTTCTTTTTTTTTTTTCATAATAGTTCTACTTGAAGAACACAGGATTACAAATTTAAATGAACATAGACTAACAATGTATGAATTCAGGTTATCACATTTAGTTTAAAAAAATGTATTTAACTCTTTCACTCCGTAATTATCTTTCACGCTCCAAAGGAGTTATTCATTTTTGTCAGTTTGTAGTTCACTAGCCTGTTGTGATTGAACGTCAATAAAATTTTTAGTTTGTTATCAGAAAATTTTATAGTCGATACAGAAAGGGGGAATATGTTTCCTGTTTTACGTAGCAAACAAATTAAGTTTATAAAACAAAAAATTAATTAAATTTAATGGGTCTAACCAACGATGGTAATCTTCAATTAAGAGAGAAAGATTTAAAGTACCAACCATAAAACATAGGTCTGATCAAAATCACAGTCAAACAAACTTTAAATATGAGTATTTCTAGACTAGGGTATGGAATCCCATTTGTTAGAGGATAGAACTACTAAAAAGGTTGGCTCTTTTAGCGTTAAAAACACAATCTCTTCTTATTGTAATAGGACATTTAGGACTCATTACCAAAATGTTCTCTAGGTGTATACCTTGTCCTGATGGTCAATACATAGACAGCCACACCCAAACCTGTCAACCTTGTCCTCCTGGCACTGTCCTGCCAAGCAGTAACTCCTGGGGCCAGTCATCTTGTAAGCCCTGCGGCCAAGGGCTCCACCCAGTTGGGGGACGTTCCTGCAAGTCTGACTGTCACTTCACAGACGACAGTGGGCGTGAGTACGACTTCACCGAACTGGATACGTAAGTCAGCTTTGCTTAACTGTCTAAACATATGTTAACTATGGCCTCCTTCAAACTATAGATCATCTCATAGAATTAGCTAGGGTGTCGCCCACATAGCAGTCCTCTCTCTCTCTGTGCAGCTGACATGTCTAAAGGAATGGCAGGTGCTGATTCAGTTTGGGATTTGTGGCGTCACAGGTTGTAGAATTGTGTGCTACAAGCATACCTATTATTACAGCAATCCAGCATAACCAACACTCTGTATGACAGTACAGAATAACTGAGAAAAACAGCAGGCATAAAACTTCAGAAGATTTTACAGGGTGTCATGTGGCTAGCAAACTATCCAAAACACATAGAAGTCTAATGACAAAAGTTTTACCTAACTTTAAATTGCTCAAAACGTTCTAATCAAACTTTGTTAGGGTTATATATTTCTAGTGACTAATTTATATTCAACTTAGCTAAATACATAGGAGTCGAGTGAAAAATTCTGATCAAATTTTGTTGAGTGCATACGAGTCTAGTGGAACATTTAATCAAACAATGCTTTTTGAATAGAAGTCTAGTAAAACATTTTAATCAAACTTTGTGAAGTGCAGAGGAGTCTAGTGAAAAATTATGAATTAAGATATATTAGCTTATATAAAATCAAGTCAAACATTATGATGAAACTTTGTTTAGAGCATAGTGGTGAAACATTCTAATCAAAGTTCCTCTTTCATAGTTTTCCGAAATGGCTAGATAAACATATTTATTTTTTCAACTTTTACTTATTCTATTAAAAAGGTAAAGGTCCTTTTTTATAGACCAGTCATCTGTCTCTAAGGCTGATAGTTAACCAAGGTGTCATGTGGCCAGCACAATGACTGACCACTTTTACTTCAATTTTGTCAGGTACCCATTAGAGTTAGATGGACTCAGAAGTTGTAAGTCAAAATCCTAGTCTTCTCCAAGTTTTGAACTTGAGACCATGGGTTTGGAAGCCAAATGCTCAACCACTTGCCCATCACGACCACTATTCTATTAAAGTCGTTGTTAAAAAGTGTTTGTTTACAAATGTGTGACTTACTAAAACAAACTGTTTCAAAAGTAATAATTTTGTTGAAACACAGAAAATAACTCAGTGGACACACACACACACACACACAAAATTTGTTAAGTTAATGACATTTGAGATCAAAATATGGCATGCACATAAAAGCTTTTACACTTTTGTATCATTTGCAGCATTCATTTTGTGTCAGGATCTCATCTGTTCACCGCCAGTGGCACCCAGTACTACCATGGCTTCAACCTGACACTGTGTAACCATGGCAACAAGCCCCTCCCTTCCTGTGTCAACAATGTGACAAATGAAAATGTGGTAGGTTTAGAGTTCAAGAACCTTAACTCTGTCAGAGGTTTTTGTTAGCGAAATAGTTTTTGTAAACACTCTTAAAAAAAGTATTTAAAAAAAAAAAAGTTTCTTTTTTATATGTTGTCAGCTTGTTACATTTAGCATTTAGCTTGTTGTTTGATAAGTTTTATTTAGTCCAAGAAGGATGACCGCCTGGTTGAGTGGTATGCACTTTGGACTTGATGGTCCCGAGTTGAGCCCTACCCTTTTCCATTCCTTGCTGTCCTGCAGGAGGTTTGGACTAGGATATAATAATCTTTATTTGTGAAGGAGCATCCGAAACTTGTAGAAACAAACACAACGATAGAGGGGCGTCAATCTTTTAGGAGTAAATTAGACATTCTGGGCTTTGGTTTGATAGTGTTATTATTTTCTTGGTTTGCAAAGATAAGATCTTCAAAATGTCAGTTTTGTAGGATTGATCTAGTCTTTTAAATAGACAGGCTGATAATGAGAGATACATAAAATGTGGTCACAGAGTTTTGGGTGTAATATATTAAGTTTAGTGATTTCTTATAGTTCTTAAATAGTTATTTTACATAAATAATACTTTAGTCTTATTTTACATATTCAATACCCTAGTCTTATTTTACATATTCAATACTTTAGTCTTATTGTTTTTATAAGTTTTGGATGATACTTCTGAAAGGTAAATTATTACGTTATAGTCCAAATAAAGTAAAGTTCCCCTTTCAGACTTGCGATCTATAGGACAGATGATGTAAAGACATCTGTTTCTTTGGCTTATGGTTAATGAAAGTGTCATGTGGCCATCACAATGACCAACCACCTTTACTTTTCCCCAATGATTGTCAGGTATCCATTAGTGATTGGTGGACTCAGAGGTGCCCAAAGATCCTGAAATTAAAGATCCCATTTTTCACCACAATTTGAACTCAGGACTTGATTCAGAAGCCAAGCGCTTTACCATTCAGCCACAGTGCCTCCCAGGGCTATAGTCCAAGCCTTGTGCTAAACAGCTGGGAATCAAAGCAGGCATGTTAATAACTATTGTGGTTGCAAAATCTATCACAGACCCATTGCCGTCATCTATAAACTGAGAATTATCATGCTTCTTCAGTTGGGGACCTAAGCGCTTTACCACTCTGCCACCATGCCCCTTTCAAAAGATTAATACCATTGTGTAAATACATAATGGTTGTTTGAACCATTAAAGTAAGTTTCTGAATCACTTCTAGGCTTATTCATCTGCAAGAAATGACATTCAATAAAAGCTGAATAATTACCAACACGTATCTTATATTGCCATGAAACTGTCAGCTCATTTAATGCACATTCATGTAATGATCTGTAGTTATGATTTCCATCCAGAAGTGGCTGAGAAGACTTTCAGTGCGAAGGTATAGTCTTTTATTGCTGCCAGATTAACACCATAACATTAAAGTAGCCTGAACATATCTAACAAATCATTATAACTCCTGTAGCTGCCAGGTCTACATTTTCTTTGCTACGAGGTTGAAATCACTGACTTGCAATCACTGACTTGCACTGTGACCACTTATAACTTGATTAACCACCACACTGAAAGCAAGGCATGTGTAAAGAACACAAGAGTTTAAATGGCTTGTTCTTTTACCCCAAGATTTTACTAGAAGTTTAAATGGCTTGTTCTTTTAGCCCAAGATTTTCCTAGAAGTTTAAATGGCTTGTTCTTTAAGCCCAAGATTTTACTAGAAGTTTAAATGGCTTGTTCTTTTAGCCCAAGATTTTCCTAGAAGTATAAATGGCTTGTTCTTTTAGCCCAAGATTTTCCTAGAAGTTTAAATAGCTTGTTCTTTTAGCCCAAGATTTTCCTAGAAGATTAAATGGCTTGTTCGTTTAGCCCAAGATTTTCCTAGAAGTATAAATGGCTTGTTCGTTTAGCCCAAGATTGTCCTAGAAGTTTAAATGGCTTGTTCTTTTAGCCCAAGATTTTCCTAGAAGTATAAATGGCTTGTTCGTTTAGCCCAAGATGTCCTAGATGTTTAAATAGCTGTTTCTTTTAGCCCAAGATTTTCCTAGAAGTTTAAATGGCTTGTTCTTTTAGCCCAAGATTGTCCTAGATGTTTAAATAGCTTGTTCTTTTACCCCAAGATTGTCCTAGAAGTTTAAATGGCTTTTTCTTTTAGCCCAAGATTTTCCTAGAAGATTAAATGGCTTGTTCTTTTACCCCAAGATTTTTCTTGAAGTTTAAATGACTTGTTCTTTTAGCCCAAGATTTTCCTAGAAGATTAAATGGCTTGTTCTTTTACCCCAAGATTTTCCTAGAAGATTAAATGGCTTGTTCTTTTACCCCAAGATTTTTGTTGAAGTTTAAATGACTTGTTCTTTTACCCCAAGATTTTTCTTGAAGTTTAAATGACTTGTTCTTTTAGCCCAAAATTTTCCTAGAAGATTAAATGGCTTGTTCTTTTACCCAAAGATTTTTCTTGAAGTTTAAATCACTTGTTCTTTAACCCAAGATTTTCCTAGAAGATTAAATGCTTGTTCTTTTACCCCAAGATTTTTCTTGAAGTTTAAATTACTTGTTCTGTTAGCCCAAGATTTTCCTAGAAGATTAAATGACTTGTTCTTTTAGCCCAAGATTTTCCTTGAACATAATGCTATATGCATGATAATATTGTGTTATTTTTGTAGTATCTATTTTCTGCTATTGGCATGTAGATTTTATATGTTGGGATATAGTTGTTACTTAAATAGGTTTATATTATTAAAAAATAACTATTTCACTCTGTTGCAAAGATGAAATGTTTAGTACATCTTGAGCCTCCCTGAAGACATTAGTTTGTTGTCTTTGAGTTTTGTGTTTAATGTGTAGTTTTATTTTAAAAGATAAACGTATTTCAAAAGAGTGTTTTACTTTTTTATTTTTCAGTTCTAACTTTTTGGAGCTTGTCTTTTTTTTAATTTTTTAAACTCAGTCTAATATTTCATTGAACTAATTTTGATTATAAAGTAGGAGCTTACTAATAAAACCATTAATTACTCAAGATTAAATAACAAAAGCAATACATTTTTAAGGTGGAAATTTGTCACCTAATGCTTTGAAAACTAAATGTAGACACTTTGAGTTATGAGTCTCTTTAACCAATTCAAATGATCTTTCAAATATGTTCTATTGCATTGACATTTATACGTTTTGTAGAAAACAAAAGCCGTATAAACACATCTACTTCCATAGTGTTTGATGAATATACTCCCCATAAAATAAGTGGGAACCCATTGTGTTAGAATAAAAATCAGATTTTAAAATATCAAAATTAAAAGTGAAATGTCTTGTTTTAAAAAAAAAAAATTTGCATAAAGTTTATTGCATTCAATAATTCATTTATGCATGACATTAAAAGTCTTCCCCAAAACTTACAAAACAAACATGACTATCTTATAAAGTATTCTGGCAACCTCAGAAACGTTTCCTTATTATGAAGAAATGTTGTGCATGTCTGAGTTTGCATCTAATCAATGACAGCAATATTACATATTTTCTAATTTTACTAACAGTTCAACTAGAAGAACTTTGAATCTTGTATTTATGTTTCTGTGTTTATTTGTTAAAGAAACAGGGATCCAAGGAGCTGGAACTCTTGTCGAGAGAGAATGTATGTAGCATGCTGCTGGGATCATGATATTACCTTTACGTTTTGGTTTTGGATTGGAAAGCTTATGTTCTTTTCTAACTTTTTAAAATTTAATAATTTTTTTTAATGTGTTTTATCTTTCTCTCTTCTTGATGCCATTTTAGTTAGGGTTAGGGTTAGCAATTGCAATATTGTATTAAGACAATATCAATGATGAAACTGTTAAAAAAAAATACTATGACCTAAATTGTATATGTAATATAAAAAGAAGAATGTAAGGAGTGTGTAGGTATGTATGTCCTTAATAATTATAGTAATAATTATAGCTTTTATATAGCGCTACTTTCATGCTTATAAAATGCTCAGAGAGCTTTTGGTCCAATCTCATTTGTGGACCAGTGGGGGGGGGCTCAGTAAACACAACTCTGCCCGAGTTGGGTGTCGAACCTCGAGCCCCCCTCTAGTAGCCAAGCCAAGTTCATGGCCTCTCGACCATGCTTCCCACTTTATAGAAATCAAAACCGTTTGACCAATCTTAATGAAACTTAGCATGAATGTTCCTTAGATAATAATGATGATCTTAGGATAAGTAATGATTCCTTGCAACAAGAGAGTTTACCAAGTTTAGATCAATGAGGCATCTTAACATAGATTTTAACTATTTAAACAGCATAGATGCCTTTTATTGTATAACTTTAATTGTTATAGTTATGATAAAACTATCTTTATTGTAAAACTCTTAAATACACAGTTACTTTTTTTGTTTAATGCCAGTATCATAAAGTTAGTGATGATTAGAAGTTTAGGACACATGCAAATGATAAGGAATGGGGTTCATTTTTGTTGTTTGCATATTTTTTTTTTCTTTTCATCTTTGCTAAATTAAAAATTAAATTCTTGTAAATTAAAATAAATTATTCATTACTAACAAAGATAAAATGTAGACACATTCAATCACAATGAAGTTTGTACTTTAGAGTTGGGTTCAAACAAAATCAAGACCAGCCATAGTTTTGTAGGAAAGAGAAACCTGACCTGTTCAAAAGTCTGTAGTATGGATAATAGAAGACTCATTGTTCTTCAGATTCTACCAATTTACTGTATTTTATCTTTCAAACTGTGGTATCTACTCTTTTAGACTATAACAGAGATGCAAAACTTTGAAAGTGCATATTATAAAATTCTCTATAAGAAACAAATGTTTTCAAATTGATTGTGAAATGGCTTTTCAATTCTCCTCTTTGTTCTTAATCATTTTTATTATTTGCTTTCCTGTATTGGACATCTCCACTATAGTCTTGCTCTACTATCTTGACTTGGTGACTTGAACCTATCCATTATCTTGTGTTTGGCTTCCTTTTTTTTTTATGAAATGATTGGGAACAGAAAACAAATACACCACTTTAAAATGTGGAACATTATGTTATGATCTTAACTATAAGTTAGCTAAAATCTCAGAATGTTTGTTTGGGCCTATATTGTTTTTTTTTATTCAAAAGGAATTTATACCATAAGTAGCGAATGCTGTGTCTCTGGACAAAACTTAAGCATCACAGGTTTACTGCCTAGTCTGGAAATTAAGTCTTTTGATTATGGTTCAGTGATTTATACGGAAGTTTATGAACTCCAGGCATTTCTAATGAGTAGTTTGATGGATAAGTCCACACAGTGACATGTATTTTACTAGATATTTAAAACCTTTTTTTCTCTGATGGTAATATAAACTTTTACAATAAGTTGTTTGTTTAAAAAGTTAATATATATATATAATTGTGATTCAGCTTATTGTGCACTTTATCTTCTTATATTTCATAATGATATTATCAATAGGATATTTTAGAAATGACCATCATATTGTGTTTTATTTCATTCCAAGCTGAATCACTTTTTAAATGACATTAATGTCTCCTAATTTTTGTCTTTGCTTTAAGTTCTTACTTGACATAATTAGTTTCCATTGTTCTCCCTTGTCGTTTTGTGGTTTAGTTTCTGAACCAGCCTGGCCCTCTGAGCAGCATGGTATGTCGGACTACTCTCATTCCACAGAGTGACCAAGAGAAGGTGTTGGTGTCCACACAGCCTGTCAGGTAAGCACTGGGAGACATTGGGTCTTATAGTCATGACATTGTCCTGTCTTCTTTGTATTGTTATGACATTTTCCTGTCTTCTTTGTACTGTCATGATATTGTCCTGTCTTCTATGGACTTATTGGACATGACATTATATCATTCTTACATAAAGCCACACCTCTCACTCTCTCTTTGGATCTTCTCTCTTTTAGAAAAAAAACTCTTTTATAGTTTACACACTTTTATTCCTTGTCATTTGGTATATGGCCTGGACTGTCATCTCTGTGGTCCTTGGTTCAAACCTTGTACTGCTGGAGGTTTCGGGTGACTAATCTTCAATTCTGAAGGAACAGCCGAAGCATTAAATACAAAACAAACCACATTTAACCTTATGTCACAGCCTGTTAAAGTTTATCTGATGACTAGGTCTGCCTTGTTTTTTCACTGTTTTCAGTGTTTTAGGTATTACCAAGCTCAGTTTTTGTCAAACTGTAGAATATACCAAAACAAAATTGAAGGTCTCATAACACAGTATAGAGACTTACATATTTTTAATCATTGGAGTAATTTACAAACTGAAAAGTGCATGAGTTTTCATAAGATTAAAAGTACATTTTAAAACAAAGTCTAAAAAGACAATTTATAATAAGCTTTTTTGTGTGTGTAATAGTCTAGGTACACATCTGACCAAGATCTTGACTAACATAAGTTTGGAAGCTCTCTACACTGAAGAAGGATTTCCTACTGAAGGTATGAACTTGTAATTGGAGATTATTCTCTTTCCTCAATGGTGTTGAGGATTCTAAGTTACGTATCGTAGAAAGTTGTGTACTGTTTATTCTGTTAGATTTACATCTTCCCAGTGCCTCATAAAGTATATCAGGATGTTTTGTCATGTGACTGAAATGTTTCTCAATTCCTTGCAGGTCTAGACAGAGACATCCACTTCTATTATGAATCAGGAAGGTCAGTGACTTACTTTTAATTGTTGAGAAGCAATGGAGTATTTCTAGTGTTGCTTTAAATAGCCAGAGTTTTACTGAACCTCATGTAGTGTGATGGTTATGGGTTTTATCTTACTTTCGAAATACTTGAGCTTTGGGATACTTGAGTGTTCATTGTAAACTTGATGAGGAAAAGTCATAACTGTTTTTTTATTTGAAACACTATTTTAGGACATTAATTGTCAACAAAATTAAAGGCAAAGCTGAAATTTTACATAGAAATTAATTTTGGTGAGCATAATAGTTTTGGGGAGGGTAAAATAGAATGAATCCAGATAACTGAATTGCGCGTAATGCTATGTTTAGGGTTCTAAGGAACTCAATTATCTGGTTACTGCTTTCTCTCAAAAATACAGCTGCTTTCACAGGATGCACAATGTAATATAATGTAAACTTAATCCAATGAAACAATATAACTGAGAACAATAATCTGCCAAATTCAAATAAAAATCCATTTACTCTCAATCTGTCTCTATTTTCTAAAATCAGAATCACCCACATGTGTGTCTGCACGAGTTATTCATGCACACACAAAAAATTAGAATGTTGACCAGTCCATACATGGACAGTAAGTAAAACAAGAGAAGGTGTTATCCATTGAGTCTAAAATGTCAGTTGGGAAAAACAGAAGGCTTACAGCAAATAATATTTTCAAAAGATGGCATCTATTCATTAGTGCTCTGCAGACTCAACACTTTAAATATTATGTCAAGTATTCTTGTTTTGAACCCAGTACTTGTATTGCAGCAGCCTAGAGCTCTGCCACTTGGTCATTATATCCTTTGTATAATTGATATTAAAAGAAATTCTAAATTATAGGAAATATTCTTTTTGTAACTTTTGTTAAACAGAACACAGAGGTGTTTTTGCTTTTAAATTTTAAATTTTTTTTTTTTACAGTTGTAATGCTCTTAGATTAAATGCACTATTTTTCCACTCCAGCTCCACCAGTGCTTGTCCTAACGGTAGGACGTCCATTATCAGCTTACGCTGTGAGCCAACCAAAACTGGGAACGGTGAAATCTTACTTCCTCCAAAGTGCTCAGACGGAACATGCGATGGCTGCACGTTTCACTTCCTGTGGTTGACCAGACATGCATGCGCTATCTGCAGGAAGGAGGACTATCATGTGGTCAGGGGAGAGTGTGTCCAAGGGGAACAAGTCATCCACTATTTTCCTCCAGAGTAAGCTGACCTTAGATTTTTAAAGGCTTTTTATACTTTTTAAAATCTTTCAAACATTAAATACTCTAAGTGACAAAAATTCTAATTCTAGTAATTTCTATATGTTTTCATTAGAGCACTTATTTAAAGAAATTGTTTTATTTCAATGTTTTCTCTTTCCAATGTCAATTATTTGTTTACATTTCTTCCAGTCACTGTCTTCAACTTCCAGAGGGAACTCTAACACCCAATAAAATGAAATGTCAAATTTTACCATTTGCTGTAAGTAAACTGAGATGTTATCAATTGAATTAAAAATATTTTTGTTGATTTGTAGTTTGTATGTTATCTCGATCTTTTTCAGTGATTATTGCTATTGAATTTGTGCCCATTTTTTTGTTATAAGCTGATGGTCGCAATCCCTGTTTCTGTTGGTCTGGGTCTCGTTCTTCTTATACTTTTGATCTACTGCTGGTCACGCAACAAGAAGTAAGCAACTTATAAGATAAGATCAGCATTTGCTCCCTGAAGATTATAAGATAAGATCAGTTTAGCTTTGCACCCTGAAGATGTCTTGAATTGTTTTTTTTATTGTTACTTTGCTCTATTTTTGTTGTTGCATAAAGTCGTTAAAATGTATGTTAGAGGCTTTTGATTGTCTGAAATGTGTTTGGACATTTTGTTGATGTCTCTTTCTGGTGATGGTTTCTACCTGTGAATGTGTTATGTCTGTTTTGTGGTCTTCATGTTGATTTCTATATGTTGTGTCTGTACTGTAATCTTTTTGTTGATGTCTGTGCTGTGATCTTCATGTTGTGTCTGTGCTGTGATCTTCATGTTGTGTCTGTGCTGTGGTCTTCATGTTGTGTCTGTGCTGAGATCTTCATACTGTGTCTGTGCTATGGTCTTCATGCTGTGTCTGTGCTATGGTGTTGATGTTGATGTGTTTTGCCTGTTTGCTTGATGGTTCTCATAGTTTCTGCTTGTTCGCTGGTCACCTTTTTTGATTTCTTTGTGCAACTGTCCAAAGGCTGGAGTACAAATACATGAAACTGGTAGAGACAGCTGGTGGACATGATGGAGAGATGCCAGCGGCTGACACTTGTGGGATGGAAGATGATGAGGAGGATGTCCACTTTGCCGAACAAACATCCAGTTTTTTTGGCAAACTAAAAGAAAAGTTTTCTCGTGCTCCCAATAAGGTAAATTTCTTTTTTTAAAGTAAATTTTTCTTTTATTTAGTTAAAAACACATTTATTATTTTTTTTAATAATAATGATAAAGAAACACTTTCATATCAAGTAAGTTTGAATTTTCTCAAACAATTAAAGAAAAAGTTAATTTCATTTTGGATGCATTGCAACTTTAAAAAGACTTTATGTCATTAGAATCAGAATGTTTGTCTGTCTTTTTTATTCATTTCTTGACACAAGTGTCTTCACAGCTAATACCTTAAGCTAAACATTCTTTTTTGAGTTTTCTGTTGGAAATATTTAATTTGATATACAAATATACACCAACAAGGTGTATAATTTGTAATAGGACTAATTTAGCTTGAAAGTAGTATTTATGTAATTAAGGCAAGGTCTTCAATTCTGGAGATTTATGACGGTTAAACAGACCCATTTGTGATCTGCATATTTTGTCACATCTGATGCAGACAAAACCATTGTGCTTGGGTGTTTATTTATGTTTTCATCTTCTGGGCCTGTCTTCAGCTTGGGCTTTTCTCTGAGTTGCAAATGTGTTGTCTCCAAACTTTATGAGAGTTCTTTAGATTTTTAAAGAGCCTTCTGCTGCAGTGGCACCTTAGTTGATCTTTACAGTGCTCCTCTGTTAATCCCTCCTCCTTACTATAAAAATACTTAGCCATCTCATTTTGTGGACATGTGGGGAGACGTCCCGAGACAGGATGTTAAATTGCGCTCCTCTTTTTGGAGCTCAAAAGTGCCCCACTTCTTTTCAATCATTGTGTCTGCCTCCTATTTACCTCATTCTGACTTTATTAGCCATCGCTCTTATCTTATATAATACAGACGTTACTTTAAAAAAAGAAGATGATTACGTCCTACGCGTCATGCATTCAGTCATGCATATTAATCAATGACCTAAACTCTATCAAGTCACTCTGCCTCCTTATCTTAAAAATTTCCTGGATTATGGGCACGACTTGGCCTAAATTGTGCGAATGTGCGAAAAACCCAAAATATCAACTATCATTTGGGGAAGGGGTTATCTAGGAGAAGGTTTCTGTGCTGCCTTTATGTACTTAGCAAACACATCTTGAAGTAAGACTGAAACTCAAGCCCTCTTGATAGGTAGCCAATCAGCTCCTACTCTCATTCACATATCCCCATAGTTTGAAGTGTTTAGTTATATGCGTTAAATTGCTACCTGATGTTCAATAAGGTTATGAGGGTGCTATGAAATAGCAGTTAAATATTTTCTTATTGTCGCATTGGTTTATCATCTTACTGTGTTTGTCTGTTCTCTTTTTTAGACTGTTGTTGCTTTTCTTTGAAAAAGTCTATGTAATCAAAATACACTTACTTAGTATAGAGACACACCATAGTTGGTGGACTTATGACATTAAGTGACATCACGGACAGTGGAGTTTAGCTTGTTTATGTTAGTATTGTGTATTTCGTGTTAGAACTTCAAGGTGACTACATCGTATTAGGTACAGAGATTCGACTGTTGCCTTTATGTATTAACCTTTATTCAAGTATCTAAAGATGTGGACTTGGTCCTTTCAATGTGTAAATGCGTAGGTTTTGTTGATTAGTTGTTGAAAAACATCTAATACGCCCATGCAAGAAACTGTCGAAACAGCCATCATACAACTAGAAGGTTGAAGCCTATCACAATTTACAATAAGAATCAATAAATCAGTCTTAGCCTTGGTCTTCACTCTGTATGTTATTTCTTTGTATTGTTATAGATCTTTGTCTTTTGAGTAACTTTTTAAATCCTGTGCATTCATTTTCATAGGATGAAGATAATCCATTTGTGGCAGTCAAAATGTCAGAGAAAATGTCACTTACTTAGATGAAAGACAGGGACACACCAGGAATTGTAATACTAAACTAATTCCCTTCTTTATGATATTAACAAAAAACAAATACTATAAAATTTCATGTAACAAAAAGTTGTTGAAAATTTTATAAAATCATATTAATATACATATTGCATGTGTATATTGAACTATATATATATATATTTTTTTTTATTTTGTTATAAATTTTGTTTGTAAAACAATAGAAGACAATAATGAATGTACTATTTCTAATAATTATTTTTTGGTGGGCTTCAAAATTTCCTTTGCAGTTGTGACATCTCCATTATTATTTTTCAATTTCCCTGAGTTACCTTCTCTTGTTTTGGTCATTGTAGTTAAGGGGATACAATAATAAAATTAATTTTTTAAAATGTTAAAATAATGGTATTAGCATGTGTACATATTTTCAATCAATTGCTTTCCTTTTTTTAAAAAAAAAAAAATTAACAAAGAGATTTTTAAAACCCTTGTAATATGGCTCTCTTTGTGTCTTGGGAGGCAATGTCTGCGCTCTGATGAATCCCCTGGTGTTAATTGTATCTCCTACCTATGTGAGTGTAAGTCTTTCTGTTTTGATAGTGTATTGACTGGGGCCACTGTGTGTGTCTGCTGAAAGTGTTCACATCTTCCCTTCCACAGTTATTGGTGAATCCATTGTTTTAGTTTCAGTTGGTTGGGCCCGTCAATGTACCTTTGTGGGGGACTGATTGACAGACATAATGTCGTTAAACAACATATAGGGCTCATATTATTAATTAAATTCATATTTTAAGAAGCTCGTTCAAAAGTATTTTTATTTTGTATCTCTCCCGAAAGTCAATGAATGTAAGGCAGAAGTCGATGGATGTAAGGATGGATGTCTTTGGGTGTGAAGAATAAGAAAGTGTGCAACATTTTACCTGGCTTCCTATAAGACAGTGTACTTACTAAAGAAATCTTGTGAGCCATGTCATGAATAGCTATCTGGTTGATAGATGCCTGGTCGTGTGATATGGAAATATCTTAAGGTCATCTCATTGTGCAATATACTTTGGTTGAGTTGGTTTTATTGGAACAAGCTATTACATTGTTCTCTTCTACAATAAGTACATGGGGAATAGAATCTGTTTTATTTTTTACAACTATTTGATTTAGTTTTGGCTTGGCAATTCTTTTTTGCTGGCTATTAACATTTATATTCTGATTTTTCAACAACTTCTTCAATATTTTTTGTATTACTTTTTTCTTTTTTGTGCATGTTTTAAAAATGTTATTTTTTTTATGTTGACCTCTGTTTCACATTATACACATTTGTTGGGGGGGGGAGATTGGGGGCAAGGGAGAGGGGGGGGGGGGAGATTGAAACTTCTAACAAAATCATTGTAACTCCAGTTGTGATTTGGCTAATGTAATACTTTTTTTTTTGCATAAACAAAGAATGTTTTAAATATCTATCCATTCATTTTCAGTGCTTGTAAAGAAAGTGAACATGATTTTTGAAAATCATTTTTTCATCTGATTGTGACTTGGTCAGTCATTAGTTTTATCCACATTTCTTTCACTGTTTTTGAACAAACAAAAAAAATAGTTGCGAACAAAATTCTGCAGGATTTTAATATTTTTTTTTTTCAAGTGAAAGGTTAGTAAAAAAATTTTAAAGATAAAACTTCCTTCCTGAGTAAAGAGTTTACTCCTGATCTCCCAGAATAGACAATTTGGTGTGGAGATTGCAATGGCAAACAATTTGTTCACAACTTTCAATTAGACAGAAGGTTGTAAAGGAATTCAGACTAGAAGTTTCTAGAAATATGAAGCAAAAAATTGTCCAACATAATGAAGAAATGAAGGATTGTTGTGCCTTTGATCTGACTCGAATGTCTCTTAGACCAGCATTAACTTAGAACTAGAGCTTTTTTCTATACAACTAAACATCACTCAGTAGTGTGATCATAATTGACTGTATATTAACTTTCATTCTGTTTCATTTGTGGATTTTCATTTTGATAGTTTCTTATGGCTTATCACAGTTTACAAAATGTAAATTTTAGTTTAGCTGCCTTATTATTACATGATGTCTGGTTGTTAGTTGTGCTGGGCTTCTCATCTTCCATGAAGGCTTGGATTTATCGTTGCAGTTTTTTCTTACAACTCCGCAAGCAGTTCTAATGCAAACTTGAGAATGGTTTAGATGAAGTTGAAGTTCTTTTGCTAACCACACAACACCCTGCTTAACCATGTCCAGAGTAACAGATAAGTTTTATTTTAGACCACTGATTCTGAAAACATTTTTTTAAAATGTGGTAAATTTGCTCTACTGTAAGTCAGTGCTAGTCTTGGTCTAAGCTTTTTTTTGTTTTTGTTTGGTTGATAGACTCAGTGCATCAAATCACTTTAGAGACATAAGTATTTTATTGATGTGAGAAGAGTGTATCGTAGGTTATTGTAAAACATTTGTCCAACCAGTTGTGATTAAATTGTTCATTCTGTTATTTATTGTCAAGACTTCATTGCATCGTATGTAAAATAAAAAGTATTTATCTTTGTGTGTACGAGTTGTTGTTGATTTCTATGAAGCTTTTATATTTACTAAACATTTTTATTTTCTTGGAATAATGTTTTGGCAATTTGTGTGTGTGGTTTTCATACACATAGACCCAATTCTAATGGGTACCTGACATTGGTTGGGGTAAAAAAAAGGCAGTTAGTTGTTGTGCTGGCCACATGAGACCCTCATTAACCGTCTGTCATAGAAACAGAAGACCATCATCTGCCTAATAAATTGCAAGGTCTGAAAGGGAAGCTTTTACTTTTTTTTTTTTTGGATACACATTACTAGTGGTGAGGATTTGAAGTTAGTGAGAGATTTTTAGTCTTTTTTTTTTTTAAAGTAATATGCATCCCAGTTTTAACTCTTTCTCTCCTAACTGACGATACCAGAGTTGATTCCACCAGAATGTGGTAACATAATTACGGAGAGAAAGAGTTAAAAACTATTGTATATAAGGCACTGCCTTCCATTCTGAGTGCATTATTTCACATTACCATGCAAATCCAGTTGTTACCTGCATATTTTGCTACATCTAGCAGACAAAGCCTTTGTCCTCCAGGGGTCTATTTAAGTTGTCATCATCTAAGCCTACCTTTGGGTGTCCCTCTTTTACGCTGTCCAATATAATTGAATTGTCTGCAATCATGATTTAGTAGTGACACTGGACAGTTTTCTGTAACTATTTACATATTTCAAAACTAAATATAAGAAGTGATATACCAGATCACTATAAAAATTATTTTCATAACATTAAAGCATTTTTTAATGACATGGAGAAGCGTGCTAATAGGTTAAAAGAGAATGAATCTTTAATAACAAATAATAACATGGTCAGATAAAACTCCAAGATAAGCTAAGGTGAGGCATTTGGCAATCAAAATGAATATAATGAACATCTGTTTCTACAGGTACCTGATAGTAAATATGAATTTGTAATATTACACTCTAAATCCAAACTTCCCTGCCTTGCTGCTAAACTCAAAACTCAGGAAAGTCTTTGGGAGTCAACCCTTAGAAAAATTAGATGGTCACTTTAGGCAGCTTGTAGCAGTGCTACACTTTGGCATAGCCTTTGACTGCTAACCCAAGACTGTATCGGCTATTGCTGCTTTAGACCCAAAAAGTTGCATAGAGCAGGGGGAACTGCTATGTGGGTGACAATGCTCTGACCATAGACAATTTCCATGCCCTCCATTGAATTGAGTCAGTGACAATTACTATTTGTACATTACATTTACAATTCACTTCATAACCTGATCCTATTTCTTTGGGTGGAGATCTGGTCAAATGTTATCAAACCGTCCTGAGCTCTTCAGTAAACACACAGTTGATTAAAATTTGAAATAAAAAAGAGATTTCAACTCTCATGCAGTTCATGTCACTCAGCCTCACTTATGTTAGATTTCAGATAGTTTAGACAAACTTTGTGTCTAGTAGTAATAGAGTAACAACTCCACACTCATTTGTCAAATTTGTATAAGAGAAAAAATCTGTGCTAAGTATGTTGTCTGCATCTTCCACTCAAGCTAATAGTTGTTTTTTTTTTTTTTTTTTTAACAAACCCAGTTTGATATATGAAAAACAAAATCTTAGAATATACACGTAGAATTATTGTCATTGAACTTGGTAGCTTTTTGTCAATGAGGTGTTTAATAGCAATAAATACTGAACAGAGCCTTAACTTTTCTTGCATCCATCCTAAACATAACATTCAATAGTCCTGTGTGCATGGATGTTTATACTTAAAAAGAAATTTCCACTGCATATACAATACTTGAATTGCATATGTAATACTTGAGTATGTCTAAAGGTGTACATGCCTTTCAATTACTCTACCACTTTGGGCTAATCTACTACTACAAATGTTGTAGACTCAGAATGTCTGTCAAGAAATAGCTCCCCCCATAACACAAACATGAAACCAACACTTAACTTGAATATTTCAATCATAGATTTAATGTAAACATTGGAGTAGAAGACAAAAGTAACCAACTATTTTCTGACAGCTCTGTCACCAACATCCATGTATGCAGACACCTTTAATATGTACACACAATAAAAGATCTTCACATAAATATTTAGTATGAATAATGTATTGTGATACATCACTCTGATATAAGCAAACAGTCGCAACAGTAGTCAGTTCTTGTAATTTAAGAAAAATTATTGGTTTCATAAATGCCACATTTTATTGACATACAAAACTGATAATCTCTATGTGATGGGTTTTAGCTGGTAGGGTTTGAACACAAAGAAATAAACATTTTTAAAAAAATACATCAAAGAGAGATCACACATGTCAGATGGTTCAAAATAACAAGTATAAATCTGTGTAGACTGTTGAGAACAATAATTAAAAGCCACCAGGTTTGTTGGAAGAATACAAAAAAAAAAAATTGTGACAAGTCTGTAAGAGAACTTGTGGGACAAATAAGTGGACTGTACACAAGTGGAGAGAACTACAGAGATAGTCACATCAAATTAAAATGCTTACAAGAATGAGGGTATCCAAACAGAAGAACAAACTAGCAATAAAATAAACATTTATGAATAAACCTGCATTATTTGGGCAAATAGAGCAATCAATATCAATTCAGGAAAATCAAACACAAATATTAAAGTCTTTGGGTTTCATCAAACTGGAAAAGAAATTTGGAAAAAAAAAAAAAATATTATTTTGCTGTGGTTTCATAACAAAGACAAAGGAATCATTAGTACATTTTCAACTTATTTGGCGACTCAAAATACTTTTATGAAACAAAGTGTTCCATTCTATTGTCCTTATTGTTTCAATGGAATCTAACTGACAATGGCAAACTAAGAGCAGAGAAAAGGGGAGAGAATCTTTTCAGTTCCATTATCAAACTTGATCAAAAGAAGTGGAAGATCTAAAACCCCAGATTTGGATGCAAGTATCAAGCTCCGGTATATAAACTGCATTGAAGAGGAACTAGGATTCAAAAGAAGTTTACTAACGTACAAAAATGCCACATCCAACTTGTATCCGTGTTAAACTACAACATTTTCAAAAACTTACAACATAATTTTTAAAAGGTAAATCTTCTCTATTAAACACGAGAATAGAATCCAGACATTAAATACTGCATTTATTTACTAACTACCAAAAAAAAAAGAGGATTTCTCTCCAGATGATGTGCACAATGTGAAAGGTTTGTTTCATAAAATGTAGACAAAGCTTTACAAGAATTCTAATTAAAAATTCTGAAATTGTTATGTCCACTATCAAGTTTTATGATCTTCCTTTGATAGCATTGAATGCAGCATAAATAAAAAAAAAATAAAAACAAAAACAAACATGGTTTGATCAAGTTCTGAAGTTGTTTTTTTTTTTTTTTAAGAAAATACTTTCATAATAAAGAGTAGTGGATAGCCAGAGTTGATTGGTTCATCAAAGCACTCAAAACAAGTCAAGGGTCAAAGTGAATCAAAACACCCTCACTAGTCAAGGCAAAGTAAATCAAAGCACCCTGACTAGTCAAGGGTCAAAGTGAATCAAAACACCCTGACTAGTCAAGGGTCAAAGTGAATCAAAACACCCTGACTAGTCAAGGGTCAAAGTGGATCAAAACACCCTGACTAGTCAAGGGTCAAAGTGAGTTAGTGAAAGATGAAGTACATACCGATAAGGTAATAAAAAAAAAAAAAAAGACATTATACAAGTTGCAAAGGATAAGGGCTAGAAAGATATTATTGAGTGTAAAACTGACTATAAGAGAAACACAAAAATATAAGAGAATCAAAGAAAATAAAGAGAACATTGAAATGTTGCTATATACACACACACAAAAATGACCAATGTACAAGTAAATGACAACACCAGCAACCAATTTACATAAATGTCATGTGACAAGAAAAATGTAATTTTTTGTTATGTATGTACTTCTGAAATATTTATATTCTATAAATAGATCACTCTTAAATCAATCATAATTAACTATTATTGCAAACATATAGATGATTTAACAGACCTAGGAGTTGATTAGCCATTTAATCAGAGCCATTATGACAGTGATAATACCATACAACAATAACGTGCAACGCTGTCAATGACTTCGAAAAAAAAAATATGTTCAACATTCTCTTGTGAAATATCATTAAAAATCTAGACTATTGCTAACTAAACTGAGGATTGTATACTGGCATAACAAACAATAGTCAAGTCAGAAAAACATAGCACACAAGACAGAGTCTTTTACTTCACCAATCTCAAAATGGTAATCACTTTTTTGTTAAACACGAACACAGAAGGGTCCTACATAGTTGAAATGTACAAATGTTTTGAACCAGAGCAATGACAAAGTGGCAAAATTAGGCAACATTTTAAAGAATAACCAGAGCAGAATGTATTCATATTCCAATGGAACAGCAGTCTTTGTGAAGCACAACTTTGGTAGCTAGCATATGGAAATGAGCGACTCTTTCGGAACACAAGCAAGTATAAAAGATTTTGTTTTTCACAGATTATGTACCACAGGCATTTTGAACTAGACTATGTACAAGAATCCCAATGTCAAATGTATTAACAAAAACAATGATGATGTACACAAGAGACCAGATCTAGAGGGTCCTAAGGAACGATACGCTTGTATTATTAGCAAGAGTTTAAAAACTTTCATTACTTAAAAGGTACATTGGTACTTATTATAAAACAGTTGCAGCTTGCATGTCACTAACAATATTATTAAGCTGTAAAAACATATCACTACTGGCACTTTGTTATGCCAGCAATTAGCAAATGGAACACAGCTTTCATGCAAAATATAGCTAACAAAATATCAGCATGAGAAACAAATACCAACATGTTATTTAGCAAACTTGACAAAAACACAAGTTTCTGAACAGTTCACTAGACACTGCTTTCAGTGTTGAGTATTGATATCAGCACTGCTCAAAGGAAACTAAACATTGCCCACAAGTTTTATGCAGTTATACTGTTTAATACAAGGCCAACTAATGTCTAGATGTAAAACATAGGACATGAAAGGATTTGTTTAGCCGTAACAGTAACATCTACACAAATAGGATCGTGGCTGTACAGAGGCTGAAGCATGTTAATGTCACTTGAGCTGTCAGTGCAACCCCAACCCTAACCTAGGACTACATTTGCGTAGGATTGTAAGTCAACAAACATCAAAGTAGACCAATGACAATGTACAGAGTATTGTGGATGTGAATGAGTAGAGTGCCATTTATTTGATTGGGCTTGTTAATACTAACCTTAGCCCTATGACTATCTCATTTGTTTCAAAAAAATCAGCAGCCACTTATTCTTTCCTGCGTTCTGCCTTAAGCTTTTAACATGTCACGTATTCACATCTTCTTGAACGCATGTCCATTGCACCACTTAAGTTCATGAAATACTTAGATGTACAAGACTGAAATAACCAAGGGCTTGTTAGGACTAATACGCCTGAATGAGCACTTACATAGGTCAGGTCAATCTTCTCTCACTTTTTACAACATTAAAAAGAAAAAAAAATGGTTTTATGGGTAGGTCTCTTTCTCAAACACAAGTTTGACAGCTTCCAGTACATCAGGCACGACATGAGTTGGGTTAATGAGCATGGGGTCTATAACGAAATCCCTGTGGTTGTGGTTGCAGATGAGCCGAGGGCTAAGCAGAGCAGTGGTCTCAGTCCCTTTCTTAAACACCCCGGTGCACACCAGAATAGTCTCACAGCTCAGGGCCTTCTCCACACCAGACTTATCCTCCTCCAGGGACTTAATGACCCGCATGTTGGCCCCAGAGTCTCGCTGGTATATGGAAGTGTCCATGTCATCCTCATCGTCATTGTCTTCATCCAGAAACTCATCGTCAGCCCTGTGGGAAGCCACCCGACGTTTCTTGGAAGCTGTTTGACTGGGTGTGTTAGAATCTTTCCTTCTACGTTGTAAATATCTATTATACAAGTTGCCACCATATATATCTGTGGTTGGATTATCACTGTGGATATTAAGAGAATAAAAATTATGTTCTTTTGTAGTCACTATAATTCACAAGTAAAAGCAATATTTAATAAACTCCTCTTTTGATCTACCAAACTCTTTTGTTTAGCATAATTTTTGGCACAATATGACTATTAATACCATTTTGACACTATCTATATCATGTCAGCAATTTCTAGACATGTTGACAAAATGTATGCAGTTTATGGCGCATAAAGAAATAAAAACTTTTAAAATATGCTGACACTATCTAGACTATGTGGACCTTAACAAGACCATGTCACTATTACTTCTTTTCTTAATCTTTTCCATTGTCAAAACAACCATTCAAAATGTGCTCGTCAATCATTTCAACACAGAATGACAAGGCTTTCACATTATACATTGTGTAGTACATATACAAAATATAAAATTAGAGAAAAAAAATTAAAAGGTTTAAGTGAGAGAGGCGAAGAGACTTGAAAACTTGAAATCATGTATAGCACCGGGAAGGGGAGCAACGATATTAATACAACATTAGCACTAAAAGTCTACGTCTGCAAGTACTTAGAAATAAAACTTTTCAGGTAAAAAACCACCAACAAATATTGACATCTGCCTGCAATTCTGGACTAAAGTACTATTTTTTTTTTTGGCTTTTACTATTCTGATAAAGAAAAAAGGTCAAAAGTAAAAGCAAAATGTCTGATTGCACAATTTTTTTTTCAAGCATTTTGTAAAAGTATTTTATTACATGTAGATAATAAAACAAACTACTTAGTAACAACAGTAGCCTGCAATACTTATGGGGGATAAAGCAGAGAACTAATCCAAATACAAGACTGTGTAGTGTAATGGTATCATATAACTAGATCTGACTGTGTCCCACACATGTCGGATGATTTGCAATAGTGTGTGTGTATGCGTGTATGTGACTCGGTCCAACTCTGGTCCATTAGTTACTCCACTAGCAAGATGACATAGAAACCAAATTCCTACTTTCATGTGCATTCATTTAAAAAAACAAAGTAGTTCATATGTGACTTCTCTTTAGTGTCAAAATGTTAAAGATTTGAATCAATAAAACAATGACCATGACAAAGTGCTGAAAACAACACAAATCCTTTAATCTCTATGGAAATATGAGAAACTTTTCTGTCCAATGCTTAAATGAAATCATCTTAGATACATTATGAATTGTGAAGGATGTGCATAAAACTTAAAAGCTAAGCAATGTGCTATCTATTGAACAAGGCAGATGTTGGCAATCTCAATCTGTACCCTAGCCATCGTCTCATTAGCTGTTCAACCATGTTACAATGACACAGCCCAGGATTTGATTGAAGATCATGCAAGTTCAAAGTTATAAAAAAAAGAAAAGTGGCCATAAAATGTGAGGTTCAAAGTTTGATGAGAAACACTGCAGCACTATTTAACACCTCAGTGAATTCTTACGTCTGCTTGGATCAAAAGTGTGTCAGAATATCACCAAAGTTGGTAGGTACAATTAAAGGTTAGTTGAAAAGAAATCCTGTAACCTTTTTAAGTTGAGTACCAGTACTATGTCAGAAAGTGTTAAACAGCATTTTTAAGCTACTTGAAATAGGAGCGAGTACAGAAAAGATGACCAAATATAGTGCTTCTCATTTAGAGTTTAAAATTGTATCAATGCTATAGAATGTCATGATAATTTGTTAAATAAAAGAAAGAAGCAAGACAAAATATGTAAACAAAATAATCAGAAAATATAATGCATCTAGAGAAACTAAGTTGACTTCCTATCTAGGTCAGCACAATACTAACTTAATAAACTATTCAGGTGAGAGAAATTTTAAAATGCATGCTGATGCAACATTTATGCCCCCCCCCCCTTTTTTAATGGTACTGCACTTACTAGTAAACAACATTTTTAAAAGAAAGAAAACCTCTAATAGTCAAGTAAAAGAGTGTAACTCTACTTTTACACTGTAACTGCCAGTTAATACTGAACTGGTAAAAACTCTTACTTAGAATTAGTGTCACTTTGTAGATTGTAGATGACTACATTGCCTGGTGTTTAAGTGGTACTTGGTTAACTTTTTTTTTTTACTTAGATGACTACAGGGCCTGGTGTTTAAATGGTACTAGGTTAACTTTTTTTTTTACTAAAATGACTACAGGGCCTGGTGCTTAAGTGATACTTGGTAAACTTTTTTTTTCCTTATAGACTACAGTTCTTCTGGTGATGTACAGGGGGCATAAGGCATTGTTATTATCCCAACAAAATCCTATTCCCCTGCTCCTTGGACAAAAGTGGGTCAAAACAACACAAAATACATTTGAACAGACAACACAACAGATACTGTGTAATAGGCATTATGTATCTATCAGACCTTTCCAAGAATACCATCACCATATGATAGTATTACATACCCTACACAGTAAATCCTTCGTATATGTTGAACTCCCAAGAGTTTGGCCTGCTGTGTCAGGAGATAGTCAGCGTGGTGGTAGGTGATCTCACTTGGCTTGCCTATCAAGGCTGTGTACTTCATTTCTTTACCAGTGATTTTCTACACAGACAAATTCACATTAGTAAAGATGTTACATAAAAAACCAAGCTCAATATTTAAGCATTGACCAAATAAAATCTTTACATTCATTTTGATGGGAGCTAGTTTACAAAATTCATTGGTTTTAAGTTTGAACTACAAATTATACCAGACTATATACAACTAGAGTTTCATTTTACACTATTATATAGAAATAGATGGATGGCTGCCTGGCTGTGTGATATGCCCTTTGGACTAGCGTCTCGATAGTCCCTGATTTGAGCCTAGCTGAGGCTGCCAACTGCTATCCCTCGCATAATCTGAGAGGTTTGGACAAGGATTTAATAATAATATTCATCAGAAATATTTACAAAATGGTGGCAATCATTCAACCATTCTGGCATTGCCCAAAGGTCTATTTTTTTTTCAAATTGTGTACATTAGTACAATTTAAAATTGTACACACTATTTATAAAAAGAATGGCTACATGTCTAGAAAACAGAGACAGCTGTTAGTGCGATACATTTGGGTAAAGGGAGGAAAAAGAAACCATTTCTTGATAAATGTTTCCCTAAAGGGAGATAGTACACTTCTACTTCAGTACATTCATGTCTCATAGTATAGACTAGATGTATTAACATTTGCATAAGAGTTTGTAGCGCTAAATGTAGAAGGGCATACCTGATATAATCCCTCCAATGCATTCATGAAACATCCATGACCTAATCTGTTGATTCAAAACATTACATACATTACAACAATAGATATGCATAATCCAAATTCAATACTCTATAAGCTTATGTTGGACACTATGCATTTGGTGTTGTGCACCACAGGAGAAAACAGTTGAACAATATACCAAAAATTAAAACCACTAACACTAGTGGACTTCTAACAAGACTGAAAGACTAGAGTACCAATAATACCAGTGGAAATGTAACAAGATAGCTAATATTATAGCAGTAACACTAGTGGACTTGTAACAAGACTCTAATAACAGTAACACTCGTGGACTTGAAACAAGACTATAATAGCAGTAACACTAGTGCAGTACTTGTGAGTGAGAGTTCAAAGGCTAGATCTGCTATGTGTGACCCAACCCCTTCACCCCTGTAACCCTTTCGTTTAAGTACACTTCTCATGTATAACGCTTGTTAGATAACATACAAAACCACGCAAGGCCATGTTCTATGAATCTGACATAAACCACAAGAGACTAGACTTCTAGATCTAAGCATCTGAGTTCTAACCGTACGTGAACTAGACTACCACAAAGTTTGACCTGGCTTCGTTTCAACCCCAGAGTTTGATGACGTCAATTCAAGCCATGACGAAGCACAATTTACTTACCCATTTGGGTACCGGCCCACCGGGCATTCGCCCGAAAGCCCATATAGCCAGTCCGCCCCTGCACCCATTGGTAGACTAATTTGATTGTTTGGACTTCAATAACAAATTTATTGAAACAATTTTATTTTGTTGTATTGCGATAAATTTATAATTTTTTGATAGGGAACCAGAATATTTCCTAGTGTTGTATATGTAAATAGTTATTTTTTCTTAGATGTCTTAATTGATAAGTATTAACCTTAGATCTGTATCTAGTATGTGACGTTCAGAGTTGAACAGTGAAACCATGTATTGTACCAAATCTAGTACCATTGTTAAAAATCTAAATTATCTCTCTTAAAAACAGAAAGGATTGTGGAAAAAATACTAGTGTGTCTGAGCTAGCCAGGAAAACCAGTGACTTGGCAGAATTTTAGTCATTGGTTAATATGCATGACTAAATGCATGACGCGTAGGACGTAATCATCATCTTTTTTTTTTTTTTTTTGAAGAAACGTCTGTATTAGATAAGATTTGTTTTTGTTAATAAGATATCAATAAAACGGGTATGTTAATGAAACATCTGGACCGCTATTAAGAAGATAAGCAACTATGGGTGGGGCGAACAAGACTACATGATGGACATGAGTGTAAAAGAAGGCCTACATGTTGCAAGTAAAAATGTTACCTAGAGTAAAGTGAGGGCCCATTTAAATGTTTCAGCTTGCTAGTAAGATCTCTTATTTCTTTTAAGTATAATGTTTTTTTTTATCACATACTGTCCTCATTAACAAAATATCAACAACAAACAAACAAAAATTAACAAAGAATTTCGGATCAGGCCCGATCTCTAGCAATTTTTTTGTTTTTGGAAATATCCAGTGAACGATTTGTCTGTGAACAATTTGTCTGTGAACGAATTGTTAGTGAACGATTTGTCGTGAACCATCTGTCGGTGAACAAGTTGTCTGTGAGCGATATGTCGCGTGAACGAATAGTCGCGTGAACGATTTGTCGGTGAACGAATTGTCGTGTCCCCGTACTGTACACAGTAGTAATGAGATTAAATCCCGATGTAATACTAAACAATACGTAACGTTACAAACGCAGCTATAGAATTCATTCCTTTGTTCAGCTCTTTTGTTAATTTGTGTCACAATCAACCTGTTGATTTTAAATAAAATTGTAGGCCTTCGTGATTGTTTTGTTTTCGATGTCTAGATCACTGCACGCAATAAAGTATAAAACAATGGTTGTTATTGCCGGAAGTGGTAATGAAAAGAGGTCAGGGAAACAAGTGACTTGACGGAATTTACGTCATTGGTTAACATGCATGACTAGATGCATGACACGTAGGACGTAATCATCTTCTTTTTTGAAGTAACGTCTGTATTATATAAGATAAGATAGGCACTACAATTAAAATGAGTCAAAAGGCGAGTAACTGGCGCTTAAGCCAGTAAGCTTTTGGCAGACGGGGTTCGTTTGCCTTTGCTGGCTACCCACACTGGAGAAGGTAAACTTTGACTTCCAACCTCTGCTGCCATGCAGCTAGACCCAAACACAAGGAAGGCATACAAATAATCAGGAGCCGGCAACCCTTTAATTAGGCTCCTTGCAACACACTACTATGTCCTGGAAGAGCCCCCGACGCCGCCAATCCCAAACTTCAGTCTCAGAGAGGGGAATTGTGTGCGCGACATTGTTCCAACCACAGCAAACGCTTATGCATTCATCTCATCTCTATGAGAGGATCCATGGTCGCTTCGAGCGTGACCTCCGTGACCCTTATATCGAAGGTGTCGCTTCCAGACTGAGGGTATCAAAGAAATAAAACACACACTATGGGATTGGGCAAAGTCAAATGAAAAAGTTTATAAAATGGCTGGCGTATTGCATGTAGGCCGTGGGATTGCGAAAGAATGAATATATCAAGGTTTGTGTGAATTAAAATTTCTGCTGAGCTGTTTTCTTGGTTGTTAAATGATGCATATGCCTTTATTTAAAATTTCTTGTGTGTGTGTGTGTCACATCCAGTGATCACATGATTCGAAAGTGAACTATCAGATGACAACCCTGTCTGCTCTCTAACGACTGTGTTTAGTTAATTCATCATTTCTATAAAAACAAAGAAAAAAAAAAGACAACAAATGGAAATTGGCGCTGCATATACATTCTGTAGGAACCCTGTAAAATAACAAGTATGTTTGATAATGAAACCACTAGATGTTTTATTCATTTACTTTTAGTAGAATGTAGGCCTCGGGGATGAACCAAATGCAGGGGGGTGGACCTCGCTTTAAAGTCAACTACGGGAACTATACACCCTTCACAATACTTGTATGTAATTTAATGTACAAAGGAAATGATGTCTAAAGACCAGGGCAGGTATAAAATCATTCCACCCCACCCCCCTTTGTTTTAAATACCATTCCTCTGACAGCCACACGTTCCAATAACAGAAGACCTAGGCTGTGAAGGCGGACATTGCCAGTCAATACTAAATAGGTAGGCATACAGATAATAGAGAAGGTAGTAGTTCGGTACAATTTTGTCACGTGACTCAATAGCAGACGTATAGATCTCGATCTAAGAATTGAGCTACGGTACTTTTCTATGGACCACTCTGTATTCGACCAGTCCAGCGACATCCTAGACAAGGATTGATAAGAAAAAACGACATTAACTGCGCATGGCTACACCCTTCTTTATCAATTATAAAAAAAAAAAAAGGTCGTGACCTCAGTGCTAGCGCGTGCTGAACGCTCATGGCTATAAGCGCGTGTGTCCCAAGCTTAGGACGTGTGTGGCGTTGAGGTCAGCCGATGTACTGACAACGCACAGCTGACCGCGCCACAGCTTTGATTTCCCCGTCTTCTTTTGGGTCACACCCAGTGATCACGTGATAAATGTGACCCAATTGACTTTTTTTTATTTTCGAGCAAAACTATCGACAAGCTATTTATAGATGGTTCCTAACCCGTCCACAACACAAGAAGATGCAATGCTAACCTATTAATAGACTAAAACTCGGTCAGGTTATCCTAGGGGGGGGGTGGCTTCTCAGCCCACCCCACCCCTTTTGTTTTAAAGTCAGGCTGTGAGAGGAGAGTAAGCCAAACACCAGACGTCTGCTTCTGGTGTCGCGATCATAACCAAACGCGCGAAATAAATCGACCCCCAAAAATGTTTCGTTTTAATCACAGTGTAAGACGCTGCTGTAGAAACAAGAGATGTCTAAATAGAATCCAGAGTAGGTTTAATTAATTTGATACATAATGCTGAGCTGACATATTACTAACTATTGCTTCACCAACCCCGTACTTAGAAACAGATATAGTATAAAACCCAGAACACTGAAATAACATTATCGGATGTCTGCTAATGGAGATAAAGCATGGGCGAGACACAAAGACTATGTATAAAAGGGAAAAAAAAGAGTAGTAATTTATTTTTTTTTAAAGTTTTAAATAAAGCAATCATCAACATCAGCGATATATTTAGAATCTTTTTAACACATCTAAATGTCTTTTTAACACATCTAAATGACTTTGAAAAAAAAAAAACAACTTTAAACAGCAAATAAAAATGTCAAAGTATCAGGTGTAGACTCATTTAGACAGCAAATTATATGATTATGAATTTAAAATAGCAATTAGCTTTAGCTTCACCCAATAATAAATGTTACATATATTGGCTAACAAATGTCCAGTCTGCCTTAGTTACAACCTTTTTACCAAATAGACAATGTCACATATTCAATATTTCAAAATATAGTATATATATATTAACCAATTTGACTGGTGAATTACAGAATAAGTCCAGCTACTGAAAATGGAGGGAGCATAGGGTCTAGGTTTCTGAGACACATAAAAGTGAATGAAAAATAATTGCACAATAATCCTTTAGTTTTTTTTTTAAAGTCTGCTAAAGGCAATTCTTGTGCAGGGAACACATATTTTTAAATTCGCATGGTTCCCTAACTTATAAATTATCTCCAAAACAAGATAAGTACGCCATACACATATCCATGTGTTTATCTAGTTGTGCTGTGTTAATTATGGACTCTGCTAAGTTATTAGTCTTCCTGATTGATTCATGCAACCTGTTCAGATGTGTGTTCTAATGGCAATAGGGAAGAAGGAAACGTCTGACTTGTGATCTGACGGAGAAATTGAGCTTGTTTTGCAAGTTTTGAGAAGAATATTTTTGTGTGCTGTTTTTGGTTTAAAAAAAAACAACAACATTCTAATGGGAGTTTTTGTCAAGCTGTTAAACAGAGGATTCTGGGGACACAAGGATTTTATGACATCATTATGCATATTTAGTGTTAGTGAGTCATCATCATCTTCTTTCCTATGCGTTTCTCATGTAACACATGACCTCAGAAAAACAAGCCAGGCTGCATAGTCTCTTGCTGGTTTTTTTTAATGCTCTTCCCTGTCCTCTCGGCCTCATCAAGTAAACTGCATTCTTTTTTTTATCCTTCTTCTACGTCTTGTACCCTGGGGGGGGGGGGGGGGGTCTCCCACTCTAAGGCTTGTCTAGCTCTGTTGCTGGATTCTTTTTTAAGGGTGTGACCGATCCATCTCCACTTTATCTCTAAGATCTGCACCTCTATGTTTCTCTCTCCGCCCATCTCCCAGTTTGGTATTTTAAGATATTTCTCAAAACAGCTGTTAATGAAGATCTGTACTTTTTTTTTCTGTTGTTGCTTCAGTTGTCCTCCATGTTTCAGAACCATACAGTAGGATAGCCTTGACATTAAAGCTAAAGATTTTAATTTTAGTCTTGCCAAAAAATTATTGGGCAATGCTGGATTAACCTACAGCAACAAATCTATAGTTTAGGGCTACCACTTTCCATGAGCGGTTAAAAAAAGTGGTTCCATAATATTTTCAATCATTTTAAAGAACAAGAAAAGGAAAAATTGCCTACATGTTGATTACAATGGACCCCATATATCAAATAATTTAGGGCCTTATCTGAGACGCCCTGACCGCACTTCCCCGTGGTGGAGGCTGTCCAGGCCTGATCAAGCTATTAAAGCACAGTGCAGGACAGGCCACTGTCTTGTTGGCTCATATTTCTCAAGGCTATGGCCAAATTTCGATTCACGGTGCCCCCACTATGGGGAAGAAGAGGAAACCGTGCCTCATATTCTATTTGACTGCCCTAGACTTGCTGATCTCCGTCTCGAAAGGTCTGGGAAACCAAAAATTCTCGACCTGTATGGTGACATGTATGCACTACGCAAGACAGCAGGGTTTCTGTCCAGGGCTTTTGCAAGAGAGGATTTGAGCGTCTCAAGCCCTCACTCAAAAGGAGTTTGATGATGATGATGATGTTGAGGGCCTTAGCAAGTGTAAATCCAGTCCTGCTATTGGGTATTTAAAAAGTAATTTGCCTGTTGTTCAGGTGAAAAGCTCTCAAAAACAACTTCGCTTACTAAATAAGTATCAGCACAAATGACTTCATCAAACTGACGATAGGTACTCATGGGCTAGGTAGACTTAAGAATTTCCTTAATCTTAAATAAAAGGACTTCACTAGTGTCAAAAATCCAAGTTATTGGCTAAACAACATTACTGTATCTAAGCTTTATATAATACAATAAATTTTCTTTTTAGTGCTCGAGGGAAGGGGAGATAAATACAAAAGACAATCACAAACCTAACCTAATTGGTTGGAATACTGACCTTGGCAACCTATTCTCAGCCATCCACAATAGATCCATGTTACAAGCTAATACAGGCAGGTGGGGGTATGGTATATCTGGCAGGTCATTTGATGGCTGTCCATCTGTCAAGAGAACATCCATGATAAGTTGCATAGGTGTTTCCCACCTGACTGGCTCCCCAAACAGAATCACAGCTGTCAGAAAAAAAGATGTCAAATGTCATTGTCCATCTCTATAACAACAACAATAAAAAAAAAAAAAAATACAAACAAGTTAGTCTAAAATGAAGCTAAATTCACATTTAATGCTAGTTGATTTACTTAAATTCATAGGTAGTTGATTGCAACTATGCCAATAAAAGTGAAAGAATAAACCTTAATTCATAATTGAATTGCTCAACTTAGATTTTAGAAGAAAAAAACTCAAATTATATTTGCTTAAAAAAAATTGTGCTAGTCTTGATACTTTATGAAAATCAAAATATTAAAATAGATTCAATTATTTCAAAAAATCTGGCCATCCTTCTTTTATTCTTAAATGCAGATTTTTATCTCAAATATTCAGTGTTAGATGCAAAGAATAACAATAGTACCTTCTATTTTAGGGAAGAACTCTTCAAACGCACAGGGCTGCAAAATAGAAAATAATTGTTATTCATAAACTAAAACAAAAAATACAGATTTCTTATTCTTAACACACATCTTAGCACATCAACATCATAAAACATTTTTCTTGAGAGTGTGTCTACAAAAGAAAACAATTATTATTGAGCAGCTTAAAAATATTTAGATCAGTAATATTTTGCTTGTTTAAATTTAAAACAGCCTCAACTATCATGCTGTACAAATAAAACTTGTTACAAAAAGATTCTGTTATATTAATCGCATCTCAGAGGCCGGTAAATAAGATCATTTTGTTAAAAAGTTGATACTGCACTCTTCTCCATCCCTCTAACACTAACTATGCCAAAAACTAATTTTCGATTGGTAAGGAGATTGTTAATGACAATCCTTATTAAGGTTTTAACTTACAGCTGCCTTCTTTCTTTGGTGATCCATTTTATCTAGATCAGGAAATCGATGAGAAAGCTCCTCCACTGTGGTTACATTGGTGAAACCAATGTTTTGTGCTATTGCTTTGACAGGACCTTGGCCATTCACAAGAACATGCTTATCATGAAATTGGCGAAACATCTTCAGAGGACTGTGAGACATGACAACTTGGTCTTCTGTGACCTGCAAGAAAACCAAGAATCAAGCAACTGAAAAGATTTGCCAATATAAAAAAAAAATAATAAGTGATATTATATTAGGAAAACATTAAGAAAAGCATGGAACAGTGAATACCCTAAATATGTTTTCGACATAAACATTAATAAATTGAACAATACTTTCAGTTCCAACAACTAATTTTACTGCAATTTAATACAAGCTCTACCAGTGTGCATTATAATGCCAATCTATCGTACAAGAAACTTGATCCAAAACTCTAACCTGAATTCCAAGCCATTCTGAAAGCTGCTGAGCTTTTCTCGAACGAAGTGAGTTGCCAGCGTTTGTAACAAATAAGGTTGGGACTTTGAACTGTCCATCCTTTGCCAGCAACTGAAAAGCTTCCTTGGCATGTGGCAACGGCTTTCTTCCTCGTACAATGACGCCATCAATGTCAAACAAAAATCCAAACTGGCATTTATTATATGCAGTTTTCTGAAAACAATTTAAACATTAACAGAATTTGATAAGCATATTCACATAAAATTTGCTCTTAATTTCCGGCTGCAGGTTTTTTACAAATATTACCATTGTTTAAGGAATGTGAGGAAAAAGTGGCAGAGAAAAAGGTGTAAAATGGATTGAGAATGAATTGACAGATGATTTGTCTCATTTTTGGTAATTTTTGATTTCAGGAAATTTTTCATTCCATATTCCTCAAGTAGTTACAGAATCTTATGGTCAAAAGGGAGAAAAAAAAATGGATTGGTTGATGACATTGGTGTGCTTGCCACATGAAACCTGGTTAAGTAAGTTACAGCGATCTGTCAATGTCCAGGTGTCTTTACATAAATGGTTTGTCCAGCATGGTTAGCCTGGTAGATCAAAGGAAAATGGTGGGGGTACGGGTGGTGCGGACTTCGGCCGCATCTCTAGTCTGTAAGACCGGAGCTCTAGTTCACTTTTGTTGGTCTTAGGGTTCCAAGTGCGATGTACAACTCTACATGACAATTTCAAATGGTTAAGCAATGTCTACAGAGAAAAATCAAACCACTTTGCCAAATGTGTACATGCCCATGCAGAGGTCAATTTGTAGTTATACAGTTATGTAGGAATACAATGAAAGTTTTCTTATAAGAAATCTAGACTTGGATCTAGATTCTAGATATATAGATTCTGGGATGGCCTTTTTTTTAGATGCTCAGTAAGTGCTAATGCAATAAAATAAAACAATGCTGAACAAGAATTTGTTTTTTCTATATAAGCAATACATATCTAATCTATCATCAATAATCATCTACATCTAGAAATCTAGGACAATAGAATAGACCTTCACTTCATTCATTCTTCAATTCAGTTCTGAGAAAAATGTAAACACATCGTCAACTTATGAACGAATACTTTCAAATATGAAATAGATCTATTCCCCTCCCCTACAAATGAAAGCTATTAATTTTACTATCATAATCTAGACTATTACTAATTTAGACTAGATCTACAATTCAACGATGCTAAGTCCTAGATCTAAATCTATAGCACGTCTAATATTAACCTAAAATATTAGATCTATTTGTTTGACATGATTTACACTTCACTGACGACTTAGAAAAAAAAAATAGGTCATCTGTTTTCTCAGACCCTGCCTGGGAAAAAAATTGGACTACGGACGAAATCCAAAAGTCAACAGTGGTTAAAACAATATATAAGAACATAAAGCTTTAATACATAAGATGTTTAATTTATCTTACGTTTGAGTGAAAATTCCTCACGGCACATCCACAACCCTTAATTAACCTGAGTAATTGAACAGCAAATGGTTGTCGGCAAGGGCTATGCGCTCTGAGCGCTCGCCGACACGCCATTTTGTCAGCTGTTCCTGAATGACCTTGCTGAAAGGTATGGAGGTGTGTTTTGTTAAACCAATCAAACAAAGGGTCAATGACGATGACGTAGTAAAAAGGCGTCAAAGAACAATTCGGTAATAGATCTAGTCTAGATCTACTTTAAATCTAGGGCCAGGGCCTATCTGAAAAATAAAAGTTTTGCGCCGATAAATAGATTTAGATCTAAATCTATTATAGATCTCTAGACGTCTATTAATAAACTACAATCACAATGTACTCTTGTTAAACAACTAAGATCTAGAGATTCCGTATGATTCGTGACCTTTTTACACTCCCGACCAGTAGCTAAAAGAGGATATCGGAATAAATTAAGGGTATTATGATTCAAATTTCAAAGCATCAGTCGATCAGTACATCTAAATACGTAATCTATCTATTTATCCATCCATCTCTCTCTCTCTATATATATATATATATAAATCAAATAAGAACATAAAACTAAAATGTTATTTAACCTTGGTTAGGCCAATAATAGAATATGCATCCACCGTTTGGGACCCCTCAACTCAAGAAAACATTAAGAAACTGGAACAAACACAAAATAGAGCAGTGAGATTCATAACAAACGAATATTCACATTTGACTAGAGTAACACCATTAGTAAAATCACTAAATTTAGAAAGCCTTCAGGACATAAGACTCAAAAGTAAAGTAGCAATTATACATAAAACACTGAACCATAATCTTCAAATACAAAATCAAAACTTAATAAAATACTCTGAAAGACACAAAAATAAAGGCACATTCCTCGTCCCCTATGCTAGGACAAATTTGTACAAATACTCCTTCTTCCCTAGTGCTATTAGAGCATGGAATGGGTTGCCTGAGCTAGCCAGAAAAACCAGTGACTTGGCAGAATTTAAGTCATTGGTTAATATGCATGACTAAATGCATGACGCGTAGGACGTAATCATCTTCTTTTTTGAAGTAACGTCTGTATTATATAAGATAAGATATATATATATATATATAGCTAGTCACAAAATGCCTGTAGAATATTTGTGTTTTATAGAAATAACCCGCTACAATGCCTGACGTATGATATATGTCGATGTGTCTATTGTTTAGAGTTTAGACATAAAGTTGACTTATCTTTCTAGAAAGAAAATATTATAGCTATTTCATTAGAGAGATATATCTATTCTATGCTATTTTAATACCTTGCTTAAAACTTAATGCAAAATATAGAGAGAAGAAAGCACTTCAGATCAGAGCTGAAACGGGAAGTTAAGAATACGACTTCATTATTTGGAAATTTGTAGTGATTATAATATAATATATAATATACATAATAATAGTAATGACTCTTAAATTACTTTCATTAATAATAAAAAAAAATTAAAAGTAAAGTTCCCCTTTCAGACCTTGTGGTCTATAGGACAGATGATGTAAAGGTCATCTGTTTCTGTGACCTACGGTTAACAAGGGTGTCATGTGGCCAGCACAACCGCCTTTACTTTTCCCTAACTAATGTCAGGTACCCATTAAAGCTGGGTGGACTCAGAGGCGCCCGAAGATCATGAAATTAAAAATCCCAGTCTTCACCAGGATTTGAACCCTGCTCAGCCACCGCGACTCATCAATAATAATGGAGGAAAAAAACTTACAAAGAAAATTAAAGAAAAAAAAGGGAGGGATAAACTTTAAATACTGGACTTACATTTGTATGCTGGCCGGACGTAGAACACGACCCCAAAAATGAGGACATGGCATCCTTTTGCCGGACGTCTGGTAACCTTAGCTGTACATTAATTATTAAAACATTGGCCTTAGAACCATAAGACGCTCTAATGTAGGCTAAAAACCATGCTGGCAGCTATTCTAATTAGTCCAGCCAGTCAGTCAATACTTCAAATACTATTAAAATTAAATCTCATTGAAAAATACCGCAATAATTAAAATATCTATTAACTAGACCTATATTTTACTTCATCAAATGATAGTGTCCTACGTGTAGATTTTAGTATTTCTTTCTTCTTCCTATTTTGAGGTTACAATGACAAATGTATAACTTCTACATTGCTGAGAGATATAGTTGTAAGCACGGAGTTCTTTCCCTTAAATTAGATAAGCTTTGTTTTTTTAAAAAAAAGGATTTTACAACAAATTTGCTTGCTTTCATGTTGCACTTCAGGAAGGTAGGCTATATCAGTAAATGTCAATCACTTCGCAGTGATGCTTACAATTATTTATATCTGCTGAATACATGGAATCGTTAGATAGACTTTACGTAGATTAATCATTCGAAACTATTAATTTATATATATAATACTCTTCGTGGCCCAACCATGCGGGACACCACGAAAAAGTCATGTTAAGATAACTCTTTTATTTCTGCAAGTCGGACTAGAGTTACCTCACGTAACTTTCGCGGCGACAGAGAGCACTGTTCAGAAAAAAAAAAGGGGGGGGGGGGAGGAGAACAATGTATAATCTTTCTCTTTATACATTCTCTATTTGACTAGCCTACATTTATGTGTGTATTTTTTTTTTACACATGTCATTAAAATAGTTGCATTTTTTTTCTGTAGCTTTGCTTTGATTTTGCCCCTTCGTATTGCCAATCACACACGTAGTCACGTACAAAATAATAACTACGCGGTGATGATTAATTCACATAAAGTATGAGTTTTAATAATTGTGTGAATATTAGGAACACGTTAACAGATGATTAGCCTATAACGTCATCCTATCTTATATAATACAGACGTTACTTCAAAAACCTCCCGAACACGCTCACACACACACACACCATTATATATACATAATTCAATTTATAGTATAATACAATGGAAGTTTCTAGAGGGGATATAGGCCTATATTGTAGGCATTTACTTACAAACCCCCAAAGTTAATTAAGGAGATTAGTTAATTATTTCAATAGTTCGTGGAACACCTATTCAGGCCTGGCGGAGCACTATGGTTCCGAAAGCAACACAGTTTGTGGGAAACACTGAAGTAGGCCTATTATAGATAATAGATAACTAGAGCTACAAAGTGTGAGTCATCAATATGTCTCGACTACACTTTAAACAAAAAATTCTGTAAAGGGTTAATGGCTCTAAAAGGGTACCTAGGCTGGTCGTGTGATATACTTATCTGCGGTCAAAATGGCCCCTCTGACGTCTTATTGGGCTAGGACATAATAATCTTCAGTGCTGCGGGAACGTGTACGTCATTGCAGTCCAGACGTTTATGCTATTTATTATTACATGTAGGCCTAAATGAGCCTTCTAACAGAAGAAATATAATCTTTAAAGAAATATTATCGAACCAGTACATGGGGCTTGTCAAAAACAGGATAACAAGGAAAAAAATTCAAAATCTATTTTTAAAAAGACTATACCTCCATTATTATACATTTAAAAAAAATGAAAAAAAATGTTGGTTAAATTCGGGTATCGAAACCGTGACACCGTCATCTGCTAGAACTTACACATTTTCTGAGAGGACGGTATATTAATGCGATTATTTATTGGTATGTTCATTATATGGACATCTAGATCTAGGGCTAACACTAGAACTTAAGTTCTGATTTAAACTCTCAAAGAGTCTTTCTAGTCTAGATCTACTTCTAGATGTAATCTATATTAGATTTACGTAAAAAATAGAAGCAACGCTTACAAATGTATTCAGTTATACGGTAATATGGCTGCATGCATGACTACGCCATGTTGACTCTAGACCTAGATATAGTCACCAGCCAAATTTACATTTCTTTATTTTTTACTTTGAAAACTTATAACGGTCAAACAAAAGTTATCCCTGTGTGGCCAACAAGAATATAATTCTTTTATCAGGGACATACATCAACTGTTAATTTTCTAGAAAAAAACGTTAGAGTCGTTTTTGAGATCAGCATTCAGGTTTCATGAATGAGTGAGTGACCTGAATAGAGGTATTGTAAAAAAAAAAAATAAAAAAAAAAAAAAAAAGCTTAGCAAACACACCAATTTGTCTCAAAATATTGCTAAAACTTTTTTTTTTTTTACTCTATGAATACTAGAAATAAAACAAATAATATAATCATCATAAAATAAACTTAATGATAACAACCACTTGCAAATATTTAACTTTTAATAATTAAAAATTGAGTTTAAATTATACTGAACATTATTTTTGCTAGTTAAATTATTTATTTTTTAATTATTTATTAATTAAAAAGTAGAATTTCATCACAAAAAAAAAAAATTCCTGCTCAGTAATGATCGGACAGTGAAATAAAATATCTGTGTTTTTGTGAGGTTTTACAAACTTCAATGATTTTTTTTCTGTCTTCTATTCTTAATTTTCATGCTAACCTTTAAAATATATTTGTAGTCGTTCATTAATATTTAAATAGGTCATTCATAAAATAGATTATGGCTTTCAATGTTTCATGTTTATTGTCTGCATAATTTTTGCTTATAAACAATTTTATTTGTTCTACTGCAGTTTTGGCTAAATTTAAATATGGTAGCAACAGCAGCCAATAAGACACACACGCATGAGCCTATACAAACACACACACACACACACGCAAATAATAGCTCTAAAAAAGAATTGTTTTATAGATAAAATTTTGAAGGCAACTTATTTTGAAATATTTTTTTTTAAACTATATTACATAAATATAAAAAAAATAACATTAAATGAAGATTTATGGCACTTAACAAAATACAAATAATAGTCATAAAAATAGTAAACAACAAAATAACTATTCAAATTCTCTAAATATTTTCCCTGCCTCGAAAGTTTACTTACAAAAAAAAGCAATAATAAATCCGATTGACGAATGTACAAAAATTCATTAGAATTTATCTTGTATAGCTTACAAACATCCCTTCAAATAAGAAAATAAGTCTGCCCTTCATGTATCAACAAATTAACATTTTGAAAGATTTAAAACAAAGTCTGATAAACATTTTAATGTACATAATTAAAACAGAAAAAATATAGGAATCATTCACACAAATCAATGCCACTAATCTATGGCTAAATAAAAAACAAAATTGGGTAATTATTTTTATATTATTACCCAAACATCTGAAAAACACAAACAAGTCAAATATGAAATGCTGGGACGTAATTATCTTCTTTTTTTTGAAGTAATGGGAAGCGTGGTCGAGTGGCTAAGTACACTTGAACTTGGCTTGGCTTGACTACCTATGAAGGGGGTTCGAGGATCGACACATGACTTGAGTAGAGTTGTGTTTACAGAGCACCTAAAGGCAGCATGGAAAACCTTCTCCCAGATACCCCATCCCCTTCCCCAACTGGTTTACAAATGAGATTGGACCATAGCGCTCTGAGCATGCTATAAGCATGAAAGTAGCGCTATATAAAAGCTATTATCATTATTATTATTAATGTCTGTAATATATAAGATAAGAAGATAAATAATATGATAACAATCGATAATAGAGCTTAAAAAAAAAGAAAAGAAAGCCTAATGTTAAAAGAAAGTCGTAACGGCAATATGAAAGTATATATCTGTATTATTTATCAAATGAATTTCTGAAGTAGAATCAGATCTTTCAAGTTTTTAAAATGAAAGAAGCCATTTAGTTCAACCAAAAACAAACTATTTAATGATCAAATCATAAATTCTTTCTTAACTACATTTCACACTAGAAAAAAAAATTTAGCTGTAAAATAGTCGATTATATCAACGTGTTAATACAGCTCATGTTATTAAAAAAAATATATATACACTCGCTTTCCTTGGAATGAATCATTCTAAAAATAGCTGTTTATCTCAAAGTAAAAGCTAAATCTTTAGGAATAATAACATCCTTTCAAAATTTGTAAGGGTGAAAATTGCTTACCACATACAACAGCCGAGAACTAGATTACCTCTGTTAAACACCGGGACACATAATAATAATAACATTTGACCATATTTGATTTTATTAATCAACAAAAGAAAAGAGTCAAGACTTTGAGCTGTGATAAACTAAGCACACTAGATGATGCTCATACTGTCTACGAAATGGCAGTACCAAAACTGTATGGAATGGACTGAATTTGAAATTTACACAGAGACATAGGCAGTAAAGTAAAATGTAACAATGAACAGCTACTTTGCAAGACACAAAGAAGGCAATAGAATTCGTTTCTTCATAATATTATGCCAAGAAATAGATGTGTATGATAGTACATGGTATTACACTAAGTTCGATGACAATCTGCGCTAAGGTTACTTCTTTAACAAATTTCAATTCAAACTGTCATCTATATGGCCCTAAGTGTGAACCCTGTCTGCCGTCATCAACTGTCAATATAAAGGAGTACATTATACTCTTCACTTTTAAAGGAAAGTCTTCAGCTTAGACAAATTAATTGTAAAAACAGAATCGGCAACTAACATTAGAATTAAAAAAAAAACAACAACTCTCTGGTACTTTCATGATGAGGCATAATATGCTAATCCAACCAAAAAAAAAATGCTAAGCTTCTAAACAAACTATTTAATTAATTTGCTTTTTTCCCTGAACTGCAACATCAAGACCTGTGATGTGGCAATGAGTTGGTCTAACCTGCTCGCAGATTGCAATGTCACAGGTCAGTGTTCAGGCCTTCTATAACGATTGGTTAAATCCACAAGAAGTCAGCTATGTGATGCACAGTAGTCATTCTAGGACTGAATACAGCCAAGCTATCTTGTGCAATCTGATAGTTCTATTTTGTCTGTTAGGTCTTACAATTGAACATCATCTAATTTTAGTTTTAAGTAGTTATATTGATATAGTTCTGTTTTATAACTTTGGGTTTATTAAGCATCTTGAGCCTTGATTATGTGGCTTTATAAATTGTTATCTTATTATTGAGCAATGAGCTTTTTCACAAATAAAATGTATAAAGCAAACTGAGAATTTTCAACATTATTCCAAGGATACAATTTATCAAGTATAGAAAATTCAACATTTATTCCAAGGATACAATTGATCAAGTAAAGGATAAGTCAACATTTATTCCAAGGATACAATTGATCAAGTAAAGGATAAGTCAACATTTATTCCAAGGATACAAAGGAAATGACATGATTTGAAACACAAAAAGAGACAGTAAGCTAAACTTCAGTTTATAAAATTGGATTCTCAAACATTATTTTCACATGTGAAGGTTTCTTTGATAAATCCTCAACGCCATTTTCTAAGTGAAATTGTACAATATCTTCAAGAGTCTTGCATATCTTCTCAGCTTTATTAATGAAATAGTAATCCACCTTTTTAGGATCTCTTGAATCTGGTCTTTTATGAACTATGAGTGTCTTGACTTCACCATCATGTCTACAAAAGCAAAAAAGAAGTCAAATACTTTGTCAACAGTCAATCTTTCTAATAGGCTGCAGGCAAAGTATACAATAAATTGTACTGACCTTTAATTATTTTATTTAATGCTATACGTTTAGTCACATTTAATTTAACCATAAAGCATTTTTTTCATTTTAATTCTTATAATAATAATAATAATAATAATAATAATTTTATTTATAAAGCGCTGTTAACAAACAAAATGTAGGCTCAAGGCGCTGTAACAACATTACAAACACAAAAACGAGAGCTAAAATGACAGTTAATCTAAAAAAGTTTTTAACAGATAGGTCTTAATGTTCTTCTTAAAAGTGGTGTAGCATGTTGTCTGTCTGAGATCAATGGGGAGTGAGTTCAAAACCTTTGGTCCATGCACTGAAAAAGCCCGCAGACCGTAGCTTTTGAAGGAGAAACGTGGCACCACTAAAAACGTTGAGTCTATTGAGCCCAAGGCTCTCTGGGGGACATATGAAGTTATCAGCTCATTAAGGTACAAGGTTATATATACACTGATGACAAAGTGTGGCGACCTTGTAATCGATTCTCGCTTTCACTGTTAAAGATGATCCTTGTTAAACAGGATGAGGGAGGATGGCACGGGCAGAGTTTCAGCCCTGAACCCTCAAGATGACAGCTCATAGAGCATACATCCAAATAGTTAGGTGATCAAGCATGCAAAAACAACGATTACAAGCTTACAGACAGGGAGTTAAATGGTGCAGAATTCAATGTGTGTGAAACTAGTTTTATAAGAGTCCTGATTAACAACTATACCATAGAACATTTTCAAAAAAGCTTTAGATGTTTATGGATTCCATTCAATATATTTCTTGATATATAAAAACAAAATGGTACGCGTTTAGATTACAGCCCCCCCACCCCCACCCCCCAGAAATCTCACTTATTTTGAGCATTAATAGAGACCGTGGTAAGATTGAATTTTGAATAAAACTTTCACTTTTGGAATCTTGATGTTAAAGACACACAGACAGACAAATCACTAAATCAAAAACAGCTTTAAGGGTTGGTGAAAAAGATAACAGGAATAAAATATATTTCTTACGTCACACAAATGGCAGGTCTTTTTTTATTGCGCCAAAACCATAAAATATATTGCCCAGGTGTTCCAACATTTCGTTTAAGCAAATGAAGAACCTAGAATTGAAAACAAATTTGTTTAAATTAACAAAAGAAGTTTGTATTTTCATTTAAACTCACGAGTCCATTGCTTGATAACCAATGTGCTATCAAAGACCAGTTTTTTAAAATATTTATGAGCATGAGGTGACATGATTTTAGACCTAGGAACCTATTATAATATTTGTTATTAATACTTTCTAAGCAGAAAGAACTAACTGAATCTGTGGATTAACAATTAAGTCATAGGAAAACTTTATGTGTGGATATCATAATTTATCAGCTACTAACTATCAATAAGCACAATCCTAATTTTCCCTACATACAATATGTATATTTAAAACATGATGGCCAGCAATCACATGCAATGCAGGAAGTGTGAAAAAAAAAAAAGACAGCTTGAACATTGCATAATATTCAGATGTAGACAGAGAGATGGATTAATTGACCATCACAATTATTTCTGGCAAAGGAGTATATACACAATTACTGAATATAGCAAACTTCCAATTAATTCTTGTTTAAAATTGTCTATAACTATGTGCTTACTATGTGCATAATTATTTTTAAAAATGACTTTACATATTAACAGTAAAAGATGAGTATCTTCATTTAAATATAATTTTCATGACATTATTTTGACAAATAAGAAAACTTGCTTATAAAAGTCTGACAGATAGATGGACAGACTAAACGGAGAGGGTGGGGGCTGCTAGATATCATTCTTTGTCACAACTTTTTCATAGCCAATACTCTTTGTAGTGCTTTGTGAAAGCAGAAATGGTGATTAGGGTTAGGGGGAGGAGTGTCTTAAAAATATAAGTTTTTGCAAAGATTCAAACTTAAGACCATACAGCTTGGTAGCCAAGCACTTTACCACTCAGCCTTATATATTTTTATAAAGATAGTAAGTAAGTGCATTTCTATCTACTTATTCAACTCTGACTTATAGATTCAAATACTTCATGAAAGAAGAATCTAAGTTCAATCAAGAAGGTGAATATTAGTACTTCTCTGTCTTCAATATCTCGATGCCATCCCCTTAAACCTCCTATGGCATCAACAACTTCTTTCTCCGTAAAGTTACGCTCCGGGATGTCTGATACAACTTTCACTTTTTTATCTAAAGCTCTGCTTCCAGCCTGGAAAAAAAATGGAAGTTAAAAATAAAACTTGATTATCAGTTCAGAAAATAAATCTAGTGACTACAGAGCTCCCCTTTTTCAGACCTATCTTTCTATGATGTAAAGGTCATTTGTGGCCCATGGTTACAGAGGGTGTAATGGCCAGCACAATGACCAACTGCCTTTACTTTTTCCCAACTAGTGTCAGGTACCCATTAGAGCTGGGTGAGCTCTGAGGTGCCCTTAAGATCCACAGCGCCACCAAGTGACTACAGATATCTCCCTTTATTTTTTTTAATAGGTGTTTATTAAAGGCAATTTGACATAACAAGCTGGTTGCAATTTAGCTATCAAAGTAACATCAGTGACAAAACAGCAAGTTGTGTTTTTTCCTTGATTGAGTATATTTTCTATTGCAATAATTATTATTTCATTCTTTTGTTCTCCCATAAACACAATGAAACTCAAAATGAATAAATGGCAGAACAATATCAAGAAAAACAATCTAAACACTTAAATTAATAAAACTAATTATAATAGCACTTCTTATAGAATCACAATTTTGAAATCACATAGATTTAAATTTCAAACCATAATTATGAATTAAATAAACAGACTTCCTCAACTTCTAGATCACATTCTTTACATAATGTTCACTTCTACTATTAACATAATGTTCACCTCTACTATTAACAGAATGTTCACCTCTACTATTAACATAATGTTCACTTCTACTATTAACATAATGTTCACCTCTACTATTAACTAACTCCTGAATAGTTTCCTCATAAGATTTTATTCTAGACCTCAAGAAAGCCAGACATTATTTCTAATTTTTTTTCAGGATGTTGAGATGTTTTATAATTTTCAGATGTTTCATCCCTCCTGCAGGACAACAGGGGATGACAGCAGGAAGATTTCGAACCTGGGAACATCAAGACTTTCAGGATTATCAAGACCACTGACAGTCTAGAGCCCATACCACATGACTAGTCAGCCATCCACACATCACAAGCTCAAGTAAGTTGTTTCAATTTGCTTACCCTGTAGTCTGTGACAATCCCCATACTAATAATGATATTTTATTGGCACATTGGCACAATTTAGGCAGTCGTTTTTAATTTTCTTATCACTGCCAACAACATAATGTAAGCTCAAAGTGATATCAGAACATAAAACATGAGAGTTAAAAATTGCAAACTGGTAAATAAGTTTTCATTTTCAACAATGAGGGTTCTTGAATATAGTGAAGCATGTGGTTTGTTGGAAAACAAGTGGGAGCCGTGAAAGCCAGATTCAAACCTTTGATTCATGGCTTATGTGTCACTGTAATGTGAATAAAAACACACTAAAAATGTAAAAAGCATTTGTAGGAGTCATATTGCTAATTTCAATGGGTGAACTCAATCTCTTAATCAACATTATCAAATTATAAGATAAAAAAAACAACAAATTTTCAAATCCAAGTACAAATATCCAAGGTATCTTAAGATTGCTAGCTATATACATCAAAAATCAGTCCACAGAAGCAATAATCCATAAATGTACTAGAGAGCTTCAATAGCTAGAATACTTCAACAGATAAAGCAGACTGCAACTGACAGAGAAGAAGACTGCAACTGACAGAGAATACTTGAACAGATAAAGAAGACTGCAACTGACAGAGAAGAAGACTGCAACTGACAGAGAATACTTCAACAGATAAAGAAGACTGCAACTGACAGAGAAGAAGGCTGCAACTGACAGAGAATACTTCAACAGATAAAGAAGACTGCAACTGACAGAGAAGAAGGCTGCAACTGACAGAGAATACTTCAACAGATAAAGAAGACTGCAACTGACAGAGAAGAAGACTGCAACTGACAGAGAAGAAGACTGCAACTGACAGAGAAGAAGACTGCAACTGACAGAGAAGAAGGCTGCATCTGACAGAGAATACTTCAACAGATAAAGAAGACTGCAAATGACAGAGAAGAAGACTGCAACTAGCCATTGCGTCATTTAGCTTAAACAAACTAAAATGTAGAGAAACAATTATTTTAATCAGTTATAGTTTTAGCTTGCATTAGCTAACACTATTAGTTTCTATATCAAATGATAATTCTCTTAGGAGTGTTACAGAGACAACTAGAGTCAGATTTGTCGAATGCTTCACTCAGAAATGAAGATTATTGTATTCTAGCCCTTCCAGTAGGATGTGATCATCTTCTTTTTTGAAGTAATGTCTGTTTTTTATAAGATAAGATAAGAACTTGGAATCATTGTGCCAACAATCTAAAGTGCATGCCTCATGATCAGAAAGCTTATCATAGATGTCAAGGCACAGCACTCACAGAACAAAGGGAGGTAAGCATAACAAACTGTGCAGACGTGAGGACAAATTCTAAATAATGAAATAGCTTCTTTATTTTTGAAAGGCCAAGAAATACATGTCAATGGCAGATGCTGTAAGGTGATTAGAAAAACATTGATTGATGGACATTTAAGGTCTAGGGATAAACAAAAGCATGAAAAGCTAATACAATCATGATGTTATAATATCACTGAGTTTGAACCAAGAGAAATCTCAACGAAACAACTACAAGTAGAAGAAATATCAGATCAAACTGGGTGGAAAATAAAGACCAGCTATTGCATATTAATAAATGAAAATTAAAATTCATACCAGATCTGGAAATCCACCTTCAGATAAGCTTCTGCTCAAAGCCAGCCTGTGAGTACAAATAAAGTGAATAATAATAATAAACGATACTTTCACATAAGAAAGGACATTAAAAAAGGTGCTAAACAGCTGGAAAGAGGGTTTTTGTTTTTCCTTTTAATACACTGTAAGTTCCCACAAAGTGCACCTATGTCTGTTAATGGGGGTGACCAAGGTAAGATAAGCTTCATGCTAATGAAGACATCTTGTTGCTGACAGCACTTGGGTGATATCCAAGTTCCAGTTATTCATGTTGATGTAACTCGTCCAATCTAATAATAGTACACAATATTGTTGACCAAAATCAAAAAAAAAAGTGCCCCCACCCTCCACTCACTTCATTCCTACTGAAAAAAAATACAGACCTGACAAGACACTGCACTTTTTTAACAATACATAATAACAAAACAAAGACGCCCCTACTGGCTGAACGTTACATTTATAGGACATCCATCCACCCCAGTGGATGGGCGCTGGCCTGCTTCAACACATCCCTCCATTCAGATCTCTCCTGAGCCTTTTCATCTCCAACATTTATTTACAGCGTTTAGTATCAAATTCACATAAACCAAGATTCCATTGTTTAATTTAATGAGTCAAATGCAATAAAATGACATGATGGCTGTCTGAGTATGGGGGTATGCACTTTAGACTGCGTGATGGACCCAAGCTGGAATCCTACCTGCCTTCTCCTCCTCTGAAGTTTCTTAATGAACATCCAAAATGTAATCAAATAGAGTGTCACATGGAGAATGGAGAAGTGTAAACATGATGTTTTTGTACACATCGGATTCTGGTATCTTATAATTTATACACAAAAGGGTTAATGATGTTGGGAGATAAGAAATGAAAAATTTTATTTAGCTACCCCTACCAGAACTTCTGTATATAGAGCAGACAAGCTTATTTCAGGGGTACAATTATTGAATCCATAGGACTCAAGCCTCATGTGAAGTCTTTTACTATGAATTTAATATTGACTTTTATTTATGATATGTATTATTGCTTGCTATCTAGTGAGTTTTATCTTTCCATGCTTAATTTCTACTTGTAGGATTAAATTGTTCTATTTTGTAAAGAGGAATTTTGTGTGTGTGTGTGTATCCACACAAACTATCTTTGTAATATTGTTTATTAGAAGTTTCAAGGCTGAGAAAATCTGAGAAAACAGAGGACTGGATAAGATGGGAGAGTGGGGTCCATTGAACAATTAACTTGATCAGTATACTTGAAGAGGTGCCATTTCGCCCTAACTGGCATAGAGAAAAGTAACTGGCAGCAGATGGCCTCTGAAAAAGACATTTGGAGAGCTATCACAAATTCTACTGGGCATACATTTGAGACCCATAGGAAAAGCACTTATTGAAGACAGCAAAGAAGACAGAAAGAAAACTTAATAGACCGCCAGCAGACAATGGCAGGTCACAACTGGGTTTGCGTAGTCATGTGAAACATGTCCATAATCTCCTGAAGACATTGCCACTAATTAATACTTGAAGAACAATAATTAAGAATCCTTTAACTATTAAAGATTTGAACTAAATCTTCATGATAAAAGAGCCAACAGCCACTTACTGGACAAGAAATTAAGAAGTGATTTCAAATGTTACCTAATTGGAGTTTAAGTAACTAAGTTTAATCCACTTTGTTTGCAAAAAAAAAAACTAGCTGTTTGGTCTCATTACTGAAATAGATAAAAAAAACTCAAAAAACAATTTCAACTTTTTGTGGCATCAACACAAGCCAAATTATATTTAAAATTATGAGATATATGAAAAAACTCTTTTACAGAATCTTACCCCGCTCCTTCATCCAATGCTTCTGCACCCCTTACAGTTTGTGAATAATCAAAATCAAATGGCTCTATGTAGTTGTCGTGAGACCTGGTATTCTAAAACACATTTCAGATAGAAATCATTACAGGAAATAAAATTCTCAATGCCTGATAATAATTATTTTTCAGAATTAATCATTTGCTTTTAGGGAAAGGGAGGGAGTGTGGCAAGTCCATCAACCTTCACATAGTGCGGTCTAGTAACTTCTAGTTCACTCCCGTGGGGTATCCCGAAAAGAGCTTGTATTGCTCCAAGTCCTCCTGGTCAACCACTGCTTGCTTGCGTGGTTGGGGGAAGCAATGAGCTCTGGCTGACATAGGCATTGAACACTAGTCTGAGGTAAGGGCTGAGTGTGTCAAGTTTAGAACAAATACTGAAATTAATCTGATGGTGCCCAGGAGACTATTGGAGGATCAAACATACTCAGATATGTAGACTGGTGGTATAAAATAAAGTTTTCCTGCCCTACTCTACTGTCGAAGACATGTTTTTAGGAAACATTTGCAGATAAAGCTATTTGTAGATTAACTGTAACCTTAAAATATGAACCAGAAGGTGACATTTATCATTCGCATTAACCTTTCAAAAATAATTAGATCAAACGAATGTTTAGAACATAAGTGGCCTGCACAATGACCAAGGCCTTTTCTTTCCCCAACCCATGTCAGATACTAATTAGATTTGGGGGACTCAGGGGCATCCTAAAAATTCTGTAATTCAAAATCCCAGACTTCAATGAGATTTGAACCCAAGACTGCTTGGTTCAGAAGCTAAGGCTTTACCAGTCAAGCCCCCTTAGAACATAAATAGTTTTAAAATTTTAAAAATATATACACAAAAATTTTTGAAAACATTAAAAATTTTAAATTTTATAGAATTTTATATTTTCTTAGATTTATAAAAACTAATCAAATATTTCTAAGCAATCTTAAAATAAATAATAAAGAATTCATTTACTACTGTTGGAGAATCATGTTCCAAGCTCATACTAGGATTCGAAGGAGACAATTCACTTATTGCTGGCCCTGGGAGAAACATTTTACAAAAAATAAAATATTTTCTAGAGAAAGAAGTAACGTCTGTATATTATAAGATAAGATAAGTAAAAAATTTCTAAAACTCTGTTTATTGAGGGTTTGAGAATATTGGCAATATTTAATATAACATTCATCTTGATTAACAAGCAATATTTTACCTATCTATACTTTGCTTATCTTTAGTGTTGATAATCGTTCTTCAGTTTGTAGCTCCAGACAGCTAGTACAGCTGAACCAATGTAGGTGCATTAATTTCTTCATTTTCTTACTAAACAAAATACCAATAATAGTAACAGAAACTTAAATAAATTTCTGCCTAATTGCTTCTTGAATGAGGCCAACATTTAAATACAGACTAAAGGGCCACTGGAAAAGTTTCTTTAAACATCTGGACTTGCGAAATTGCAAAACAAGTAATTTCAAGCTGGTTCTGACAATGTATTTAATTTTTTTTTTTTTTTTTAATCAAACGCACAAACACACAATTTTTTTCTCAATAGGAAAAAAAAGTAAAACAGTAGACATGCTGCGTGGCCTCTGAAAGAGACATGGAGAGGTCTCATGAAGATTGACACACATTTGAGACCCAAAGAAAGTCTCTTGCCAAAGAAAAAGGCACAGACAATAAAAGGAAAACTTAAAAAGACCCCTCCAGCCAACAATGGCTTTGTCTGCATTGGGTGTGGCAACATATGCAGGTTGCAGCTGGGTTTGCATAGTGAGCTGAAATAACGCACTCATTATTAATCTTTAAAACCAAAGACAAAATAGTCAGATGGAAATTTAATTAATTTCTTTAACTTATGATTTACAGATGTTCCTTCAAAGAAGAAAATAATCAAAATTTACAATCTATTTAATTAATTATTTTTTCTTTTATTTATTCAACATCTTAGGATCATTTTCCTCATCTTAGGCACATTTTCACATAAGAGATATGCTCTTCGCAGATGACGCAGCAGTGGTGACACACTCACAAGAGGAACTTCAGTTACTAATGTCGCGCTTCTCTCAGGCCTGTAAGGAGCATGGCTTAACTATTAGCACAATGAAAACAAATGTTATGGGACCACCTGCTACAGCACCATCCTCAATCCTCATAGACGATAACAAGCTGGATGCCGTAAATGAATTCTGCTATCTGGGATCCACAATTCAAAATGACCTGTCTCTAGAAGAGGAGATAAAAAAAAACGCATAGGGAAGGCTGCCTCGACCTTCGCTAGACTCAGGTCAAGAGTGACCAAAATGGAAGTCTACAAGGCATGCATTATGAGTACACTACTGTATGGTAGTGAATTTTGGACCACCTACACAAGAGAGAAAACTTAACTCATTCCATTTGCAATGTCTCCGTAGGATCTTGAAAATCACTTGGAAAGAAAAAGTGTGCAATACTGAGATCCTTGCACGAACAGGTATTCCCAGCATCTTTACAGCCCTCAGACAACGCCGTTTGCACTGGCTTGGACATGTTCGCTGGATGGAGGACAAATGCATCCCGAAAGTCATCCTATATGGACTACTCGCGACTGGCACAAGAAAAACTGGTCGCCCCCCACCTCCGTTACTTAGATGTAATAAAACGGGATCTCAAATCAGTGAACATCAATACTGACAATTGGGAAGACATAGCTCTAGACCGCACCAGATGGAGAGAGACAGTGACCAAGAAAGCTATGGACAGTGAAAGAACATGGGCCTCAGCACTGGAAGAAAAACGGCAATACGAAAAATGGCCAGCTCCTATACCACTGAAACAAAAGCCAGCTTAACCTGTGATATTTGTGAATGGGAGTGTCTCTCCAAAATAGGGCTCCACAGCCACAAGACGAAGTGTGCGAGATGAACCATAGTCATTCTACGACTGAAGGAGGCCAATGATGAGGCACATTTTTCTCTATAGCCATTTATGAAATGAAATATTTATATTTTCTCTTGGAAGAAAAAAAAATATTTGTCAAATCGAAATTTATTTTAAATAATTGCATTTTGATGAATTTTTTCAATATGTAGGCACAGATGAGACTGTGTAGTCGCATGAAATACTCTACTCCTAATTAATCTTCGGACTCAAAAAAACTTATTATTATTATAATAGTATGGAACTTTGTCTCAGTCAATAACCTAATTAGGAGAGCTTAAGTTTGATAAATCCCTACATTAAAAGAGACATTTTAAATAATGTATACTGTAATTTTAATTATATATTTAAACACAACTTGAAAAAAGCAATCATTTACCATTTAGAATTGTATAAAGTTAGTAGAAAAAAAACAACTTACTTCGCGCGGCCCAAGTGGATTCTTGCTGTGGAATAAGCTAAGGAGAAAAAAACAAGAGAGAAAGGAAATATTCTATTGGTAAGATATATACACAAAAAAAGATTCAATGTTGTTGTTTTTATTGAGTCATAATAATTCTTTTCTAATTTGAATGTGAATTTTTAATTTTAAAAGAAAAATTATTTATAATTACCTCTTTAAAATACTTTTTTTGCAGCAATTCTTGATCAAGTTCATCTGCAACATTTCATAAACATTGTGATCAAATATAAATTCTATTGCATTCTCCATATCTCAAAAAAATTTTGTAGTGCTTCCAAAAGCATGCGTCTCAAAAAGCCTCTGACAACCCGTCTACCTGGTCTTCACGTGTGGCAGAAGAAGAGACAAAGGGGAGTAACCTTCACCTAAACCAGTAAGCTTAGGACAGGAGGGGCTCTTTAGCCTTGGAGCCCACCTAGAAGAAGGAAAACTCTGATTTCTAACCTCTGTTGTCTTGCAGCAATACCCAAACATGGGAAAGGCTTCATGCAGGAATCAACCCTGAGGAACAATCAGGAGCTACACCCTGGCAGAGACAGCAATGCAGCTGGTCCCAAATTTTATTGCTTTGGACACATCAGCTGGGTGAACATGGGAGGAACTGCTGCGTAGGTGGCATTATTCCTATCTATAGCTAATTCCCTGGCATTCATCTCATGAGATGATTTATAAAAACTATGCATCAGTAGTGCTACATTATAATTTTTAAATAAATCTATAATTAGGAGTTTTTTCAGCCTACTGTACAAAGCAAACTTATCTTCATTCATTTCATACATACATTCACGAAATCATTAAAAATAAAGTTTAAAAAAATGTTTTTTGTGATCAATTCTTGTTGTATTGTCAAGCTTTTTTGTGTTGTTTTTTTCTCTAGTATCAATACACAATACCACTTTACGAAGCAGAGAACTGGAGAACCACCATCACCATAATGGAAAAAATCCAGGTATTCATCATTACCTGCCAGAGGAAGATTCTTATGATCCGTTGGCCAGACAAAATCTCGAATGAGGAACTGTGGCAAAGAACTAAGCAGCAGCCTATTGAAGTAGATTTCCTTCAGAGACACTGGAGATGGATAGGTCACACCCTTCACAAGCCTGCATCCAACATAGCAAGGCAAGCTCTAACCTGGAACCCCCAAGGAAAGGGGAAAAGAGGGACGGCCCAGGAATACATGGTGCTGCGATTCGGAAGCAGATGCTGAGCAGATGGGCAAGACAGAGACTTGCCCAGAACCGAGATGCCTGGAGGAAGCTGGTTGGTGGCCCAAAAAGGGATCACAGGCAGAGATAAGAGATGAGATAATCAATGCACATCAAAATGCTTATACTTAGTTGACTTGATGTTGAAATAAAAAAAAAACTTATAACATTCTAATAACATTTCTAAATTTTTCATTTTTCTTGACAATAATTGAAGATTTTTTTTTTGCTTTTTGGCATGAGATTACTATTTTTATGGATAGGATGGTTGAAGATGGGCTGAGAAATTATTGCCTTTAAAAACATAAGAATGCTAAATAGACAATGATGACCAACAGCCATTAATGAAATATCTTGTCCAAAAAAAAAAATGAATTTGAAAAAAAGCAATACATATATATCAAATGATGGCTTCTTTTTAGGACTGGGCATGGTATTTCTTGAAACCCACTCCAGAAATCTACAAATGTTTTGACTTGCTAGGATGCAGCACCATCATAGCCAAAATGTTTAGACAGTGTGGTCATGTGACAACAGCCACGGGCCTTTATTAAAACCACCCTAAAAAAAGGCACAGTACCTGGTTAATGAGATAAAAAGAAGTAAAAAAATAGAGACTGTACATGACATAAACTATGAAACCCAGAAGTTAACTATACCAGAAGTTAACTTTACCAGATTCCCTGAAAAGAGCTAAGGATCAAAGCAGAAGGTAAACATTTGCGAAAGAGTCATCAGAAGCCTCTCTGTGGCATTTTACGTTTGATCTTTTCACTTTGCAACTTCTTGAGTTCGAGTTTTTAGTTTTTTGGCACATCTGCACACTTTAGGTCATGTCGTGCCCGTAGTTCCTTAAGGGTTACTATCCCTTCATAAGTTGTGAGCTCTAAAAAAATTTTCCCCAAATATCCTGGTATCAGGGGCAATCAATGAGGATATGTTCCACAGTGAGACGAGAGTCACAGTACTCACAAAGTGGGGGCTCCTCTCTCTTCAGCACATAGGAGTGTGTGATGTAGGTGTGGCCAATCTTAAGTCTGGACATGGTCGTGCATCCACAGCTTGTCAAACCCTTAGATGTGGGCTGCCACCTGACATCCGCCACAATCTGTCTGAGTTCGTTGTGGGTCTCAGCCTCCCACCAATCCTGCCACTCTCGATAGGTGGCAGAGGCAATACCCTATCTCAGGTCTGAGCAGGGAATTTGGTTTCCTGACACCGTTTGGTTTAGGGCTCTCTTTGCTTCTCTGGCAACCTCTTGTGTGATTCAAGAGGCCAATCTTTGATACACAGCTGCGGTCACAGGTTGGGCATATGTAATTATTAAGTGCTGTTGCATTTTCACACTTTTTTCTACCACTGTTGTGTATGGCATCTGCAGTCCGGGATCCTTCCTTGAAGCTGGCTCTCCATGTGGTCCAATGCCAGTTTTTCCCAGCTGTTAGTGTCAGAAGCACCTCCACAAAAACACTGTTCTAGAATATGCAAGGAAAGGCACACACACAAACACACACAAAACTTAAATGATAAGCTGATAACATTCATGTTAAGAGACTAACAATTATGTCGTCAAAATGTAAATCATTTGTTTACTTAACAATGTAAAATATTATTTTGTTAAAAACACATTTACCTTTCATTGCTTGCAATTGCTCAGCTAAAAAAGCTTGTTTTACAGATGGATCTCCTAGAACTGACAAAAGACATTTGAACCAGTTTGCATATCTTGACAGAAAGTCCAAAAGTTGGCTTGCGCCTTCAATATTGCCTTTATTATTACAACACGTTCTAATTTGGTCCTAGGAATAAAAAATACATGTAACAAACACTATAATAGTTTCAACACTAACAAAAACATCAATAGTAAAGTCATTTAAAACAAGGTTACAAAGACAGTTTGTGTGGAAACACAAACTTAAAATTGGCCCCCGAAGTGGTCCACCCAGGCAGGCTTCAATATTTTCAGAAAGAACATCCAAATGAAATTATATCAAAGACAAATGAGAGATAAGAATGGAGAAAGAAGGTTGACAGATCTTGTGTAGTGCCCCAATGGTGCTGCAGATCAAAGGATAGGTGCAAGTGAATGCAAAGTTAGATGTGAACCTGGCCTAATTAGTTCCCCTTTCAGACCTTGTGGTCTATAGGGCAGATGATGTAAAGTTCATCTGTTTTTGTAACCAACCGCTTTTACTTTTCCCCAACTAATGTCAGGTACCCATTAGAGCTGGGTAGACTCAGAAGCGCCCAAGGATTCCGAAGTTGAAAATCCCAGTCTTCACCAGGATTCGAACCGAAGCTAAGCGCTTTACCGAGCCTCTCCTGGTCTTTTTTTTTTTTAAGTAACCTGTATTTATTACGTTAACAATTTAAGCTATTGAGCTAGCGTTTGAGGCAATACAGGCCAAAGGTCAGCGCACTCTTTTGCTACAGGTCCTGTGATAGCAGATCCTTTCATTTCTCCTTTTGGGTTAACAATTACACCAGCATTATCTTCAAAGTAGTTAAATACACCATCCTTTCTACGAAAAGGTTTCCTCTGGCGAATTACATAATGTAATTGTTTTGAAAACTCTTCATCCTTAATTAAAATGTTAAAGAAAATGAAGTTTATAAGATTACTATTCGTTTTAAATTAGGTCTAACTTATAATGCATACTAATTAGCTTTTTCTTTTTAAAAAACTGCTTGCATAACTGATTTTAAAAATTAGATTTTTCGCTTTCAGGAAAAAAAAGTAGCCGTTGCATCAGAACTTTGAATGGTCTAAAATATTGTGATGTCAATATCTTTTCTAGTTTACGAGATCTAAACGGGATGGAGGAACAGACGGACAGACATTTCGCACAAAACTAATAGCCTCTTTTCCCCTTTCGGGGGCTGCTAAAAATTGAATAAAAAGTTTTTTTGAGTGCTAAGTATTACTTACTATATCTTTCATTGTAAGAACATTTGGATCATACTTGTGAAACACATAGAGTACATTGGTAGGTAACACAGTGGTTTCAAAGGTTGTGTGAATTTTCTGAACCAAACGTTTCCTATATTCAGGATCAATGTCATTGGCCATTTTGTAGACTTAAGAGATCTGTAATAAAAAATACAAATAAAACATGCAAGCTCAGAAACTAAATTTATTTTTAACCAATCAGCTTTCATACAAAGTAAAAAGTGTTTTCAATGCATAATACATAAAAGAATGGACGTGCCTTTAATTGAAAGAGATTTTATCCAAGGCAAAAAACAGAGAGGAATGGGAAAAAACAGTTGACTAGCTCAAGGTTCAATAGACTAAGAGATAGGTGAAAGCAAAACTTGACATCTCCATGGTGAACGCTGCAGGAGGAAATAGATCTTTTCCTCAAGTTGAAAATTACAAGTTTACTTTGTGGAACAACATCTTATATAATACAGACGTTACTTAAAAAAAGAAGATGATTACGTCCTACGCGTCAGGCATTTAGTCATGCATATTAACCAATGACTTAAATTCTGCCAAGTCACTGGTTTTCCTGGCTAGCTCAGGCAACCCATTCCATGCTCTAATAGCACTAGGGAAGAAGGAGTATTTGTACAAATTTGTCCTAACATAGGGGACGAGGAATGTGCCTTTATCTTTGTGTCTTTCAGAGTATTTTATTAAATTTTGTTTTTGTACTTGAAGATTATGGACTGAATGGGCAGCTGTTTGAGAAAAACATTCATAAAAAGCTAAAAAGATTCTAGAAATTAAACAAAAAACGCTTAGGGTCAAGATTTTGTGATTTTACCATCACACAAAGAGATACAAAGCACAGATAACAAAGAAGACAGACACAATAAAACTTTTTTTTCCACCGGCAATCAAATCATTAAATATAAACTATCTGGTAAATTATGAGTGAGTCTTGTGTGAATGTATATTTTGGCTTTCTAAAGTGTTTTGTTTGGTGTAATGCAAAAATTGTAAGACAAATTTCCTTATGGATAATAAAGATTACTATTATTATTATTTATTTGTACAAGTTTCCTTCATAAATGAGGATTATTCAATCCTAAAACAAATTTCCTGCATGACAGCAAGAAAGAAATAAGCTGTATGTTAATATATTGCTTTTTTTTCATCTTGTTATGTTCTCGTCTGTTAATTGAAGAACTTTTTAACAGCCTGGCCCAATGCCCCATATTATGTTTCAAGTAAACTGTAAAATTCAAGTTCTACGTTTCAGATATTAGATTTTACAAGAGATTTGTTAATGTTGCTTAGTAACCACAATATTAATAGTAAAGTAAGTAAGTAAAGTTTTCCTTTCAGAACTTGTGATCTATGGGGCAGATGATGTAAAGGTCATTTATTTTTGTGGCACATGGTTAATAGGGTGTCAAGTGGCCAGCACAACGACCAACCACCTTTACTTTTTTCAATGAGTGTACTGTACCCAATAGAGCTAGGTTGACTCAGATTAAAAATCACAGTGTTCACCAGGATTCGAACCTGGGTCCATCGGTTTGGAAGCCAAGGGCTTTTAATTATAAGGCTTAGCCACAGCGCCTCCCACAATACTAATATAATGGTTAAAACATTTACACAAATTATCACTGGTACTGTATTAATTATACAACATAATTTATAAATAAGCCTACATATCAAAATTTTATCATACATGGAGAATCACTAACAATCATTTCAATGTTGTTTTTTAATATATTTTTTTGCAGTTGAAGATTATTTGTATAGATAGATTCATTCATAATAATAATAAAGCTTGTCTCCATAGATTAATGACAAATGCACTATTTCCCGCTATACATAGCCCCAGCTGCGGCCTACATATTTTGCCACATTCAGTGAAGGCATAGCCACATATACATGACACTCCCCTAAACTTTGGGCCACAGAAAGAGATGACCTTTACATCATCTTTACATTATCATGGTCTGAAAGGGGAACACTTTAGGGTCAACTGGTATCCCCACTGCAACTACTTTTATATGTATTATTAACCCTTACCCTACCTAGTTTAATTGTAAGATGTCCTACAGAAAGATAAAACTAAGACTAAAAATCTTTATTCTGAAGAAACAAACATTAATTTGATGTCTCTATCTTACATCTAAATAATTTGTTTTAACTTGAGCTGATCATCAATAGCCATTGTTGTTAAGTTTGATTAATTTTTTTTTTTTTAGTTAATATGGCTTAATTCTTAAGTCTCCTTGCAAAAGGATTATTGCATTTTCAAATTTTACATCTAAATCTTATCTTATATAATACAGACGTTACTTTAAAAAAGAAGTTGATTATGTCCTATGCATCATGCATCTAGTCATGCATGTTAACTGATGACTTAATTCTGCCAAATCACTGGTTTTCCTGGCTGGCTCAGTCAACCCATTCCATGCTCTAATAGCACTATATAACAGGGAAGAAGGAGCATTTGTACACATTTGTCCTAGCATATGCAATGAGGAATATGCCTTTATATTTGTGTCTTTCTGAGTATTTTATTAGATTTTGTTTTTGTATTTGAAGGTTATGGTTCAGTGTTTTATGTATAATTGCTACTTTACTTTTGAGTCTTCTCCCCTGACGGCTTTCTAATTCGAATCTGCATTACACATGCTTTACTTAATCTAGATGGATGGCTGCATGGTCATGTGGAGTGTGTATTCTGGACTGATGTCTTGATGGTCCTGGGCTCAAAACCTGATCTGTAATCTTAATTCATAAATTACAGACGTTCCTTGAAAATAGAAGATAATTTTGCCCTACTCGTATCCATGTGTCAATGTAGTCATCCATGTTAATTAGAAACATTTTTATTGTTCTATGCATTGTGTAAAGCATAATCATCTTCAAATAGAAGGTCTATATTTTTTGTTCATGAGCTTATGCAAATTAGGTAGGTGATAAGGATGGCTGCCTGGTCGAGCGGTTTGCGCCCTGGACTTCCGTTCTGACTTATCGATGGTCCCGGGCTCAAACCCTGCCTGCTCCCATCCCACTTCAGGGGGGTTTGGACTAGGAAGTAAATTATCTTAAACTCTGAAGGAACATCCAAAACATGTAAAAACATTTTACAAACAAAATTAAAGCATTTTTTAACGTGAATTAGAAGACGTAGTGGGGCCAACAGACTATTCCTGAGTTTACTGTTGATGTTGATTGGGAACCAATCATTATTAGTATAACTAGTATAACAGTTTGTTCTCTGTTCCCTATCAGGAACATCTTATATAGACTATATCCTTTAGTGTAATGGTCCAGTAATGCCATATATATTTTATTCTGTAAGTTAAGCGGGCGATGTTGGTGAACTTTCTCAAATACCATAGAAAAGTCCAATAAAATTGTATATATGGATAGCTTATATTTGCTCATTATTATCTAATATAAGACCTTTGAAAATCATCACTAGCTGGATAGATTGATATCAAATATATAGATTAGTATTAATAGAATGATTATGATAGATTATTAGATGATAATTATCTATCAACTAGAGACAGTACAGTGACTGTGTATATTAATATAGATCTCTAGATATACAGATTATAGAATAAAGATTATTGATTAGATCTAGATTATAATTATAGTTAATAATTAATTATAATAATAGTATCGACATCATAAAATAACATAAACTAATGGTAATCAATTATAATAAAGTTAAAGGATAAGATGATCTTATCTGACGTTACTAAAAATGATTACGACCTACTCGTGTTCCTAGGTCAACTAGCAACTGGATCTATAACTATAGTTAGTAATTTAGATCTATTCTAGATTCTATAGCCTGCAGATGGATAAATATTTTCTAGTTACAGTATTGTAAGTCTAGACTGAAGACGCCTGTGCTATTACAAATTCTTCTGGAAAAACTCGTAGAAAACATTTTTAGAAATCCTTGGCCTTGGTCTAAGAATAGCTCAATGATTTTTCCCCATTTCTTAAAAAAAAAAAAATAAAAAACAACATTCGCTTCCATTTAAAATAACTTAAGAATTATTCTAGATCTAGAGGTCTCTCTGATCCCTAAAAAGTGAAAAAAAAAAAAAAAAAGCTATCTGAAATAACTAACATTTAAAAAAAAAAAAGTAAGTTTCAGTGGCTAAATATTGGAACGTTATTCATAATAATAAGTACATCTAGATCTATGTACATTTTATTTTAAATTTTGGCAGCGCAGCTGACATAGCATACGGTGTTCAGATTTATTATTTTTTTATTTTTTTTTAGAAAATGCTTCTTGCTCCAAAATTTGTGTACAATTGAAAGAATATTTTCGTTCTGAAATTATAGCCACTAGGGCTTAAGATATATTCAATGATTTCTTTTATTTTATGGTCTCTGCTTTATTTATTGTATTGGATAAGATGTACTAGAAGGCCAAAGATGCACAATAGTAGGCCTACATTTAAACTTTTGACAATGTATTGACTAATTAAACCCTTTCTTTACCAAAATCATAACACGTTAGCTCAAAGTGTTAATAAAAATGCTCTTTAAAAAAATTAAACAATTAATGATGCAATAGAAAAATAATAACAAGAAAATGTCAGGCGAGCAATCACAGGATGCCGGACTCACTATTAAGTAGCAAGTTCCCCTTTCAAAACTTGCGGTCTATGAAGCAGATAAAATGTAAACGTCATCTGTTTCTGTTGCCCACGGTTAACGAGGTTGTCATGTGGCCAGCACAACTTTTACTTTTTCCCAACTGATTTCAGGTACCCATTAGAGTTGGATGGCTCAGAGGCGCCCGAAGATCTCCAAATTAAAAGTCCCAGTCTTCACTAGGATTTGAACCCAGACGGAAGCCAAACCCTTTACCACTCAGCCTTCACGCCTCTATGTGCATGGCTAGTTTTATAGCTGAGCTTCTACTTATACAAGAAGCAATCATTAATGTAGTAGATCATTGGTTCTCAACCTGTGGGTCGCGACCCCCTTATGGGTCGATTGACGATTTGCCAGGGGTCGCCTAGCTAAGACCATCAAAAATATGGATTGTTATTGTCTATTCTTCTATTGCTGTATGTGTGTGTGTGTGTGTGGGGGGGGGGTCCGGTCAGAGTGGGGGGTTGTAAAAAAAGGGGTCGTCGAGCATAAAAGGTTGAGAACCGCTGTATTAGATGAAGCAAAAAGTCTTTATTGCAACGACTGACGAAGTATTGTTAATTTAAGTTTCAACATTATTAGCGTTTCCGATGATCCTCCAAAAGACGACATTTAAACAGATATACAATGATTGAGAAGACATCTAAAGGCAAAAAAAACATATTTTTTTTTAAAGAAACTAAAAATTGACAGTGCACGATTCATATGCCACTAAGACCTTAAAGAATATATCTGAATCGTTTAACAAGGTCTACAACTATTTCTTACCATCTGCGTATACTTGGCGTCATGTAAAATATTTTTAAAAAAAAAATTAAGTTAATAAATATTTTAGATCGACTTTAACTTTTATTAATAAGTTTTCAAGTTTCAAGTCCAGAAAAGAAAAAAACAACAACATTGTAATTTACTTAATTTTTTGTTGCAAAATTCAACTATAGATAGGCCTACATTGTTATAGACGAAATTCAAAAATAGAATGGACACTTCTTTTATAGTTAATTAACAATTAATTAATGTTAGTAAGTATAAAGTATATGTATAATGACTTTAAGAAGAAAAAGGGGAATGAGGGGGAGGGGGGAGGGGACACCCTGAGCTGATCTCACCCACTCTAGTAACGCCGTTCACATTGGTTGTAGGCCTAACATATATATATATACTGAGCTCGATTCTTTGCCAGTGCTGGCGTCGGTTGTTGTCTCAGAATATATAGTATATAGTCTTGAGTGTCATTTTCAGATGGGCGATCGTCGACGCGTTGAGTGTCAGGGCCGTTAAACATCAGTTGGTATCAGTTGGGATCAGCTAAGGTCTAACTTTATTATTGCCGATGTTGGCAGTATTGTGACGTCAGTCGGTCAGCGTCTGGTTGACTAAGAAATCACTGTGACAAATGGTAGCATAAGCAGTAGCAAGGTGCTTATGTGAATTATTGAATAATATCTATCTATATATGTTATATATATATATATATATATATATTATCTATTCATCATTCTATCATTCTCACTGTAAATATACATATATCAGTATCACACAATTAAATTCATTTTTTTTTGTTATTTAAACCATCCACATAGTTGGTTACTCTAAGTACGACTGTGTGTGAATGATGTTCTTGTCAATTTGAACCTTTATTGTGTACAGCTATTGAGCAACACAAATAATTCCTAAACCTGACACTTACGATCTATAGGTCAGATGATGTAAAGGTCATCTATTTCTGTTCCACTGTTAACAAGGGTGTCATGCAACCAGTACAGCGACCCACCACCTTTAATTTTAACCAACTAACACCAGGTACCAATTAGAGCTAGAGGCGACCTTAAGATCCCAAAATGAAAAATCTCAGTCTTCACCAGGATTCAAACCTGGGACCCACTCGGATCGCAAGGCAAGCGCTTTACCACTCAGCCGCCGCGTCTCCCACATAACTATAATATTTACACTTATTCATGGGATGCAGGAAGTTTATCCAAAACCAGCTTCTGAAGCTCCCACTGCAGTGATGAGACACCAAGTTGAAGCACTGAATCTAGATGCTCGTCTGTGTGACGATTACGTCACAATGGTTTCGCCCCTTCCGCCTGCTTAATGAATAGTTGCAATTTCTTTTAAAAGGCGAAAATGTCAGCCTGATTCAACTTCTTGCCACAGAGGTTCCGTTTGACTTGATAATTTTTTAAATGACTCTTGCTGCCAGTTCGCCATGTCATCCAGACATACTTCTGGCAGTATCAGTAGTCACTCCCACTAATTTCTCCCAAAGAAAAGAAGCCTCCTCCTCCATGATGTCTGAAACGTCTTTGAACAGGTCTTAGCCAGTGGTGGTCCCAATGCATGTTCCTCTGTGATTTAAAAATTGTTTTTCGAACTGCGAACACGAAGCAAGAGTTGAACACTATCAGATATGTCGGCGCTAATGGTAAACATTTCCAGCTCCTCTACTCTCTCTTCGTTTTTAATTGAGATTTCTAACAGTCATACGAAAAAGAGTGGCTGCTTCAACTGCATTCTTATTTTTATTGCACATTTCTTCCATCACTGATAGTAATCCACTCTAAAGCATTCCCCGCTTGTCAAAAAAAGGCTTCATATCACTAATTAAAATGTGAGCAACTCTGTACCATTCCCTAACCACCGACTCATTTTCTTGTCCCTTCTTGGTAAGTATTCTCGTCAATTCTGTAATCTCTGGGCGTTTCTTAAGGATTTTTTTTGGTGGCTCAAACTAAGGATGCCGCTATATTTGTTAATGTTTTTGATTAAATAATGTTGTTTAAAGTTACGTTCTCTACAAACAGCCACAAACATTTCTATACCAATAAAAATATTGACTTATTTTCGTGCTCCATAAAAAGGCAAAGATCTGTCCCCTTTACTGGTAGTTTCTACATTCAGAGTCTACTTTTCGTGTCTTCGTCTCTCCGATTAACACACAAATATTATATGTTACGGTACCATTCGCGGTGAAACAATGAAAGACGACCCAAAATGATTCAGCTGAGTTTTACAAAAATTAAAAATAACTGTCAAATCATCTCACTGAAACCAAGTTTCTATTTTTTATGACTTAAAGTATTGCAAAATCTTTGATTCAGTTCGGTCAAGGTAAGGACAGTTTGTTCGGTTCGTTTCGTAACGATGAGTTTTAAAGTTCGGTTCGGTCGTAAGTGAGGTTCTATTTTGATTCCTTTGGTTCGTTCGGTTCGGGCTTAGTTCGTTTCCCATCTCTACTTTACAGTCCAATTAAAGCATAGGGCCGCATCAGTGCTTCGCCATCGTACACTGATCACTGGCAATGTCTCCCAGGGTCCATGTCCACCTTGCTTTCATTTATTTATGTTGCTCTCTTCTATGTTTACTTTGGTCTTACAGCCTTTATCTTCTTATGTGGGTTCCAGTTCAGAGCTTTGCAGCATTTTCCCTTATCTCCCAACATGGTCTGCCCAATCCAGTTCCATCATTTGATTTCCTGCTCTATTGGTGCCTGCTGGGCTGTTTCCAACAGATTGTAGTTTGACAATTTTTTGGCCATTTAGCACCCATTATATGTAGTAAGCATTTTGTTGGTGAATGCCCGAAACTTGTCTGCATTGCTATTTGATACTCTCCATGTCTCTGCGCAAGGCCCCACAAACCACGTGGCCGTGGGTGGTTTCTCATGTCGCCTACGAGTTGCGCCGCCACTGCACTTGCGAAATATTTCTACAAGTCACAGATTTCTAGGATTTAATTCAAAATTTGTATGTGCGATATGCTCACAAAATGTCAGGATTGACTCTTATAATTCCAACTCCACCAACTAATAAGAAAAACATAAATACTTTTTTTTTTTAAAAAAAAAGCTTATTTGAAGCGTTCTTGTATTAGTAATTTTGAATGTTATGTAATTAAATTTGTAATAGATGTAGAATAACAATAAAAAAGCTTTTAATAAAAATAAAATCATTTGGTTTAATCATGTCAATAAGAGAGTAACTAATAATGGGCTATGTTGGGCTTAAGCGTTTCTTTGGTTTAAAACTAGAATTATAAATTGGGCCGGAAGTACATTTTTCCTAATATATCTTTTGCATTTTTCAGGCCTACGCTTGCCAGCTATAACCTTGACGTAGGGTTGGACCCAGAGTCTCATCCTCCAACGAGGGGCCTCCAAAATTAAAATGTATACTAAATATAAAACAAAAAATAAAATGATTTTATCTGTATAATCACTTTTAGGAGTCATGAGCCTTTACAATCACTCTGCTTTGGGTTTACACTAAATGAACTCCTGAACGATGTGGCGCTGTTGTTAAAAGAAAACCATAATTATATCGAGAAGTATTTTTTTAAACTACTAGCATTCTCAATAATTAAGGCAAACTCAATTTCGTTACTAATAAATATATTTTAATATCATTACAACAAGGAAGCACTAACAATTAAAAAAAAACAAATCAGAAAATGGTGTAGATTTGAGGCATTCCCCACAGATGCTTATAACCTATAGATCTACAAACAACCATTAATTATTTTATCTTTGTGGCATTACCAAAACGATATGTACAAATAGTACTCAACATTACATAAGAGAATAGCAGAACAATAGACTTTTAAATATATGTTGATACAAATACTAAGTCATTGGTTAATATGCATGACTAAATGCATGACGCGTAGGACGTAATCATCTTCTTTTTTGAAGTAACGTCTGTATTATATAAGATAAGAAGAAATACTATCGAGAAAATTTCGATATGCCATTTTGATAAAAGAATTTTTTTCCGATTCTTGTACTAACTTTTATTTGTTTAAAAATAAGTGTGCAAAATTTCAGCTTGAGACTGGGTCTGGGAGAAATAACGTGTACAAACTTTTTACCAGACAGACAGAGTGAGTTGATATATAGGCTTTGTGAAAACAAACAATAAACAACATTCCTGCATATGACTAAATGCATGACGCGTAGGACGTAATCATCTTTTTTGAAGTAACGTCTGTATTAAATAAGATAAGATAAGATATAATGTTATCGTTTATACACAAAATGACGTTGTTCCTAGACGTTTCCAAAACATCGACCAGCTTTTTATTCTAATGTATCGTTTATGAGTAGACATTTCTGAATGAATGTTTTATCAGGCATATTTCAGCCAGGTCATGAGTGGAAGACATTCCTGTTAGTGGAAGACATTCCAGATAGTATATGTAGACTACTGTTCTTGAGACAACCAGAAGATAGTGAGCTCCATGTATAACTGGCTAGATAGTGAACCCTTTAGTATCCTGAAGACATAGGCGGCAACAGTGAACCCTGTAAGAACGTGAAGACAGAAGCGGCGACAGTAGGCCAGAGTTAGAAGACCTGATAGCCAAGATGAACATTTATGTTTATTGTCATGGTCACAAATCTGTTATCACCTTAATAAACATCAATCCTTTTTAACTTGATCCAATTATTATCTCACACTACAATTACTTTAATAATACTTGTTTATGTAAAAAAATAAAGAATCGGATATAGCTTATATACAATCATAAATTACTAATATTCGTAGCAGAAGACGCTGACACCTGTCCATTTCAACAGTTGATGCTCCAAGTCTCACAACAGCTCTCTTCTCCATTGTAATCTCTGATGTCTGACCACATTCCCACTTCTAATTACTAAGAGTGAATAGATAAAAAGAATACATATATTCATAATTACGCTAATAGGTTTGCGAAAAAATCATATCTATATTATAAAGTAGAATGTGATGTGTATGTATCTTATCTTATACAATACAGACGTTACTTCAAAAAAGAAGATGATTACGTCCTACGCGTTATGCATTTAGTCATGCATATTAACCAATGACTTAAATTCTGCCAAGTCACTGGTTTTTCTGGCTAGCTCAGGCAACCCATGCCATGCTCTAATAGCACTAGGGAAGAAGGAGTATTTGTACAAATTTGTCCTAGCATAGGGGACAAGGAATGTGCCTTTATTTTTGTGTCTTTCAGAGTATTTTATTAAGTTTTGTTTTTGTATTTGAAGATTATGGTTCAGTGTTTTATGTATAATTGCTACTTTACTTTTGAGTCTTCTGTCCTTAAGGCTTTCTAAATTTAGTGATTTTACTAATGATGTTACTCTAGTCAAATGTGAATATTCGTTTGTTATGAATCTCACTGCTCTATTTTGTGTTTGTTCCAGTTTCTTAATGTTTTCTTGAGTTGAGGGGTCCCAAACCTTGGATGCATATTCTATTATTGGCCTAACCAAGGTTAAATAACATTTTAGTTTTATGTTCTTATTTGATTTATAGAAATTTCTTTTAATAAACCCTAATGCTTTGTTGGATTTTTTTGTAGTTTCATCAATATGTGGATTCCATGACAGTTTTTCATTTATTATAACACCTAGGTATGTATGTATGTTACTTATAGACATCAAAACCGCTTGACCAATCTTGATAAAACTAGGCAGGAATGTTCCTTGGGTACTAATTTAGACAGTAGTGTATGTATTGTAGCCCTAAAACAAACTTAAGACCCTCAACAAAATAAAGTTGTCCGACTCTATTACAGCTATAGTATTTTATGGATCTAGGCCATGGTTAACAATGTTGACATGAGAAAAGATCGAAAGGATTTAGGCCTAGATCTAATTTTAAGAAATACATAGTTTTTTACTTTGACACATGAAAATACAAAAGAAGATCCATTGATTTCATTATATAATAAAATTAGCCTTCAATTTTGTGTTTCAAAAGCATTTTTTACATAAATTAGTTCCTGATATCTGTGACTACAGATTTCCAGGCGAACATTCTTTCATTAGACAAAACCGTAATGAATCGCTTACTAAAAATTAATTCGTTTATTTGTTTACTTTATAATCCCATCCCTAGATCTAAAACTCTAATTCAACTCCAAGATGATAAAACTTCTCTTCGCACAGATAGTTTTATACTTTAACACATGAACATACTATTATAGTCCATTCATTTCATATTTTGATCAAATAAACATTCAAATTTGGTTTTCTAAAGCATTTTTAAGAGACTACATTCGTTTACGAAAGCTGCGAAACCGAGTTGCGATAGGCCTAGATCTATATTCATTCATGAATCGCGTACTAAAAATTATTTCGTTTAATTGTTCACTTTATAATCCCATTCATTTAAGAAAGCTATCGCTCTTTTCGTTTTTAATAGATATGAATGTATCGGCTTCGGGTAAACCCATTTTCGAAAACCTAATTTTATTTTCGTAGCGAAAGAGAAAAAAACTTGAAAGGATCATTAGCTAAGTTTAACATACATCTGGATTAGTAAACACAAACTTAGACCCGCAGGCCGCTGGTAATGGCTCTTATGTCTCGGAAGACAATGGATGCGCCCAGGTGAATCAATGGCTTTGGCTCTGTCCGGAGACGGGGAAGAATCTGGTGTGACTGATATATATCTTCACCAACAGTTTTAAATAAAGTATAAGCAACTTAACATGAACATACGATATAAAAATTATTAAAGAAAAATTGTTATGGGCTTATGATTACCTCTTTGGAATGCATTTTTTCGCTTCAACTCTTCATCAAGTTCATCTGCAACATTAGAAAAACGTAGTGTTGGTAAAATATAGTTTCTATACTAGTCTCCATACCTCCCATTAGCTTCATTCATACCCATAGCCTAATGAAATAAAAAAAAATATAAAAAATAATATAAACAAATATAAATTTTTACAATTAACAAATTGTATGTATAAATGTAAAATACAACAACACTAAAATGATTATAATACCCCTTACATTTATGTCCTATTTTAAAGAAGTGTATTTTCCTTAAATTAAAAAACTGTTTGCACTTTTTTCAATCTCGTTTCTAGATAAGATAAATCAGCGAAGCATGTGGTAAAAGTTTGCAAAAGAGTCAACAGAAGCACCCCAACGAAAACACTATTACGGAATAGGCAAACAAAAAGCTAATATAAGCTGATTGCATTCATGTTAAGAAATAAACAAATTCAGTCAAAATATAATAAAGTACTCATTTACTTAACACAACTTTTACCTTTCATTGCTTGCAATTGATCAGCTAGAGTGGCTTGCTTTACAGATGGATCTCGTAGAACTGACAAAAGGCAATTGAACTAGCCCGCATACCTTGAGAGATACTTTAACAGTAGGCTCGCTCCTTCAGAATAGCCTTTATGATTGCAACATATTTTAACGATATCCTAAAAACAATCAAAATATAAAGATTACTTTTTAAAAACAAAGCTTATATTGAGTGAAATGTTAATAATTTTAAAAAATTAATCTTGATCTAAATTTTTTTTACAGATCTAACAATAATAAATTTGTGGGAGAGGAAATAGTTGATTGTTTTTTTTTTTGTTGTGTTTCATGCTTATAGCATGCTCAGTGTGGTCCTATTACTTTGTGGAGGGAGGGGTATCTGGAAAAATGTTTCCGAATTGCTTTTCCAAAAGCATTTTTTTTTTAAGTTGCTCAGGTCTCAATTAGAACCTGAGGCCTCGAGCCTTTATAATGGAATGACGACGTGTTAGCCGCTCAACTATCAAGTACTTATAAAAATAGAAGGTGTTAAAGTCTAAATAAGTCTGTATTTTTTTTTAACGAGCGACCATATTCTCTACACAAGGCTTAGCTCCAATTAGCTTAGTACATAACTAAATAAAACACAATTAAATAATTATGACTTATTTATTAACGAATTGGTTATTTTTTTATTGATTCATCTGTTGTCACCGACAATGAATAATTGTGCAAAGTTCAAAGTGGATCCAAAATTGGGAAGTGATAGAAATAACTTATACAAGATTCCACCCAGACAGACAAAGTGAGTTGGTAAAAGCTTTGTAAAAAGAATGTCCAGCATGCTAAAAGTCATCATTTATCTATACTATAAAGTAGACTGTGAGGTGTATGTATGTGACTTATAGACATCAAAACCGCTTGACCAATCTTGATAAAACTTGGCAGGAATGTTTCTTGGGTACCAACTTAGACCTAATTGTATGTATTGTAGCCCTAAAAAAACTTAAGACCCTAAAAAAAAATAAAAAATATTACAGCTATAGTATTTTATGGATCTAAGCCATGTCTACAATGTTGACATGAGAAAAGATCGAAAGGATTTAGGCCTAGATTTAATTTTAAGAAATACACTTTACGCACATAGTTTTTTACTTTGATACATGAAAATACAAAAGAAGATCCATTGATTTCATTATATAATAGAATTAGCCTTCAATTTTGTGTTTCAAAAGCATTTTTTGCATTAATTAGTTCGTTATATCTGTGACTACAGATTTCCTGACGAACATTCTTTCATTAGACAAAACCGTAATGAATCGCTTACTAAAAATTAATTCGTTTGATTGTTTACTTTATAATCCCATCCCTAGATCTAAAACTCTAATTCAACTCTAAGATGATAAAACTTCTCTTCGCACAGATAGTTTTATACTTTAACACATGAACATACTATTATAGTCCATTCATTTCGTATTTTGATTAAATTAACATTCAAATTTGGTTTTCTAAAGCATTTTTAAGAGACTACATTCGTTTACGAAAGCTGCGAAGCCGAGTTGCGATAGGCCTAGATCTATATTCATTCATGAATCGCGTACTAAAAATTATTTCGTTTAATTGTTCACTTTATAATCCCATTGATTTAACAAAGCTATCGCTCTTTTTTTTTTTATATAGATATGAATGTATCGGCTTCGGGTAAGCCCATTTTCGCAAAACTAATTTTATTTTCGTAGCGAAAGAGAAAAAACTTGAAAGGATCATTATCTAAGTTTAACATACATCTAAATCAAATTCATTAGATTAGTAAACACAAACTTAGACCCGCAGGCCGCTGGTAATGTCAGGCTAGTAAATACATTAATAGTAAAATTATAATGATCTAAATGAAATTTTTTGCTGGGTACGTACCAAATCTTTCATTGTAAGTACATTAGGATCATACTTGTGGAATACGAAGAGTACACGACGAGCTGAGACATTGGTTTCAAAAACAGTGCGAATTTTCTGTAGCAAAAGTTTCCTATGTTCAGTATCAATGTTTTCGGCCATTTTGTAAGTTTAAAAAAAACCTGTTGTTAGAATAAAAAATTTCGACTTTTTTCATCAATCTCACTAAGTCGAGGGATAAAAACATTTATTTAATGCAGTTTATGACATCTCAATACAGAACACAGCAGAAAGAAGATATATAATTAGCTGAACATGAACATTAGAGCGTTACTAGTCGACCGGCGGCGTAGCATACGCCGCTATTTTGCATGGCCGGTCTTAGGCCACTGCAACCTATGCGACCGCAGTGGGCCCCCACTTTCAAAGGATCCGCATTTTCAGGGGGCCCGCCCTAATTCAAGGTGTATGAATTATTAAATTAAACCATTTTATAACTTAAAACAGATCTCCCGAGCCCTCCTGTCGATTTACCAGGAACCCCTGGAAATCTCCCGAAATTGTGTAATCAGATGAAAGAAGCTTTTCGCGCCTCAAACTAAGTACGGCGCTGCTATTTAGTGTTTGTTTGTAAAATGTTTTACATGTTTCGGATGTTTCTTCAGAGTTGAAGATAGTTTACTTTTTAGTCCAAACCTCCCGCAAGACGAAGGGGGATAGGAGCAAGCAGGGTTTGACAGTCCAGCGCGCAGCCATCCGAAGTGACCTGTGAATGCCCACGTGTTCTACCCCCCCCCCCCCTTGTTATTTCGTGGGTTGACTCCGCAGAAATAAGAGAGTGATCTTTCCTTTACTTCTTACTTCTCGTCCAGACTCTAGAGGGAAGAAGATAATTATATTTATAGATAATGCCACTGGCTAACTTATTTATTTATTGATTTATGTATCTAGAGATCTAACCAACTGCCGAACGGGATTTACGTGAAATTACGCAGAAACAGTTTTGACAGATTCACAGCCTTGAAGGTCGAAATTGGGCAAAAAACTGCAAAGCTTTCTATTAATCATTTCTATTCTATTTTCAGAAAATCGGCTTTCTATACAAAAGGCATTAATACAAATGTTTAAGTACACAGAATATGCTTCCATATTTTATTTTGTTGAACATTGGCCATATTGGCTTTCTTTGTCGCTTAACTCTTTCTCTCCTAAATGACGATACCAACTTTGATTCCACCAGAAAGTGGTAAATAATTACTGAGAGAAAGAGTTAAACTCATTTGGGTGACGGACCTGGACTTGACTCGGGAATACAATGTATACAAGAGATAACGGAGAAACTCGATAGAGACGCACTCAAACTCGGTCTACGGAGAACTCTTAACTCTTTCTCTCCTAATCGACGATACCATCGTTGATTTGACCTAATTAAATTAAATTAATATTAAATTTTTTAAACTTGACTTTTAATTATACAAAAAGAGAATGCATTTCCCTTTCATTCTACACCAAATACAACATTTTCTGATAACAAACAAAACTATTGAAGCCCAATCAAAACAGGGTAGTAAAATAGTAATGCGCAAAAAAAAAAAAGAATTCCTTTAAAATGTGGAAAAATAATTACGGAGAGAAAGAGTTAATAAAACCAAGTTATGAGCACTGACGGCTGCATCCTCGTCAACAGTGGGCATCCAGAGCTTGAACACACAGAGCAGTTGACCTATTTAGGCAGCGTTATCAGAAGCGACGGAGATGGCTATTACGATGTTACTTGTGGGATTGGGAAAGCAGGCGACGTCTTTCTAAACTTTCGGCCTATCTGGGAAAAGACATAAATTATCCTGGAGATCAAAAGATCCAGCTCCTAAATACAAACATCGTCCCAACGGCCACTTGGGCTTGTGAGACTTGGAAGCCATTCATAAAGGCTGAAAAGAGATTTAATGTGGCTCAACAGCGATAGCTGAGAAGGATCATTCAGCCATAACTTGGAGGCCGAAAAGAGAAAAGCGAAAATAAGGCCGTCCACGTCTAACAAGGCGTCGGACGAGTTGAGAAGAGAGTGTTGGAGCCGCCTATGACAAATGTAAAAAAATGTTTCATTCAGTTAATTAAAACAAACATGCATGAAATCATTAAGTGTTCATTGTCTATTTGTCTTACTAATATGACGCGTTAATGAGTTACCTGCTCGGTGTTCCTATTTCACTTTGCTTATGGAAATACCAGAAACACGTATTTAAGTTCTATATTTAAAGATCAAGATTGTCCAAAAAAAAATTGAATATACATGTAAGCTTTAACTATTTTAAGAAATCGGATTTTCCACATTATTTCAACCCGCTTCGTCTTGAATGCCAACTTATCTAGCATAAATCTTTTCGCTAACTTATCACTCAAAACTTATCTTACAGCTTATCATGCAAAGCTTATCTTACAATTTATTTATAAAAACAAATTTGATTCAGGATTATCTTATGTTTATCTTATCATTCTCTTATCTATGCACTTGTCAAACGTTCAACTGTTATAGTGTCAACCAGTGTTTCCCAAATTTTCGAAATCTATATACCCCTTCTATATACTTTTTGTAACGCTAAATACCCGTTCTCCCAAAGGGTTTTTATTTTTAACTATCAAAATAAATTTATTTGTCTCCAGTGGCTTAGCAAAGCACCCGTGGGCCCGGGTTCAAGAATATGTTGGTGGCACACCTCCCCTTTTAACCCAAATAAGATGAATGTAAAGTAAGACAAAACAATGGACATCATTCACCAATCGTAAACAAACAACATATAGCCACGTGATTCTATATATCTTCTATTCAAATTATGTAATCCATAAAGGCTGTCACATGATACGTATTTTTTCAATGTTTTATCAATATTATGACGTGGCTTAATGTGTTTATTTGCGATTGGTGAATGAGGTCCATTAAAATAGGGATTATTCATTACTTAGAGCATTTGTTCAACCAGTTCTGCAGACGTCTGGTTCTCACATATATGAAAAACTAGAAATGACTCTATAATTGCTTTTGTTTCGGCGTATTACCACATCAACTTTTGATATGTCTTGAGTGCTCTCGCCATGAAGAGGCTAATGGCGAGGATTGGACCTCATACAGTAACGGTATTTTTGCCATAACTGCATCGCCCAACAGGTCTATTATCTCGTATTCCATCTATGGGGCTTTGTTTTCCTGTCAAATTTCAATATTCATAGCAATTCTAAATAAAGCCTGGTTACAGGTTTTTGTATAAATATAATGGTGTTAACTTTGTTTAAGAAATATTAACCAAATACTAAGCATTGGTTAGAGAATGACACTATTCCATGATCAATGTAGACATCTCACTAGCTTCTAGATCAGGGGTTCTCAACCTGTGGATCGCGACCCTCTTGCGGGTCGATTGACCATTTTTTTTTTAATACCACAAGCACGATAGAGACGATACCTAAGTAGCATACTATGGCTCATTTGCTTGCTTAATATTTAATGTTTGTTTGTTTAGATTTCATCTATTTTTTTGTATTCTGTTGTTACATTTTTGTACACACTACAGAAGACAACAAAACAATGTGATGAGGGACTAACACGATTTGACAAGATCTACTTTGTCTGATGGGATAAAAAAGTTCTAGAATGACATGTGTTTAGTTAGCTTAGATCTCCGACTCTTTTTTTTTTTTAACTTGCATTTTATTTGAATTACAAAAACACAAATAACAAACAAGTTAACATACACTGTTCTTTTTTTTATTAATATTTAATAGGTTAATTTTGTTATTGATTCATAATTCACGTTTTGTTAATGATATGATATGAAAAAACTTGTATGAATAGATATATTTTGTTACTCAGCACAAAAAATAAAATAAAGTAATTTAAATACTTAAAATGAAAGAAGCAAAAAAAGCTTTGAAAAAATTGAATAATTAGCGGATGTGCTGAAATATTAATTCGTGACCACCAGGGCTATCCCTATAGAGTATAGAGTCACTATTGTATTGTTACTCCGCCCCTTTTCTTATTTTTCTGTATAACACATCAATATTTTCTAAACCAAATTCTCTTTCTCTCTCTCTCTCTCTCTCTCTCTCCAACATTAATAATAATACTATCAATGGGAACAATAGTCCCCTCAAACGTACAGCAACCATTACAATAAACCTGATGGAGAGCAGATATTTACATTAAAGTAATCCATGTCGTTGGTGCTAGCTTAAAACACGAGTTATGGTTTAAGAACTAATATAAAGTTTCGTGCAGCGTTTAAGATATTTTGAAGGAGCTTTTCAGATCTGCATGCCATAATCATATATTTTTCATTAGTGTCATCCCTCGTGGGCCTCAACTGGTCAAGAGTCATGGGCCCAAGTGCAATCAACTCCTTTGCGCCATTGCTGTTACGCCACAAGCTGTGGGCCCCCCAATGGTCGTGGGCCCGGGTTCATTGAACCCCTTCGCGCCATGGATGCTACGCCACTGTTTTGTCTCCTATTTGTTGGTATTCCTAAGTTGTTTTTTTCATGCTATAATAATTGAACCTTAAAGTCACATGACCAAGCAGACCAATCACTGTTACGTTCCGATCCACTCTCCCCCCTTTTTATAGGTACATCAAAAACTAGTGGATTTATTTTGAGCGATTCTGCGATTTGAAAAAAATCGAAAAAAAAATTGACTGAAAAATTTCAACGGAAATTATAACGTTCCTATCCATTTCCTGATTTGTGTAGAATTGATTTTTAAACGTAAAATATAACCGGTTTGGAGTTTTTAAAAACATAAACTAAATAATAATTTAAAAAAACAGTTATTTTAAACATAATAATATTAAGTTATATTTTATTAACTTAATAAAGTGCAACGCATTAAGACCTTCATCCTGTGGATATCTACATCCCGCTAGTGGTATTCGAACCACATTTTGAGTTGACTTATTCTGACTTCCATTGGAGAATAGGGCTCCCTTCATCTTTCTTTTTGTCCTTCTTTGTAAGGCTTTGTCCTTCTTTTTGTCCACCTTTGTAAGGCTACGTCCTTCTTTTGTCCTCCTTCGCAAGGCTTCGTCCTTCTTTTTGTCCTCCTTCGCAAGGCTTCGTCCTTCTTTTTGTCCTCCTTCACAAGGCTTTGTCCTCCTTCACAAGGCTTTGTCCTTCTTTGCAAGACTTTGTCCTTCTTTTTGTCCACCTTTGTAAGGCTATGTCCTTCTTTTGTCCTCCTTCACAAGGCTACGTCCTTCTTTTGTCCTCCTTCGAAGGGCTTTGTCCTTCTTTTGTCCTCCTTCGCAAGACTTTGTCCTCCTTCACAAGGCTTTGTCCTTCTTTGCAAGACTTTGTCCTTCTTTTTGTCCACCTTTGTAAGGCTATGTCCTTCTTTTTGTCCACCTTTGTAAGGCTTTGTCCTTCTTTTGTACTCCTTTGTAAGGCTTTGTCCTTCTTTTGTCATCCTTCGCAAGGCTAGGTCCTTCTTTTTGTCCTTCTTTGTAAGGCTTTTTTTTTGTCCTTCTTTGCAAGGCTATGTGCTTCTTTTTGTCCTTCTTTGTAAGGCTTTGTCCTTCTTTTTGTCCTTCTTTGTAAGGCTATGTCCTTCTTTTTGTCCTTCTTTGCAAGGCTATGTCCTTCTTTTTGTATTTCTTTGTAAGGCTATGTCATTCTTTTTGTTCTTCTTCGCAAGGCTTTGTCCTTCTTTTTGTCCTTCTTTGCAAGACTATGTCCTTCTTTTTGTCCTTCTTTGTAAGGCTTTGTCCTCCTTCACAAGGCTTTGTCCTCCTTTGTAAGGCTATGTCCTTCTTTTTGTTGTTCTTTGCAAGGCTATGTCCTTCTTTTTGTCTTTCTTTGCAAGGCTATGTCCTTCTTTTTGTCCTTCTTTGTAAGGCTATGTCCTTCTTTTTGTCCTTCTTTGTAAGGCTATGTCCTTCTTTTTGTCCTTCTTTGCAAGGCTATGTCTTTCTTTTTGTCCTCCTTTGTAAGGCTTTGTCCTTCTTTTTGTCCTTCTTTGTAAGGCTTATGTCCTTCTTTTTGTCCTTTTTTGCAAGACTATGTCCTTCTTTTTGTCCTTCTTTGTAAGGCTTTGTCCTTCTTTTTGTCCTCCTTTGTAAGGCTATGTCCTTCTTTTTGTCCTTCTTTGTAAGGCTTTGTCTTTCTTTTTGTCCTTCTTTGTAAGGCTTATGTCCTTCTTTTTGTCCTTCTTTGCAAGACTATGTCCTTCTTTGTAAGGCTTTGTCCTTCTTTTTGTCCTCCTTTGTAAGGCTATGTCCTTCTTTTTGTCCTTCTTTGTAAGGCTATGTCCTTCTTTTTGTCCTCCTTTGTAAGGCTTTGTCCTTTTTTGTCCTCCTTTGTAAGGCTATGTCCTTCTTTTTGTCGTTCTTTGCAAGACTATGTCTTTCTTTGTGTCCTTCTTTGTAAGGCTATGTCCTTCTTTTTGTCCTCCTTTGTAAGGCTGTGTCCTTTTTTGTCCTCCTTTGTAAGGTTTTGTCCTTCTTTTTGTCCTTCTTTGTAAGGCTTTGTCTTTCTTTTTGTCCTCCTTTATAAGGCTATATCCTTCTTTTTGTCCTTCTTTGCAAGGCTATGTCCTTCTTTTTGTCCTCCTTTGTAAGGCTTTGTCCTTATTTTTGTCCTTCTTTGTAATGCTTTGTCGTTATTTTTGTCCTTCTTTATAAGGCTTTGTCTTTCTGTTTAATCTGTTTAAGCTGTTTAAGATATGGGGCCCCTTGTTATCAAATTAAGGCAATTTTGTCTTTGATTTTCCTTTAAAATTATAAAAAAATATCGCTGTAACAATTTATGGTTGTTATGGTGTGTGCGTGTGTGTGTTTCCATGGCGACGGGGAGAAAAAGTTAGCGATTGTAAAGTTATAGTTCGCAAAGAAGTTATTGCTAGTGTAATAAGTTAAAATATAATACGCCTACAGCGGTTTAGATATCATCCAGCAGTTTAGTGCTACAAGTCAATGAACTTCAATAACAATGGTGTCCAGGTTCTTCTCCTGGCTCCTCTGAAAAAGTATAACTTCTATTATTTCGACCTTTACAGATCTACAAACTTGACAAACTTTATTACTTTTAAATAAATAATACAAAACATAGCAACAAAAAAAAAATTACATTCACTCTCGCTATACTTGCAACTGACTAATGCCCCCCCCCCCCCCCCCAACAAGTTGAAGCCCGAAGCTACATAGCAATTGTTACCTATATGTAAATCCAGAACTATATGTCGTTAATACATATGAATATTAAAAATAAACATAGTTCCTTAATAAATTGTTCATTTACTCTTTTTGTGTGTGTGTTGGTCCATGTCACCACGAAAGTGTCCAATCATGGAGTGACCAGGAAGCACCCGAGAAGTGAAGTGAGAAAGAGAGAGCGGGGAAAGAATGTTAGCGGTCACTTCGGTTCCAGACAGCACTCACGCGGTTCAGCTGAACTGTCAGTAAAACAATACCTAAAGTTAGACGAAGAGGATAATGTTTACTTGGATCAGTTTACCGATATATCTCTTCATACAAATATGATTGGTATACCCTAAATTTATCGCATTCGTAAATATCGCACGAAGATTTTGTTTAAGACTTGTTTAGTAACGCTAGAAAAAAAAAAAAAAAAGCCATGGATTATGTGATTAGACGATGCGATGTGGAATTATAAAGTGAGAATTGTGTTTTCAACTTTGTGTCGCGATGCGGTGATTTTTTTTTTTACGATAAACTAAACCATGTCAAGGACGCTTAATCGAACCTCTGTTGCTTACTAAAGTTAAGAAAAAATTGAGCTAAATTTTATAAAATATCTCAATGAGTGACTGTTGATCTTCATATAAATATTAAATTTCCGGTTATTTCCTCATTTGTTTTTTTTAATACGCTCTATGTCACAGACGTGGAAGTCTAATTCTTCCTCCATATTAAAATAAGTTTGTAGGCCTACTACAAATTGAAGAGCTCAGAGAATTTGATTTGGCAATGACAAAAAAAAAATGCGAACAAATGCTCATATATGTCTACCATTTATAAGACATAATTTATCAACACTACCTTTTTCTCTTGTACAAATAGTAGAGTACACAAACAACAAGGAATAACAATCTTTAATAGATGGAGCAAAGACTGTGGTGAAATTAATGCATTTAATAGTATGTTAATTGTGTATGGATTTACTAGCACACAAATTGTGTGCAGTTTTATGTCATTTGCGTTCAGTATCTGTTTAGCCATTGCCAGGTACTTATAAATCTTTGACTTTATGTTTGCCAATTTCTGCATTTACTGTTCCTCTAAAAACAAATACACATTTTTTGAAAGGGAGACCTTGTACTCTTATAGTGATCTTAATCAGATGAATGAAAAAAAGCAAAAAGGAACTTTATATAACATTCAGATATAATTCATGAATTACGGGTTCATGGTATATACATTGTTAGAGCCTCTTTTTGGATTGCAAGTGACCTAATTTCAGAGCGAACTCAAGGTCCCGAAATGACATCAGCTGGCCTTCACCCACAACCTTCAAGGTTGTGAACCAATGGCATTAGCAACATGTTCCCCATCACTCCGTCAGACGAAGACAGTCGCAGAATCAGGTGGAGGACGATAATGGAATATTAAATGGGGTGCTTTTACTGCCAAGGGAGACAAAAAAATATATACATTGACTTCTTCTGCCCGAAGCATCGCAGTTGACAGAGACAGAGTTGACATAGACATAATGTAAGATTGAAATCTCACGTCAACGAAGAAGATATAGACTGCATAAACTCAGAAGCACAAAGAACCACACAATGTTGTCGTTCGCTCTGTTATACATTGATTTGTGACATACTCGCTTTTCAGTTAGAATTTACAGGTGTTACGATCATCAATAGTGCTAGATGTTACAATCAGACTTGATGCTAAGATGTCACGTTGAAGCACAATCAATGATCGTAATTGCCGAGGATCTTGAAATCGTCTCTAATAAGATGATCGTATAGAAGTAGCTAGATCTAGTTGATAATACGATCATTCAGAATGTTGCCAGTTGATAAGAGGATCATCTAGAAGTTGCCAATCGCTAAGTCGATCTAAGTATGTTACTATATGCAATGAAGAAACTTCTCTTCGTCTAAAACAAATACTTCAATTTAAAACTTGGAAAAGTTATTCACAAATAATTACAATGGTTAAATGTACTTGAATAGAACAGAATAAAAATAATACTGCTAAATAAATGATCTACAATATAATGTAAAATATACATCTGAATCCTAACACGTTCCGCACGACTCTGACCAAAAATCTAGAATCTTTTCCCGGGTATAGCGTTGTCATGTGTCTAACATCCCCTCGTTGCAATGCCAACCAATAAATGCAGCTCAATGTACAATAATTAATATTTCAAAACCAATCGCATTTATTCTAACACATAGCCCTGCCGCGTGATGGAATTCCCCGAGCTAACAAGTTCTGGCTGGTGACCTTGGGGGGCTAAATATAGATACTGTGTACGTGACAACTGGATATTATATAAATAAAAAAAGGCTATTGTCTTCGGTAGCGCAAAGGGACATAACTTCAGTTCATCAGCATAGAAGGTTTAGCTCCCCTTATTGAGGCTCGTGTTATCTCTAAGCCATTACGTTGTATCTAGAGAAATGTCCTCGACAGAAAGTCACGCCATTGCTTCTTGTACTCAGCCACGTCATTCCTATAGACCAGCACTTCTGTTCAGGCTTCCAGACATTTATAGTGTACGTATGTTGTTATGATGTCACTAATTTATGCACGTAAAATACATCAAGATGACATAATTGTGTTGTAAGGACATTCTTGTGCTGGTGTTCTGATATTGTCACGGAATTAAGGATCTTACATTGTGGAAAAAACAAAATCGTCATGGTGAGTGAAAACAGACTTTTAAAGATTGTTTCGTTTATGTAAAGTCTAGATGCATTTTTTAGTTTTATTTTTTTATCTGATTTTGGCTAATATTCCTTCGTTAACTGTAGGCCACAGAAACAGATGACCTTTACATCATCTGCCCTATAGACATCAAGGTCTGAAAATGAAACTTTTTTTAAATACAGACTATTCAGACTGTGGTTAATAGACGCTAATTTGTAGCGCTATATGGTATATACAGATTTTTTTTTTGTTTTCCATATGTGCACACTTTCAAATAACTGAAGTAGTTTTAAATATATTTATAAATTCAACATCTGTCTATTGTTAAGGAAACGTGCTTTTTTTCACTTTTAAATATCGTAAATAACTTTTGTATGCACAAACATTTCAACAGTCCCCAGCCCCAATAATAAACAGGTTGTATTAATACGCAGCATTCGCTTTAGAGGACTTTAAATATATTTGTGTTCGTGCTCCTATTTACGAGTGATTGCGCAACAAAATAAAACAACAACAAAAAAGAAGGTTTCAGCTATTGAGTTCAGCCGGAAACCCAGTGTAAAATTAATCCGCTGCATGGCTGCAGATAATCACTTCCTGTTCGAAGTTTTTAAAGGAATTATGCTTAAAATTCTATAGAAGAGAGAGAGAGAGAGAGAGTGAGAGAGAGAGAGAGAGAGAAAATTCCATAAAAAATGAACATAAAAAAACAACTTATAAAATATATTCTGATAAAGTTGCCCTCTAACTCCATGGAATTAAACGTGTCCCTTTCGTTTAGCGAGTCAATCATTTACCACCTTCGCCACCTTTCACCTAACCCTTAATTTGTCAGACCGTTAGGGCACCACATATGATCGGTTGTCTTTCTCCATTACTCTCTATCTTTCACCATGACTAGAAAGTGAAAGCCCATCCATTTTTTTATGTTTTCTTTCCATAATTTTCTCTGTCTGCCTCTTCTTCTTTTTCCTCGAACTGTTCCCTGAAGGAAGGTCTTTGTGAGCATCGAGGACCTAGTGATATGGTCAAACAGTTTAAGTTTGCATTTTCTTACAGTGGTCAGCGGGTATTCGTTTTGAATGTACTGTTGCGTCTCTCCTACTCTCTTCAAACTGCACTACACGACACAACGAACCTAAAGTATCAGTAGCAGTTTAATTTCAAATGCATCGCAATTGGCAACAACATTAACACTGTCTTTACAAAAACCTAGTCTTGCTCCGCCTGACTTCACACACCGTGCTGGTTCTCGCCTCGTACTGGTCATATAGTGTCTCTACTGGCCTCGAACCTTCTTGACCACTCCAGTTGATCACTTTCGCCGTGACTTGCGTGCGTAATATTTACGACACTGGTCCTTGCCGAACTGGCGTGTACTGTCACTGGTCGCGGTTGACCGCTCGTCCTGCGCTGGACTGTGGCGAATTGGGTAGGCTAAAAACACACAGCACTACCCCCATCTGTGTCACCACCAGGTTTTACAACAGTATACATTATGCGTCTCTGCATCTCTTTGACGCTAACTTCAGAACTAGGGAGGAGGATCCTAGCCATGGAATCGATATGCCTTAGATGTATTCATTTCTTCTAGATTAGCTTCTTTTATAGAGCAGCCAGAACAATAGGCATTGGCAAGGTAGTTCTGTTGTCACAGATAAATAAATGAAAAACTGTATACATTAATTAGTAATAACAACAATAATAACAGAGACTGTGTTTATACAAGTAGACATAGAAGACTATCTTTGTTTATTACGTCACATCCTTTACTTTCGCCCAAAACATGCACAAGAAACAATGACGTAATATAAACATATTAGCACACAAGTCAAAAGCTGGAGGAGTTAAGATTTATATATATCAAAAAGAACGATATTAAAAAATACTTTTTAAAAAAAAAAACAAAGCTTTAAATATAATTGTATTAATTACTTTGGATCTGTTATGTAATTAAATTTGTTATAGATCTAGACTAACAATAATAAATCTGTGTGATTAGAAATATTTTTACCAATTGTAATTCATTTAGCGCAATCTCATGCTTTTAACTTTTTCTATACATTATGATCCTATCACGTGACAGGACCAGTTTAGAAAAGAGGTGTGGGAAAGAGAAGGAGGCATCTGACCGCCGTCTCGACAGGTCTGGGAGACCACAAATTTCTCGACCTGTATGGTGACATGTATGAATTGTTTGATAATGATGATGATGATGAGTATTAAGATGATCGCATTTTAATAAAAAAAACGTTCTACGACTTGCACTTGAGATCAAGGGATCAAGCCACCACATGCTTACACTTTAACCACTGTTCCAGCGAAGGGCTTATGAAAATAGAAGGCTTTACAGTCACCTTTAGTTAATTTAGCGACGACCCTATTGTCTACACAAAGTTTAAAGGGGACTTATGTAACTTATACGACGGCATATGTTAAGTACAATTTCTTTCCCTTGTTCGATACCAAACAAAATAATAAATTACCAATAGTTAATTAACTAATTGGTTAATTTCTTTTATAGATTCTTGGATTCTTGTTTGGTCAGGTTCAAGAAATAATTGCGCAAAATTTCAACTTGATCCAAAATTGGGGGTAGGAGAAATAACGTGTTCAATTTTTTCCCAAACAGACAGATAGACAGAGTTGATATAAGCTTTGTAATAAATATTATCGCAACTCAACCACTGTAACAATCAAAAATAAGGTTTTTGACACATTGACATTGATGTTGTAACATTAATTAGATAAACATTCAAAGAGATTTTACTTTTCACAGTAATTTAATTGTGCTAGTCTTATTTAAAAAGTAATGGATTTTAAACCTTACTGAACTCGTATCTGTACTTTTTAAAAATGTTTACAGTACGGCGTGATCCATTTTGTTGTGAAGGATATGATTGTTTCTCAGTTCGGCCAGGAAGCACTAGAGGAAATACTGTAAGTACCAGCATTTTTGTTTCCTACTTAAATGAAGTCTTAGATGCCAACGCAAAACACTTACTGGTAGCTTCCTTCAGTTTGTTTTACCTATGGGAAGATAATTAGTTGATCATTTGAGAAAGTTGTCTCCCTTGGACAGTGCATTCCGATATCATGCCAAGCCCAATCGTTAGTGCAGGCCTAACAACTGAGCTGGAACGCCGCAACCTTCAGGCAGTTTAGACCAATAACTCGTTGCACGTCACAGTTCGTGACGTCCGACATATGGCATGTCAAAGAGCTATTGGTCTAAATTGCCCACAGGCTGCGACGTCGCAGATCAGTTGTCAGGCCTACCCTAATGATTGATTATTCTTAGTCGGAGGTTTGCGTGTTTCTTAAAAAATCACAACATTCATCAGCATTAGAGATGGCAAAATATGTAGGTCACGTTTGGATGTTTGTTGTCACCTAAAATACTGCTTTGTCCTGCAATGCATATTTTTATAGTTTAAACGATTTAGTAGTTATTATCTGGCACGTCCTGGGTCGAGAACAGTTAAAGTAGAGAATTCCTTGTAATATTCTTAACATTGTCCACTCAAAGATTCTCTAATGATGTGGCGAGTCTACAACAGCATCACCATCTAATAAGTAACAAGGGCGCTTAGCAGATCCAGAAATGGTGTGCCGGAGAGCGAGTTTTTTCAAGCCCTGAACCCTCTTATCTACCTTTAACTCTATGTATCAGATTTTTGTGTTTTTTTTTGTTTTTTTTACCTGTGAATAGAACTAAGAATTTAGGCCATTATATTCATCACAGTTTGGTATGCGTGGGTTAAAACACAGCGTTTCGTTTATTTTATTTCATGCATATAGGTCAGTGGCAGGTCTGGAAGAGAGTCAACACTTTAAACTTTTCTATCCTTACGATGACCAGGTGTTAGAGGCTCTGTTAGGGGCCACGAGCAAATGTCTGGGTAAGTCAGGTTTTAAGAATATCAGTGTACATGAAAGGATGTCAAGGTCGATTCTATATCTATATTTATATCTATATCTGTATCTACATCTGCATCGGTATCTATCTATCTATCTATCTATCTATCTATCTATCTATCTATCTATCTATCTATCTATCTATCTATCTATATCTATCTATCTATCTATCTATCTATCTATCTATCTATCTATCTATCTATCCTATCCTATCAATCTCTCTCTCTCTCTCTCTCTCTCTCTCATATAGCTTAATGTTAAGGTAGATTAAACAAAGTTTGGATATTATATATGCTATCTAATATATGTTATTTTAGTTCTTTCGACTTAATGAGACTGAATTACTTCAAGTAATATTATGAGATTATAAAATGTCTGGACATAAAGTATAAAGTATTAGTATAACCTGTTAATGTATCGTACAATCGACAGGTTAAACATTATAACTGTGAACTATAGGGAAGGTAGAATATCTCAGGAATTGAGTGGCTGAAAATGTTTTGTTTGATAGAAATATGAAAAGGAACATAAGGAGGAAGATTTGAGATTGAGAAAAAAAAAAATAAAAAAATAAAAAAAATAAACGATATGTTGGGAACGATAAACAGTTTTATGTAAAACATCACAAATTAGAGAGTTGTGGATCTAAAGGAGAAGGGTAAGAAAGAGAAGTGAATGAAAAAGAAATGAGTGAAAGAGAGATGAGTGAATGAAAAATAGAAGTGTGAGAAAGAGAGAAGAGAAAGAGAAGCTATTGAGACAAATGAAAAAAGTGAAGTACATGAAATTGAGATGTGAATTCAAGAGAAAGTCACTAAATTTAGAAAGCCTTCAGGACAGAAGACTCAAAAGTAAAGTAGCAATTATACATAAAACACTGAACCATAATCTTCAAATACAAAAACAAAATTTAATAAAATAGTCAGAAAGACACAAAGATAAAATCATATTTCATGTCCCATATGCTAGGACAAATTTGTACAAATACTCCTTCTTCTCTAGTGCTATTAGAGCATGGAATGGGTTGCCTGAGCTAGCCAGGAAAACCAGTGACTTGGCAGAATTTAGGTCATTGGTTAACATGCGTGACTAAATGCATGACGCGTAGGACGTAATCATCTTCTTTTTTGAAGTAACGTCTGTATTATATAAGATAAGAGAAAATTAGAGATCTAAAAGAGAAAGAGAATGAAATAAATGAAAGCGACACCAAAACAAATCAGAAAGAAATGAAAGAAATGTACGATTGAGATCGTCAGGAGTTAAGAAAGAGTAAGGAATAAATATTGAGTAACTGAGACACACACACAAAAGAACTTAAAAAATGAAGTCTTTCCTCTTGAGTCTGACGATTAAAGAAAGTCATAAAAAAAGATAAAGATTAAGACTTCATTTATTACCTCCAAAGTACGTGGAAAGGAAACGTAGAGACATGCTTTCTTTAAATGTGTTTATTGCTTCCCTTTTTTTATTTTCAAAGGACAGCTGAACATAAGTCCTAGCTTTAATATGAACCCTTTGTCTTCATGTGTTATTATCAAGATTAAAAGCAGCTGGTGTGAACGACCGTACTGTCCAATCAGATTGCAGAATGTAAGTCTGAATGACCTAAACACCGAGCTTATCGTCTGCAGGTTTACCCGTGGAGATGGTGCTGGAGGTGTTCGGGGATTACTTCATCACATTCAGCCTGCGGCACGGTTATGATGACATGCTGAGGACGCTGGGATGCGACATGACCAGCTTCATCCAGAACCTGGACTCTCTGCACTCACTGCTGGCCTTAAGCTATGACAATATGGTGGCCCCGTCCTTCCGGTAAGTGCCTGACGTACTTTCGGATTGAATATGGACGATTAGGGCTAAATAGATGTGTGAGTCATGCCATGTTAAAAAAAAATAGATAAATGCGGATTGCCGGAGATTAGGAGAAAGAGTATAGATAGGTGGGTCACTAAAAGACGGTGGCTGAATGGGAGAGAAAGAGTGTCTGTGAGAGAGAGTTGGAGAGAGAATAAGAGAGAAAGTGAGAGAGTGTGAGATAGAGACAATAAGAGAGAGTGTGAGAGAGAGAGAGAGAGTGTGTGTGTGTGTGTGTAAGAGACGAAAAGAGATGGGGGGAGAACAAGAGAACGTGAAATACCAGAAAAGATAAAGAGGTCACACTGACCGATGAGACAGACTGACGGACGGACAGAAGATACAATCACTGGAAATGAGAACCGCTGCCTGAGAATGTCAGCAAACAAGCCCGACAGAAAGGTAAACAAATAAAGCAACACATCAGAAAGTGAACATATTAAAAGTTCACCTCTCCCGGGTCAGAAGTGTGACAACGCAAGGCCAGTCCTGTTGGGATGAAGTATGGCCCATAATCATATCACGCAAGTCATGCTTTTTTTCCTCCCGTTTTTTTTTTTCGGTTAACCAGCGACTTTAAAAAAAGAGAAAAAACAAACATAGCATACGATTGTAAACCAAAAGAAGTAGATCCAATTTGGTATTAAAAAAGGGGGAGAAGCAAAAGTTAATGCTAGATTGGGAATAGGAGTTATCTCCTTTCTCTGAATTCTTTCCCATTATGAACAGTGGCGTAACGAGTTGATGGTGAGTTTTGCAGCCGCCCCGAACGCAGGGAGCGCAGGTCGCGCAGAAGTGGGTATATATAAAAAAAAAAAAGGTCTACATAGATATCCAAAGTTCTGTCACTCCGTTTGAAAACTTTGTTTACATTTTATTTAGTTTTGTTTTGTTGGATGGTGACTGTACTAAGACTTGTTTTATAGATCCTTATTAGAATTTCTTGTTTATTACAATGGACATAAATTTTTTTACAAAGCTTATATCAACTCACTCTGTCTGGTAAAAAGTGTGTATACGTTATATCTTCTACACCCATTCTTTTATCAAGTTGAAAATTCACACAATTATTCATTGACATAGACAAGACATGAATCAATAAAAAAAAGTAATCTATTAGTCAATTAACTACTGGTAATTAATTATTTTTGTTTGATACCAGCAAGGAAAACTAATACTTCCGTATTCACGACTAAATTTGTTGGGTTTAGTCCCCTTATATAACTGTTGATACTTTAAGCATGAATCAATTAAATATAAACAATTAGTCAATTAATTATTGGTAATTAATTATTTTGTTTGCTATCGGAAATAACTGGTACATTATTGAGATATTATAGTTTTTAGGGTGGAGTTTTCCAACGTTAGATAAGCATTGTTTATTTTTTTAAAAAGATTTAGTATATTTTGCTTCTTTGAAGAATATGACTAAGACTAAGACTGAATAAGACTAAGGCTGCTTTATTGATTCTTATGGTTTCTCTCTATATTCTCTCTCTTTTTTCTCTTCTCTCTCAGTTTTCTTTCATCTCTCTTCTATCCCTCTCTTCTCTCTCTTCTCTGTCTTCTCTAATCTCTCTTATTTCTTCTTTACCTCTCTTCTCTCTCACTTCTCTTCCTCTTCTCTCCCTCTACTCTCATCTCTCTCTCTTCTCGTTCTCTCTTACTCGGTTTATCTCTTTCTTTCAGCCTTTCTGTCTTAGCCTCTAACTCTTTCCCAGTCCTCTCCCCCCCCCCCCCCACACACATATCTAGACCTATCACTTTGTACATTACAAAATATACCTGTCTATAGTTTGCGTTGATTAAAATTTACCAAACAGATGTATCTAGTCTGCACCCACTGAACATTCAATTGACCAGGCCCTGTACGGGGAGACTACTCAACAATTGATTCTTCAGGGGAAACAACTCTAATAACCTTTCTCTTGACACTAATTAAAAGCCATTATATTTATAATTCTATCTATTTACATTCCCTGCCGTGGTGGTGGTGGTGGTGTGTGTGTGTGGGGGGGGGGGGGTTGTAGTAGATTCAATGCATGCTACTTTCCCTTGTAGACAGAACAAAGATTTAAAAAGTAGAAATAATTAGAAATGAGGGGGGAATGATTTTTTAAACGATTTTAAGCATTGGCCATTGAAGAGTTACAGTAAACATTGCGTAATTCGTTTTTTTCCTTTATAATTTTGGAATGTTCCTATCACATCTAAATGAAAGCTGAAATTGGATTAGTTATTAAAAATAGATTATGATTTTTTAAAAAATACCCAGTGATAGTTTAATTATTTTAGTCTAATAGAAAGACAATTTTGAATTTGTTCAAGTGTAAACACACACATATATTTGCTACGAATATACAATGAATTTTAATCGATTACACTGGTAAACATGAACTTTTTCAAGTGTAAACATACCAGGATTACACGATTACAGAGACCTGTTTTTTATTTATATATATTTTAGCTAGGAATATCCAGTGAATTTTAATCGATTACGCTGGTAATCGGCTTAATAAATGAACGAATTAATTCGATTCAGTTCTTAGAAAATATAGTGCAACTCATTGACGTCCAAGTAAGAACAGGTCTGTCAACTATAAAATATGCATAAAAACAAAAGCGCAAATACTTTTTTTAAAAAGCTTATATTATGTGTAATTGTATCCATTGATATGTGCGTATAATGCTATAAAGTTTTGAAATAAATCTAGACTTACAATAATAAATCTTTGACAGAGTCAATGAGTTGATACACACTTTGAAATTAATTAACATTATGTGTTATGAAATACTAACATTGGTGTGTCCGCATATGCACTGATGGGTGTCTTACCAAGCTTATATCAACTCACTCTGTGTGACTGTTTCTCAGTTTGTACATGCTATTTCTCTCACACCCAATCTCGGAACAAGCTGAAATTTCGCACAATTATTTCTTTTACCTGACTACACAAGAATCAACAGCAAAAATTAATCAATTAGTTAATTAACTATTGGTAATTAATTCTTTTGTTCGGTATCGAACAAGGCAAAGAAATTGTTCTTGACAGTTGCATACGTTGAATTAGTTCCCTTGAGGAGGCTTGAGCCCTCGAGTTCAAATTCAAGTCGTACAAATGTTTAAAGATGCATTTAAAAAGCGATCACGGTAACATTCACACAAATACCCCCCTTCTTCCCCATCCAGTCCTTTCTCAACTAGTCCGTACAAGTAACGTCTGTAATCTATAAGATACGATAAGATAATATCATAGCGCAATGAGAAAGCTAAAAGGGTACAATGGCGCTAATTTAAAACAAATGATCAAATATTTATAATCACACACATTTATTATTGTTAGTCTTGAATCTAGATCTATCGCAACCATGACGCGAAGGGACCCACGACCAATAGTAGTCCAAACGGTAAAGGAAAAAATAATGGTTGACCGAAGGAATAAATAGTATTGCGAAATTTTACTTAAAACCAAAGTATATTTATTGTTCTCAAATTATCTTATATATCTGATACTGGTATATCTGGTATATTTATAACAAGGGAAAAAAAAGAAACCTTTGCACAATTAAGAAAGGTTGTTTTTCTCTTAATAACTAGCGAATGTTACATTTTTACCTTGCCCCATACCCTACCCTCCTCATAAGGAATTCTGGTTGATTAAGCGAATGTATATATATATATATATATATATACTAGACATTGTAAACTAAGACGCGGTGGCTGAGTGGTAAAGCCCTTTGATTTGTAATAATTAATGAATGTTAGATTTTAAAAACAAAAATGACCGCGCCCGTTCACGAAAAATATTTTCTCGTTTAAATAAATTGACATTTTTTTCTTTATTTAATTTTGAAAAATCATAGCAGTATAACTAAAGATTCCCTCCCCCCCCCCCTCCCCCATGTGGCTAACGAGCTAGTAATTCTGTTCTCAGTGATATACATCAACTGTTACATTTCTAGGAATTAAAAATTAAAAACAACAGAACAATAGAAATTCAAGCTGATCTGTCAGCTGGTAAACGCACTAAACAAAACCATTAACAATGAACAATTTTTTATTTTCGCTCTTTGTAATGAACATGAACAACTCATCTTGTTTGGACCACTCGCTTAATCTCCTATATCTGCGACTATGACTTTATCATTGATGAACTCCAGCGGGTATATTACAATGTATATTACAGTGTCAATGATCATGACCTATATATACAACTTCTCAATAACCTTGACTGCTCAACAGTATAATCTGAATAAACCACATTTAAAAAAAAGACAAAAATATTGAGAAGGTTCGGAAGTTTACAAACATAACTATTGTCCTAAGGTTGTTTCTACTGAAACTAAATAAATTCAATTGATAATCATAGCCGCATGGGGGATTAAAACACTTGCCTTAAGTTTGACAACTGCAGAAAGACAGTTGAAGACTCTTTTTATGGTGATGCCAAGTTAAAGATTCTTGTTGGAAGAACGATCTTGGAAACGTCTACGTTTGATGGTCACGCAAACGTAGACATCATTCATTTCAGATGTGGCAGAAGTCTGAACATATGTCCAAATGTGAACACTGGACTTACTTACTTACTTAGACTTAGGTCCTCCCGCGCCGTTCGGCGCATTGGGCGGCAAGCTGTCTCCATAAAGATCTGTCATTGGCAATGTCTGAAGCCTCCTCCCACCTGGTGTCTACTGCTCTGAGGTCCTCCATGAAGGTGTGGCGCCAGGTAATACGAGGACGTCCCTGTTTGCGCTTTCCTCGTATTGGCTTCCATGTTATCGCAACTCTTGGTGTGCGTAATTCATTTTTGACGTAGAACATGTCAAGCAAACCTCATGCGACGCTCTGTCACAACCTCACTAAGTGTTCGACTCCCAGTTCGGCATAGGATTTCCTTGTTTGAGACCCGATCTGTGTAACTGACTCCCGAAATCCGTCTCAGCCATTTTTGTTCAGCCACATTTAGTCTTTTCTCAATTTTGTCAGTACACTGGACAACTGTTCAGAAAAAAAAAAACAAAAAAAAACCCGGGGTCACGATTCGAAGACGTCGGGCACCTTTAAACAAGACGTTTACAAACACCAAGACACGACTTACAAATAAAAACGTATCTTATATATTACGGACGTTACTTCAAAAAATTAAGATAAATACGTCCTACGCATTTCTTGTGTCAATCTAGTCATTCATGTTAATCAATAATATCAAATTATTATCAAATAAAATTCCTGTGGGAAATTATACAGTGATACATCCACTTTTCAGAAACTGTTAAATCTACTGGAGTGCTTTCCAAAGTGGGGTATGCGGACCCCTATGGGTACAGGAAGAGTTTGTACGTCATTAATTTATTATGTTCAGTTGATAAATGCTTTTTTTAAAAGCCTTTTTAAACAATAAGTCAAAATAAAAAAAATCGCCTCCCAGTGCGGGTGTGAGGGGCACTAAGCGTTACGAAATATCTTGAAGGGGTAAAAATAAGTCAAAAGTTTGAGAAACACTGGTCTATTGTATAGTTGACTTTAAATATACTATTTGATAATTGCATTGACTTCTCAAATGACCCTAATGTTTTCTGCTTTGGATTTGTTACAGAAACATCAGGATGACTGCGTTTTTAAATGGCCATCATTTTTTCACGTTGTCCTCAGTGTTATGACTAATGTAAACACTTGTAATACTGAAAGAACAATATTTGTAAATAGGGAAATAGCCTGTTAAATATAACATTAGCTCCTCTCTTCTAGATCTACGTTTGCGCTCAAAACACAAGGAAGGCTGCCTGGTCGTGCTGTATGCGCTAGTACTGTCGTTCGGTTGTTTCGATGGTTCATGTTTCATAATCTGCCCGCTGCCCTCCCCCATCGTCCTGAGGGAAGTTTGGACTAGGAAGAAAATTAAATTTGGCTGTGTAGGAACATCCAAAACATGTAAAACAAAGAAACATACATCATACAGCACATTCCTCGTCCCATGTGCTAGGACAAATTGGTACAGATGCTCCTTCTTCCCTAGTGCTTTTAGAGCATGGAACTAACCTGAACTAACCAGAAAAACCAGTGACTTAGCAGAATTTAAGTCATTGGTTAAATTGCATGACTGAATGCATGACGCGTAGGACATAATCATCTTCTTTTTTGAACTAACCGTCTGTATTATATAAGATAAGATAAGCTGTAAGAAGTACCTCCTTAAATCTTCTGATGCACTTTTTTAAAACTTAAATGTTTCTGTTGAGCTGTATTATAGGAGGTGGCCTATTAGTAATTGGCTTGACCTCCTGTTGTTGTCAGTTGTTGACTTGTAGCACCAAACTGTTGGTGGACAATTAAGCCGCTGTAGGCATATTCTATTTTAACTTGTAAACACTTGAAATAACCTGAATGACTTCTTTGTGAACAATATTAATAACAACTTTTAATACAATATTACAATTATTACTAAGTAACAAATCACTGTCAAATTAACTTTACGAGCCATCTACAGTAGATAGTTGTCCAACAAAAAGCAGATAAACATTCAAATCTGTATTGTAGATTTACTATCGACTAGCAAAATATATCGAGATTGATTTTGGATGTATATTTGTAGGCCAGTGACTATTGAAGTAAATTAAGTCTTCGAACTTCTGGTTTTGGTGAAAATTCGCCACATTATTACATTTTTATTCAATGAAAGCTGACTATTAAAAAGTGACAATGCCGGTTTTTTTTTTAATGAGTAGGAATGGTGTTTTCCATATTGCATGACACCCCGAAAAGACAATTTTGACTGTTTTTGAGGAGATAAGTATGAGTTTTCGGATTTTAATAATTTCAGGAGATTTTCATGACTTTTTCGTATATTTTTGCAATTTCAGGAGAATTTCAGGAACCCTTTAATAATAAGTTAAAATAGTTTATTTTTATAATTTACACTTAGAATTTGTGCGGGGCCTATGAAAGTGCGAGGCCCATTGCGGCCGCATAGGTTGCAGTGGCCTAAGACCGGCCCTGCATCAACCAATCGCTAACTTCTTACTGGCACCAGAGAAACACACACACACTCTATAACACTTTTGAATCGTGGACTCACGAGAACCGTGAAGTAGGTTGGTTTTTAGACTGAGCGTATGACACACCAAGGCTGTACTATATATTTGTTATAGTGTTGTTATTGTGTTTATTACTACGCCAGCTAAAACACGTCACGCATCGATGACCTTAGCGGTAATTCAAACAAATTTACTTAATCCTTTTAAAACTCACACACTCCGTCTGGTCACTTAGAAGAAATGGTTGCAATTGATTTATTCTTTCAAGTTCTCTGCTCACTCAGTATTTTTCACTAGATTTAAGTTTGTTTTTTTTTTGTTTTTTTAAAATTTAGAATGATAAAAACATTAGGATAGTACATTATTATTTTTTAAAGTTGGAAAAACATTAAACATTATAAAATTCTTTGCTACTTCCAGTTAAATTTGGAAAATTAGAATTCGTCCAAGTTATCAAACAACTTTTAAAAAAAAAGTATTTTATTCTGGGTTTTAAAATACATAAAATCTAGCTACTTTTTGAAAACGAAAAACTGAAACACTGGTGTTACGCATGCTCCTCGACACCCGTCACACGTGAGTGGATTTCTCTTGAACTTCCGGTTCGCTGATGTTCCACGTTTTCAAATAGTGTTTTGAAGGCTTTTAGAACTTCGACTTTAGTTTGGCTTCAAATTTAATTTTTTTTTTTTTTTTGCTTTACCCCTGTTTGACTCAACGTTCCTGAAGCCATAAACCTATAAAAACATGAGCTCAAAACTTAAAAACTTCGGTGGACACGAAACTCGTTGGTAAAAGAATTAGTAGATCGTTTTTCCAAACACGGGAAACTCTGCTTTGATCGTTTAAATTTGTCAAAGTATGAAAAAAAGAAAAAGAAAGAACTGACCCATACACTTGTGAATTAGTAATGAGTTCTAGATCTAGTTACTATATTGATTATGAGAATAGCTTTTAAGAGTTAATAACGTTGTTGTTTTTTTTAAACTGTCAAGGATAAAAAAAAATTCTAACTCAGTTTTGGAAAGAGTCACAAAAAATGTACACCTTGTTAAAGGAGAAAACTTCATTGATTTAGGTTCGAATCTTGAGATTCATTATCATCATCATCAAACTCCATTTGAGTAAGGGCTTGAGAGGCTCAAATCCTCCCTTGCAAAAGCCCTGGACAGAAACCCTGACGTAGTGCATAAATGTCGCCATACAGGTCGAGAATTTTTGGTTTTCCCAGACCTGTCGAGACGGAGATCAGCAAGTCTGGGGCAGTCAAACAGAATATGAGGCACGGTTTCCTCTTCCTCCCCGCAGTTGGGGCACCGTGAATCTAAATTTGGCCATAGCCGTGAGAAATGTGAGCCAGCAGGACAATGGCCTGTCCTGCACTGTGCTATAATAGCTTGCCCAGGCCTGGAAATCTTGAGATTCCAAATATTGCACGTAGAAATTTCCGAAACACGTAAACCATTTTTTTCCATTCTTTTGCTTTTCCAAACATTTATTTTGTCCAAACTATTTCATTTTCCTCTTGACATCAGGTACAGACCGTGACCATAGAGATGAACAGCGGTTCTCAACCTTTTAAGCTTGGCGACCCCTTTTAACTATCCCCCACTCTGCCGCGACCCCCCCCCCCCCCCCAATAACATACACAGCAATAGAAGAATACACTAAATACAATCCATATTTTCGATGGTCTTAGGCGACCCCTGACAAATCGTCCATCGACCCCTCAAGGGGTCGCGACCCACAGGCTGAGAACCCCTGATTTAGAACGTGTACTCGGCGTAGCAATGAATTTTCAATCATTTGGGGACTCTGGGGGCTTGACCGCATTGGGGGCCCCTGCATTTTGCGTAATATTTAATATTTAATAAAAAAACACACTCTCGTTTGGGGGGCTGGGGGCTTGACCTCGTTGGGGGCCCCTGCATTTTGCGTAATATTTAATATAAAAAAACTCTCATTTGGGGCCTCCCCTCAAGTGGGGGCCCTGGGGGATTTTCACATTCTCCCCCCTAATCCTCCCACCCGAGCTACGCCACTGCGTGTACTGTTAAATGTTTTGAAGTTATTCTGATCTCTCTTATTGACTGGCATAAGAGAAAACATCCTCTGCTTATGAGTCTGCGCTTTAAACATTTAGATGCAGACATTGAAGAGTTCCAGGAATTAATATAGGTCTCAACCGTAAGTAATGAAAATGTCAGTGAATTCATCATCCATTATTCAAACACGATGTTGGCGACTAGGACTTTAAAACAATTTTTAAGGGGAATCCCTGGCTCTATGAATATTTCTGTTTGACATTGACATTTCGTTGAGTCTACAATTCAAGTCTGGATAATTGCAAACGTTGTTTAGATAAGATAAGATATTATAAGATAAGATATGATAATTTTTATTGGTCCAATCAAATGGAAATTCCGTTTGACTACAAGTGACCAGATCAGCGTAACAACTGTAACAATAACAATATAGATGCAAATACGATCAACAGTCACACACGAAAACACATAACACACTCACAACCAGCGCTTTGTGACTTAGACTTCTATGTACTTCTCGATGACGACAGCTGATCTTGTAACACTCTGACCGAAAGTGGGATAAAGGAGTTTTTGAAATCTTTCTGTTTTATTCCTAATGAGAAGGAGACGACCACTTCGTTCAGATCTTATGTAATAGTGGTTTAATGGGTGCAGGTTTAAAGGGGTTTGATTTCCTTTCTGTTTTTTTGTTATATCTTATTTATGGTAAATCAGTTCAACAGACTAAAAGTTGTCATGGAATCCTTATAATGACCAATGGACGAAAGTATTTCAAAATAAAACCAAGTCTTAGTGTTTATTGAAATATAATATATATATTTAAATAAATATAAATATATTGAAATATGTTTTTTATATTTTTTTTTTTTACAAATGAAACAAAAACTTAAAATTAAAATGCTATCTAGCTTTGGTTAGATTAATACTATAAAATACATTACATGTTTTGACTAGAGCTGAACTATAACATATGCAAAATGGAGCTGTGAGATTTATAACAAACGAATATCCACTTCAGGACATAGAGTTGAAGCTAGATGCTGAAACAAATGATACATGATACATTCCGATGGTCTAGAGGTTAGTTTCGCTTGGTGCGGTATCGCCAGGCGGTGGTGTCAAATCCAGAGTCACAGGTTCGAGCCTCGGTCGGCGCATGCCCCTATTTTCGTTGCATTTTAATTCACTACTTTCTCTTATCCACTTCAGCACAGCAGACTAACAAGTAAAGTAGCAATAATATATACAAAGCTGAACCATAAATTTACAAATACAAAAAATACACAGAAAGGCCGAAAAAATATTGGCGCATTTCTTATTCTGTAAGCTAGGACAAATTTATACAAGTACCTTTTCTTTAAAAGTACGTCTGCAACTTATAAGATAAGAATGCTTCGTGTACACAATGAAAGACTCTACCAACAATCATGTTGTACTACCTCCTTGTATATGAATGCTATTTCTTCGTTTGTAATTGACATGCTGAATGTTTTGCCATGCACTGCGCCATTTAACTCTTTATCTCCTTCATTTTTCCCCACGTTCTGACAGAACTGTTCTTCAATAACATCTTTTGTTTCAGAAAACGCTACTTTTGGTCTAGAACTATAGGAGAATGCATGCTCTTTTTTTTTATAAAACACAAAATTAAAGTTTATAAAAAATCAAAACATTGAATGTAATGGGGTCAAATCAACGCTGGTATCGTTTATTAGGAGAGAAAGAGTTAAGGAATAGCAGACGACTAAGAAAACCATATCCTATAAACTACTCACTTATGCAAACGTAAACCTGCAAAACAAAATATAGGCACAAGTCAAAGTTCATTTCCGGAGAAGACTTCACTAGTCACGTGGAAGTAATGTTTACCAACAATACAAAAGTAAAACCACAAAGTAGCGCTGTGAAGATACTCTCTGTTCCAGCTGTCAGATCTCTTTACATAATCACATCTGTTGTTATGCCAATGCGCGGGGCTGTTCAGAGAGGCCGATGCTAATTTATATTCATAGACTTTGGTAGACTATCATTATGTCATGTTAACCCACACAAGACAGCTTGACCCCGAATGTCACGCAACTGCTTCTGACTGAATAGAGGGCAATACAGACAGCGGATACGATTGTTAAATAGACCGTCTAGTTACATAAATATGTGAACGGAACATTAAGAGTTGGCAATTAAATGGTTTTCAGAAGTTGGAAGAATCCTGGCGAAGACAGTGAGTACAGAGAACAGACAGAGAAGAGTAAATAAGTGTGTAGGTAAATGTGGAAGATAATGTGAGAAAGTGTGTTGTTATGGAGTGTGTTTTTTGTGTGTTTCTATGGTGACGGTGGAAAGAGGTTAGTGATTGGTTGAGAATGATGCAACATAGGTGGCATCGTCATTTGGTGAGACTGAAAGGTTGTGCTATTGTAGTGAGCTTGATTTTGTAATAAATATTATTGCTTAAGTCTACTACATTTATTTCATTTTATCACAAGTTGATTTTGTCTATAGTGTAAATAAAGTTCTATTTAGTTTTGTTCACAAAAGGAAGTTATTCAAGATATTTGAAGTTTTATTAATAAAGATATATTACGCCTACAACTGATTAGTTTTCTACCAGCAATTTAATACTAAATGTAAACAACCGGTAACGGCATGTGTCAGTTAAGTTATACGTACGTATGTGGATGAGTAGCTGAGTGGCTTAAAAAGTCTGGCTTTATTAACTGAGGGGCTTGAGTTCAAATCCCAATGAGGACTAGGAATGTTTAATTCAAGATTCAACTCGAGCTCTTGTTTGCTAAACGCCTCAAGACAGTACGGAATCTTTCTCTAAGATGTCCACACAAAAGATTTGACCAATAACCACTGGGCATGGGGGCAAAGTATAGTTTGAAAATAAGTGTCACCCCCGCCAACTGGATGATGCCAAATAAGCGCAACTGGCTTAAAGCCATTTAACTGACATAAAAGTCCTAAATTAGGGCCGGATTTTAGTAAATGGAGGCCCCGGGCAGGATTTTCTCAGAGTCCAGTCACCAAGCAGCTCAAAAATTACAATCTCATCTACCCCTGCTCACATCCACGTGGACCTGTTGACCACAATCTCACTATCTCGTGAAAGCCATGATAAAGTGAAACTATAAATTTAGCCCTACCATTAGAGTAAACAAACACGGTCTGTATATATAATTTTCTACGTCGCCCAACCATGCGGGACACCATGCACGAACGCCGACTCTCTAACCCTCCTCCCGATGCAAACATAATATGATTGGATAGGCTACACGAGGCTATACATGAGGAATATTAAATATACTAACATACAATAATTAATAAGCTTTTAAGCCCTTGAAATGGAATTCACTCTTACAATAGTAGGTCTACATCTATTATAATAGTGTTACGATTCTCTCTCCTACTCAGGCCTTCTGTAAACACTGCTAAACACAACACAACACATCAAGAACTTGACATCAAGGCTCCAAATAATCTGGTACTTTAATAAGGGTCAAATAAAACAGCCAATACGACACAGTTGGCAACACAAACAACTGCTACAACGTTATACTGTATATCACGTACTAAACTCGTACTGTCTCTTCCTGGACTCGTACGTTTCACTGGAGGACTGCACAAGGACCGACTTCATGACTGACTAACAGTCCCGGTCTCAACGATCTCCGGTCTTGAACTCCCGCTTTCCTACACACTGTGTCTGGTCTGCGCAGGCTTATGATCAGATGACCATAACACGGGCGCTATTCACGTCCAAAGTTCATGCCAGTACTGTCCCTTGCCTTTCGATATAGCACGCTAAACTGTATTGTTAGCCTGTGTCACCTATGTCAGCTGATCACACACAGTTAACCCTATTGCGTCGCGAATAGGGTTATAACAATGGTATCAAGACTCTAGATCTAGATTTAAGATATGTAGGCCTGCAAGCAAATGTTTTATTTAAAAAATGGATCTAGGTGATTAGCTATTTTGATAGCTCCATTCGTACTATTTTTACATTCACGTATTTCTTAAAACATTATTATTTCGTTGAATTGTTTCCAAAACTTTACCAGTGACTATATCGACAGTGATACGCAAATTAAGACCCGCAGGTCGCGGGTAATAAATGGCTAGTAGATCTATATTGAGACATTTTTATTTTTACATTTCTGTTACAGAACTGTGTATTTTTATTTTCAATTAATTTTATACTGTCCCTGACATCATTCTTCCCACGGTTCAAGTCAATCAAGTCATTGAACTCAAAACATTTCACACTGTAGTTTATTATCTGGCTTCCAGGTTACCGATTACAGAAAGAAACCTTGGCAACATCTGGTTATTTATGTATCCATGGACTTTGAAAAGTTTCATGTCATTTAGGAAGTCCTTGAATTCAAGCTGACTTAAATGCGGCTTCCATTGCAATTGATAAGTTTAGATATCAAGGGACATAACCATTTTAACATGTAGGAGAGTTAAATCCTCGCTTACCGTCAAACAGCTTTAAAAAATATTGGGAATAAATTGGCAATTATAATTAATTTAACTAACCTTAGCGGAAGAAAATAAAAATTGAATACATTCAAAGAACTACGGGCTATTTAACATGACTTTCCGACATTACATATGAGTATATATTTTGGTTAACAATGCTTTCGAAAAATCAAGTCTACTTTTAATATTATTTTAAGGTCTAGCATAGCGGAATATCATCTTAATTGTATTAGCACGTGACAGTAATTCGATATGCGAAGCTAGTTTGAAACATTTCCGTAAAATACCCATTGAAAATGGTGAGAGAAAGTCCCATGATGTCTGATGATAGTCTAGAACAGTGATGCCCAAAAAACGGCCCGTGGGCCACATGCGGCTCGCGACGTAGTTCTATCCGGCCCGCTGAAACGTCAGCACAAAGTGTAGAAAATCCCTCTTTCATTAAAAATGTTGAAAATGTATCTTTACCTACTTTAGGGCCGTCACTATTAACCTTTAAAAATTGTGGGACTCTGAATTTAGAATCTACCATGGAACATAATAATAATTTATATATTTAATTTGTAAAGAAAGTGTGACTTAAAAAAACAACAACATATAAACGGCATTGTGAAACAAATATGACGGCATTGTTGGTTTGAACCGCACCTGTTAAACTACGCCTAGATATTGCAAGATTTATGAGGATATTTACCGAAAAGAGACATAAAAATGAGTCGGTGGTTAGGCTAGCTACAATGTTGCTATTTAAAGTAGAGAAATGAAGTCACTTTCGGACGCGTAAAAAAGAGGATAAACTTCCAATGTCTCACTTAATTAGTGCACGTTTCTAATTAAATAGTTTTGGGTAAATAGATTTCGTTTTTGTATCTTTTCGGTCATGTGGCCCTCGACACGAGCGTTGGAAATTAAAATGGCCCGCATGTCGAATTAGGTTGGGCATCACTGGTCTAGAATCACTATGGAGGTTGGGATGTTTATTCAGAATTTATTTTTTTTACCCAATTCTTATGGATTGCTTAACCCACAATTTGTGGGGAAAATAAAAGTGACTGTTCTTTGAGCTGTCCAAGTTGTCCACATAAGCTATCCGCAGATTTTTAGTAGCAGACTTTTATTTTAGCTGTTCAGTTAAACTTTGGATTTGTATAAGGACCATAAGCGAACTAAGCGTCGTGCGGGAGGTGCTGCCGCACCTAGCACCCACAGTCCTTGATACGCAAGTGGAAGACAATAATTCTTTGACCGAATTAACTAAGTAATAATTAACAAACTCAAAGATCAAGGGGAATAATATAGTAAGTTGTAGTTTTGTCAAGGGATATAAAAAAAAATTATAAAGTTTCCTATTTCAAGACATTAATGTCCAATGTGGCAGGTGGATAATCGATACAAAATAATTACTTACCCAATCACGTACCTTTTATAGATTAGTTAATTAAAGAATACAAAAAAATTTTGAATGGTTTCATGTGGAAAGACGGTGGAGACTCAGAACATGTAAAAGAATTGACTCGAAATAAGACCATAGTATGATTTAATATTGATCCGAACACGAACATCTTTGTGCGGCCTGAAGTTCACTCGGCTCCAACTCTATCTCTCCGTAATTATTTTCCGCGTTCAAAAGGAAGTATTCATATTTCCAATTAGTATTTCAATAGCATGTTAGGGTTAGACTTCAAAATATTTTAAGTGGTATAGATAAAGGCATGCCCTTTTTATATAGCACAAATTAAAGTTTAAAGAAAAATGGGGTCCAATCAACGGCGGTATCGTCACTCAGGAGTTAATGGGTACCTGGCGTTAGTTGGAGAAAAGTAAAGGCGTTTGGTCGTTGTGCTGGCCACATGGCCAGGGAAGCGTGATCGAGAGGCCAAGTGCGCTTGAACTTGGCTTGGCTTGGCTACCTGGAAGGGCTCGAGGTTCGACACCCGACTCGGACAGAGTTGTGTTTACTGAGCGCCTAAAGGCAGCACGGAAAACCAACTCCTAGATATCCCTCCCCTCCCCCCTGTCACAGCCTGGTTCTTGTTGTAGGCGCGATGACGCGAATGTCTCTGTGTGTTGTAGATACCTCTTCTGGTACTACTTTAATGTTCTTCTTAACTAAATACTTTCTCACACGCACTAGATTTGCAGGTGCGTGAGAACACTAATATACTAAACTCTCCAACGACAACATTTAGAATTATTAATAAACACGCTGGTAGCAGACATGGATTTTATTCACATAATAAGAATGAAATAGTTCACAAAAGATATTGGCAACTTCAGCCATCACAACATATACATCCAAAGAAATTATCATTGGCCTCCTTCAGTCGTAGGACGACTATGGTTCATCTCAAAGCACACTTCCTCATGTGGCTGTGGAGCCCTATTTTGGAGAGACACTCCCGTCCACAGAGAGCGCAGGTTAAGGTGTCTTTTGCTTCGGTGGTAGAGGAGCTGGCCGTTTTTCGGATTGTGCGTTTTTCTTCCTGGGCTGAGATCCATGTACTTTCACTGTCCATAGCTTTCTTGGTCACTGTCTCTCTCCACCTGTTGCGGTCTAGAGCTATGTCTTCCCAATGGTCAGTATTGATGTTCACTGATTTGAGGTCACGTTTTATTACATCTATGTAACGGAGGTGGGGGCGTCCAGTTTTTCTTGTGCCAGTCGCGAGTTGACCATAGAGGATGACTTTCGGGATGCGCTTGTCCTCCATCCGGCGAACATTTCCAAGCCAGCGCAAACGGCGTTGTCTGAGGGCTGTAAAGATGCTGGGAATACCTGATCGCGCAAGGATCTCAGTATTGCACACTTTTTCTTTCCATGTGACATTCAAGATCCTATGGAGACATCTCAAATGGAATGAGTTTAGTTTTCTCTCTTGCTTTGCGTAGGTGGTCCATGATTCACTGCCTTACAGCAGTGTACTCATAACGCATGCTTTGTAGACTTCCATTTTGGTCACCGTAGTTAGCTTATGGTTTTCCCAAACTCTTGGTTTGAGTCTAGCGAATGTCGAGGCAGCCTTCCCTATGCGTTTTTTTTATCTCCTCTTCTAGAGACAGGTCATCTTGAATTGTGGATCTCAGATAGCAGAATTCGTTTACGGTGTCCAGCTTGTTATCGTCTATGAGGATGGAGGGTGGTGCTATATCAGGTGGTCCCATAACATTTGTTTTCTTCATGCTAATAGTCAAGCCATATTCTTTACAGGCCTGAGAGAAGCGGGACATTAGTGACTGAAGTTCCTCTTGTGTGTGTGCCACTACCGCTGCGTCATCCGCGAATAGCATTTCTCTTACGAGGGTGGCTCTGATTTTAGTTTTGGCCTTAGTCTGGCAATATTTAGGAGTTTGCCATCAAATCTGGAATGGAGATAGATGCCTTCAGTGGATTTGTCAAATGTTGTGGATTAGCAGTGAAAATAGTATTCCAAAGAGGGTTGGGGCCAGGACACATCCTTGTTTAACTCCACTGTTTATACTGAAACTTTCAGAGCTGGCACCGTTGAATTGCACTGTACCCATCATATTTTGGTGGAAAGATATGATTACATTTAGTAGCTTGGGTGGACAGCCTATTAACTGTAAAATTTTAAAGAGGCCAACTCTGCTAATTAGATCGCAGGCCTTTGTCAGGTCAATTAACGCAATGTACAAAGGCATCTTTTGTTCTCTGCACTTTTCCTGGAGTTGGCGGATGGAGAAAATCATGTCAATCGTGGATCTCCCTGAGCGAAAGCCGCATTGTGATTCTGGATAGACCCGATCAGCGAGTTTTTGTAGCCTGGGAAGTATCACTCGAGCAAAGACTTTGCCTACTATACTTAAGAGGGAGATTGCCCTGTAATTGTTGCAGTCGCTTCTGTCACCTTTGTTCTTATACAGTGTAATGATTTTAGCATCCCGCAGGTCTTGTGGCACAGCACCTTCTTGCCAACATTTGCAAAGCAGTTCGTGTAGAGGTTGGATTAGAGTAGTTTTGCATTGTTTTAGAAGATCTGGGGGGATACCATCGCATCCGGGTGCTTCGCGGGCAGCAATGTTGTCTATGGCTTTGTTTAGCTCTGAAAGGGTGGGTGTTTCATCTAGCTCGTTCATTGTGGGTAATTGTATGATGGCCTTTAGGGCTGAGTCAGAGACTGAGTTTGTTGTGACGTAGAGCTCAGAGTAATGTTCAACCCATCTGTGCATTTGTTGGCACTTGTCTGTGATAATTTCCCCAGTGGTTGATTTCAGAGGTGCTGTCTTGTTTTGGGAGGGTCCGAGAGCCTTGTTGATTCCTTCGTACATCCCTCTTATGTTGCCCACCTGGGCTGCGAGCTGAATACTCTCACTGAGCTCTACCCAGTATTCATTGGCACCGATCCTTGCTGTCCTCTGTGCATTGGCTCTAGCTTCTTTCAGGTTTAGCAGGCACGCGTTGGATCTGACAACTCTGCATGGGACAGCTGTATTGGGCGTTTTGGTGTAAAAGTAAATGAAAATGGACAAAGGCTCCTCGAGGTTTGCTCACTACACTCCCTCTGCGTCACGAATACCTATATCAAGACTAAACCGCAGCACAGAGTATCTTGGCGGCACCCTCGCTCCAAACACTGGCACCAACTAGACCTAATCATGGTAAGACAAAAGTGCTTAAAATTTGTCAAGCTCACCAGGTCCTACCACAGTGCAGACTGCGACACAGATCACTTCTTGGTATGTTGTAAGATCAATCTTCTCCCCCAAAAAATCCACCATACCAAACAGATTGGAAGACCCCAATCGGATGTAAGCAAGATGTGTCAACCTGATCTCCAGACACAGTTTGCGGAATCTTTTGAACGCGAGTATAAAAATATCTCTGAAAATACAGCAACTGAAAAATGGGAACACCTCAAGTCCATCATACTAAAGACTTCCCTGGAAATCTTTGGAAGAAAAATTACAAAACAAAATAATTGGTTCGACTCTAAAGCAGTTATTTTAGCACCTGTCACCAGAGCAAAGAGAGATGCACTCGCTACTTACAAGGCAAAACCTACCCAACGCAACCTGCTAAACCTGAAAGATCCAAAGAAATAACTTGATAATAATCACTTTCTACTTATACTTTCTACTCGAGGAGATAGCAACGCTCCTCTCTCTACAAGAGTCCAAGATCAACTGAGGTGTTCACCTCGTGGGCAGTTACTTGACCAAGCAAAATCTCGTGCTAACTGCACCAAATGTTGCAAGGGTTCTAAAACTGATATATGACCCCCCCCCCACTGGTCCACAAATGAGATTGGACCAAAAAGCGCTCTAAGCATGCTATAAGCATGAAAGTAGCGCTATATAAAAGCTATAATAACTAATGGCACCTTAGTAAACAGTTGGCCACAGAAACAGATGAACTTTGCATCATCTGTCTTATAGACCACAAGGTCTGAAAAGGGGAAAAAAAACATGCATATGTTTACCGAGGAAATGAAGGAGACAAAGCGGAAACTATGGCCGTCAATCTTCATCTCTTGCAAAATCGTTCTTGGGGCTTGTTGCTAACAAACAGTTATTGTAGATCTAAAATAACTTAGCCTGTAAAGTACAGCTTTACTTTGACTAAATCAGATATTTCATATCCGCTTTTCAATCATAGTATATTTTTAGAGGCGCGGTAGCTGAGTAATTAAGCACTTGGCTTCCAAACCGAGGGTCCCGGGTTCGAACCCCGGTGACTGGGATTTTCAATTTCGGGATATTTGGGGCGCCTCTAATGACATTAATTGGGTAAAAGTAAAGGCGGTCGGTTGTTGTGCTGGCCATATAACACCCTCGCCAATCGTAGGCCACAGAAACAGATAACCTTTACATCACCTGCCCCATAGATCGCAAGGTCTGAAAGGAGTACTTTTAAAGTATTTTTTCTTTCAAATATTAAATATGTTTGTGTGTTTGTGTGTTTGCTCGTAATTTACAAAGGAAGATAAGCCTAAAGGAGAAAGTCTGAGTAGAGTGTCTTGCTTGTAACTCTTCTAGAAATGTCTTCCAATTGCTCTCCCATTTGTGCTTCAGTTCGCCAGACTTTTGCTAGTTAGAACCTGTTCAGCAAAGGAAAGAAAACGAAGTTCTTGCATGGGATGCCAATAACATGTACTAGATGTAATTTGATGGGTGTGGGTTTGGTCTGGTCGGTGTAGTCTGATGAATTATAAGTTATGATGAGTGATCTGATGATGTATGTGGTTTGATGATGTGGTGTACTCTGCAGAAAAGAGTCTGGGACAACATATTGCTGACTAGCAGTACTAAAGCCCTAGTCTACCGGACCTGTGTGTTGATCCCCTTGCTGTACGGAAGTGAAACATGGTCAACCTACTCATGGCAAGAAAAAAAGCTGAATGTCTTCCACCTCCGATGCCTAAGACGGATCTTTAAAATAAGGTGGCAAGATTAGATAACCAATGAGGAAGTGCTACAAAAAGCAGGGTGCCAGGACATCCGCTGTTATCAGCAGCAGACGCCTTGGCTGGCTTGGCCACGTTCGTAGAATGCCAGTAGGTCGACTTCCACAGGACCTCCTGTATGGCGATCTAATAGAAGGCTAGAGAGCCGCTGGTCGCCCACTTTTACGACTTTTACGTTATACGGATGTATGCAAACGCGACATGAAGCTCTTCAAAATCGACACTGGCAACTGGGAAGAGGTGGCACTGGACAGATCCACATGGAGAGAGAGCATAAAGGAAGGGCCACAGATTGCAGATGTCATACACAACAGAAGCAGAAAGAAGGGTGAAAATGCAACGGCGACTGGTGATTATATATGCCCAACCTGCGATCGCAGCTGTGTATCAGGGATTGGCCTCTTTAGTCACACAAGAAGTTGCAAAGGGAAAAGATCGTCTCTCGAGACGTAAAATGCTACAGGTACTCTGGTGATGTTTGGTATGATGATATGTTGTCTGAAATTGTTTAGATCTGATAATGTATGTGGACTCATGATGTGTGACCTGATGATGCTTTTGGTTAGAAGATGTTTGGTCTGATGATAGGTGATCTGGTAATGTGTGGTCTGATGGGCATGACCTGATGTGTGTGGTCTGATTAGTGTGGTCAGATGATGATTGGTTTTACGATGTGGTATGGTCTGATATGTGTGGTAAAATGATGTGTGTGGTCTGATAATGTGTTGTCTAATGGGTGTGATAAGATGTGTGTGGTCTGATGATATATGTGGTCTGATGATGTGTGTGGCCTGATGTGTGTGGTCTGATGATGTATCCGGACTGATGATGTATGTTGTCTGATGATGTATGTTGCCTGTTGTGTGTGGTCTGATGATGTGCGCGGTCTGATGATGTGCGCGGTCTGATGTGTAAGGTTTAGTGGTATATGTGGTCTGATGTGTGTGGTTTGATGATGTGTGTGGTCTGATGATGTGTATGGTCTGATGGTGTATGTAGTCTGATGTGTGTGGTCTGATGATGTGTGGTTTGATGATGTGTGTGGTCTGATGTGTGTGCGTGCGTGTTTTGCCCTTTACGAACCGAGGTGGGAATTAAAATGGAATCCAATATCTATGTCGTATCTCTTCTTTGGTTTTCAATGGAATGACCTTGTTATCTATAAAAGAGTCTATGTAATCGCAACACCTCTCCAATTAGTACCACAAATCAGTCTTAGTCTCAATCCTAGTCTTCGTCTCTCAATTAGTTTAGACATACAATGCCACTGGATATTGCCTGAAAAAAAAAATGTATAGTAAATGTGTAAGATTTACAAACACCGACAGAGTTATTGCCTCTTTTCAATCGTCCTACACTCTTGATTTACGAATCATAGGTAAATCAATCGATAGGCCCGACGCTTTTTTTTTTGTTGTTGTTGCAATGCTGCACTAATAGTGAGACGAATTGATCAGTGAAATGTATCGGACTATTGCATGCAAACTTTTATTCAAGTAGTGAATGTTGCGTAGATACATCTAGATCTAGGAGTTGTTTTTTTTTTTTTAATGACCTGTTTGATGATCATTACTATTGGTTGGAGAGTAGAAACGTTTGCGTTGGTTAGAGAGTATGGAATTGACCTCTTACGCCCATGACCTTCACCCCCTGCACTCAGACAATCCTCAATAAACTCTTGGAGTGGCAACAATGTAGCCGCTGTAACAATGGCTTAAATTTCGCACAATTATTTCTTTTACCTGACAACACAAGAATAAATTTAAAAAAATACTTTTTAGTCAATTAACTATTGGTAATAAATTACTTTGTTTGGTATCTCAAACAAGGGAAAGAAATCGTACTTGACCAAAGTGGTGACATTAGCTGAATTAGTCCCCTTTATATTAGGCTGCCTCTGAGGCTTAGTGAACACAAACATGAAATAAAAAAAAAAAAGATAAATATACAATCTTCATAGACTCTTCTCTAACAGAGTGGTTACCGCGTTGGCCTGAGAAGGCCTTAGCCCACAAGTACGAATTGAAGTCGTACCTTTTTTTTAAAAAAATACATTTAAAAAACGATCACCCAGATACCCCGTTTTTTTCTCCCCCTTTCCAACTGGTTCAGACTAAGGATAGGATTATAGCGGATTGAGAAAGCTAAAAGCGTGAAATTGCGCTAAACAAAAACAATTGGCAAAAAAATATATTTTTAATCGCACAAATTTATTAGTGTTTGTCTAGATCTCTTACAAATTTAATTATATGACTGATCCAAACTAATTGATACAAATTAATATAAGCTTTGTTTTTAAAGTATTCTTTTTTGTATTTTGCTTGTTTATATTTTGCCTGTTTATATTTTGCTTGTTTATATTTTGCCTGTTTGTATTTTGCCTGTTTGTATTTTGCCTGTTTGTATTTTGCCTGTTTGTATTTTGCCTGTGGGTATTTTGCTTGTTTATATTTTGCCTGTTTGTATTTCGCTTGTTTATATTTTGCCTGTTTGTATCTTGCCTGTTTATATTTTTGCCTGTTTGTATTTTGCCTGTGGGTATTTTGCTTGTTTATATTTTGCCTGTTTGTATTTCTCTTGTTTATATTTTGCCTGTTTGTATCTTGCCTGTTTATATTTTTGCCTGTTTGTATTTGCCTGTTTGTATTTTGCCTGTTTGTATTTTGCCTGTTTATATTTTACCTGTTTGTATTTTGCCTGTTTATATTTTGCCTGTTTGTATTTTGTCTGTTTGTATTTTGCCTGTTTATATTTTGCCTGTTTGTATTTTGCTCATTTAAATGATTTATGTCGTGTCTTAGTTCTTAAAGTATTGTGCGCGCTTAGTTTTTAAACTTGTCCAATGTGTATTATTCAACAATTCAATTCTTTAGAGTGTACATATGTCAGTTGGTGTCATCTATTTGTGTCATTTCAAAAATCTCATACATAGGCTTCGATATTATGCCACCAGATTTAGGATAGCCAGTTTGTAATCATCAGCAGTGCAAACCTCGCAGGTCATAAATAGAAATTGCCAATAATTAATTTCATGAGCTAAGAATGACAAAAAAAAGGAAAACAATTATTGCTTTAATTATGTCGATGTGCAAGTTTGGCGTTTGTATTAGCTTACTTCTTAATTTAGCAAGCTCTGAAAATTACAGGGATTCCCTGGTTTTCGGTATTGGGGTCACAATGGGTGTGTTCAAGCGCGCCCTTATGTTTTAAACTATTCGTCTAAGCAGGCAAGAAAATACTGGCACCTCAACATCGCAAAGTTTTGAGAATTCTATTTGCAAACAGGCGCCTAGACCGATTCGGTTAAAGCTAATAAGTACAGAGAATGGCTGTTTTATCCCCTGCACCAGGCAAGTCTTAGTCAATAGCATTTTCCATTGATGAAACAAAGGCTTACACGATGAATCAACCATTGAATGTAATTCTGGGAAGCTTAATATAATTAATTATAGCAATCAATGAGGGTCATTGATCAATTGACTCCCATGTCAATAAGGATTTTTAAGATCGATAAACTTAAATGATAACTTATACAAACCTGAGATCATATAATATGTGATGGTCAAGTTGTGACACGATGGAATGATCAAGTTGTAATATGTAATGGTCAAATTATAATATGTAATGGTCAAGTTGTAATGTGTAATGGTCAAGGAATATGCACAATTCAACTTGTCATATGCAATGGTCAAATAGTAATATGTAATGGTCAAGTTGTAATATGTAATGGTCAAGTTGTAATATGTAATGATCAAGTTGTAATATGTAATGGTCAAGTTGTAATATGTAATGGTCAAGTTGTAATATGTAATTATCAAGTAGTAATATGTAATGGTCATGTTCTAATATGTAATTTCAAGTTGTAATCTGTAATCGTCAAATTGTAATATATATTGGCAAGGTTGTAGTATATGATGGTCAAGTTGTAATACGACACGCACTGTCTTTGTTCCCTCCACAGGAAGCTCCTATGTAAGGATTGCACTTCTAAGTAAAAAAAAAAGCATCACTTATTTGCCATAACCATTAGGGTCTCCCAGACAAAAACAAACTAGAATTTCACAGATAATTTGTTTGCCTGCGCGAGACATCTTCTAGACCTCCCAAACGTTGACCCGTCTTTCCTATTATTATTATAGCTTTTTTATAGCGCTACTTTCATGCTTCTAGCATGCTCAGAGCGCTTTGGTCCAATCTCATTTGTGGATCAGTGGGGGGAGGGGAGGGGGTATCTAGGAGTTGGTTTTCCGTGCTGCCTTTAGGCGCTCAGTAAACACAACTCTGCCCGAGTTTGGTGTCGAACCTCGAGCCCCCTTCTAGGTAGCCACAGTTCATGCGCACTTGGCCTCTCGACCACGCTTCCTATTTGGACATTTGTCTGATAGACTTGTTATTGGTTCCAATAGAGTGATAGTGGAGGATTTAGGATAGATTTTAAAATGTGGAAGATAATGTCATGTTATTGTAAGCGGTAACATTAGTATTTCACCGTTTACAGTTCGTGTTACAAACAGTTGTGTTTCTAATTTAAAGATGGGATGTTGTTACTAACGTGTGGTGGTCTAAGCCAGTATGCGGGCTAAAAGATTGTAAGAAATATAGTACCTTGCGATAATATAACAAGGGTGTCATGCGGCCAGCACAACGACCAACCATCTTTACTTTTCCCCAACTAATGTTAGGTACCATTAGAGCTTGTTTAGAATCATTGGCGCCCTAAAAATTCCGAAATTTAAAAAAATCACTGTCTTCATCAGGATTCGAGTCCTGGACCCCCTCGGTTCAAGGAATATGCTACAAGAAAAAAAATACTTGGCGTCGGAGCTACATCAATAACCTATTTTATGGTACAAAAGAAGACCTACCAAACTGAAATGTCTAGCTGTAATGAACATTAATATTGCATTAGATACCTCAAAAGAAAAAAATGGATTTTTTTTATCCCCCTTTCCTAAGGCCAAATTCCAAACCTCTCTCCCTCGAAAAAAAAAATCCTGGCTACTCCAGAGAAAGAGAGAATGAGGGGGGAGAACAGATAGATATAGATAGATGGATATTTAGATAGATAGATAGATAGATAGATAGATAGATAGATAGATAGATAGATAGATAGATTGATAGATAAATAGATAGAGCTCGGAGGTTTTATAAATTACTCATTCGAATATATTAGAAACAGAGGAGGTGTCGCAAAGACATGGATGTTACGACTTTTAAATAGTCGATCTACTGGTCGAGCCACTCTCCATCCATTTCTCTCGAAGCTGACATTTTGAAAACTAACATCAGCAAGTTGGCAATACCGTGTCAAAGAGGCGTTAATTGTTGACTGAGCGGAAGCGATTGGGTCTACTTCGAGCCAATCTGGGAAACATGTTGCAGCAATGGCCTTGACATTGAACGCTATTTCCCATCTCCACTGAATTCACTGATACATAAGTATAGCAAACAGTCTCTCCCCTTCCCAATGAACTGTACCAGTACTTTTGTCTGTGCTTTCAATGTAGACTCAAGAGGGTTGTTAGTAAGTTGTGTCTCTATCTTGATGGTTATCGGAGTCTATATTTGTTAGCCTGTCGGATCAAGTTGAAACTTTAAACAATTATGTATTGTATCTAACAAAACACGAATCAATAAAAAGTTTAACGATTCGGTCCATATATTATTTCTAATGGAGGCGCGGTGGCTGAGCGGTAAAGCGCTTTGCTTCCGAACAGGGGTCTTGGGTTCGAATCCTTGTGAAGACTTGGATTTTTTATTTCGAGATTTTTGGGCGCCTTTGAGTCCAACCAGCTTTAATGAGCACTTGACAATAGCTGGGGGAAGTAAGGGCGGTTGGTCGTTGTGCTGGCCATATAACACCCTCGATTACCTTGGGCCACAGAAACAGATGACCTTTACATCATCTGCCCATTGATCACAAGGTCTGAAAGGGGAACTTTACTTTTTTTTTTAGGCCAATGGATGAAGCGTACTTGTGTAATCGGAGGAGAGGCAGATATAAGTTTTCTAACCTTCTGAAATAAAGATTTCAGTACTAAAGGGAAGTTACAAAAAAAACTATTGTAATAAGATACAATCTGTTAAGTTCATACTTTGTAGAATACTAATAATTCACTTTATGTCATTGATATCACTCACAATGCCTTTCTCCAGGGCCGGCCTTAGATAATTTAAAACCTAGTGTACTACAGCAATGACATTGGGCACAAGTTTCTTCTCTAAATATTGTTTTGAGTCCTATGCGAAGCCCCCCACCAATTGGACGCCCTAGTTGGCTGCCCAATTTGCCTATACCTAATCGCGGCCTCCCACTATCCCTCACAATACTCTCCACACACACAGAAACACAATATCTCTCCGAATTTTACTTTGGCAGTAATGTAAACCACATTATGACATGAAAGAGGACCCCAACAATGTATTCTAAATTGAAAGAAAAGGAACGAGAGAAATTATTGACCCGTCTAAATGTGAATGATACGCTTTCTTTTTTTCCCTGACCTACCATTGGACGGGTCAATAACTAGTTCAGATCTGAGATAAACGTTTAGATAAAGATTGAAATAACTAGCTCTGTATCTGAGATGAACTGCGCAGTGGTTTCTTGGATCAGACAGTTGAACATAGAATTTTATCGAAGTATAGCCTTGGACCAGTAATTCGATCGAGACTCACAATACAGTCCTCACGACTCTACTCTCTGATTCCATCCAACGATTCAAGATGTCGCTGCTTCCGGTTTCCATCTTTCGGAATATTTGAACATTTCGGAACATGTGATGTTTCAACCGGCTGTGTCCAGACCTACTGTAGGTCAAAGTTCATTAGTTACTTACGTTCATGTCTCTTAATAACCGTTTGATTGTCAAAAGAGTTGAGCCGAGGCTCTTCGAACTCTAGACGTGTAAGCCTGCTTGAACAAAACGTTCTGTCTAGAAGAGATCCAAGTCAATGTCTATGTAAGACATTGGTATTTCCGACGTATCCGGCACTCACGGCGCATGGACTAGAATAGATGGCCGAAGGCCGAGCACACTGGGAACCCCCGCCAATGTCCTATGTTGTACAAGCTAACCGTGCAGGACTCGCCATTAATATAACAGTCCCTTGAGGAACAGAGCATGAATTATCGACAGGGACGGGGAAGCTCTCTTTCAACTCCGCACCGTGCAATGGGAAAGCTTTCGCATTCCCTCGGACAGTCCCGCAGGAGTTTTGTTTTGCTATTCATTTAGCCTAACCACTTCCTTAAGTAATCATTTCCACCCGGGTGCCACGTTGGGGCAGAACAGAGAATAGCATACCCGGGCTCTTAATAACCAAATGTCACAATGGTGCAAAGATTAATTTTAGGGACATCACCAATAACTTTTTATTTGTTTTTTGTCTTTTACAATACCTCTATTCAAGTCACAACTTCATGGAGGGAGGAAGATGATCTCGAATACTGCTCTAACGATTTCCCTATGAATTAAATAGTTTATGTATATCGCTAAAAAAAAGAATTACCAGCTTGTTGACCACATGGGGAAAACTCTAGTTTGAACGTTATAATTTTTCAAAGTAAAGAATAAATAAATGTAAATGTCGTGAATTAGCTTGTTTGGATTGACACCCCTTAGTGTTTGTTTACACTTGTTAGCCTGTGTACTGACCGTATTTCGTGTTGTGATTTCTACTACGTGTGCAGTTGTTTAGCGTTATTATTAAGTACAACAATAAATTTGGCTAGAGACTAATTCTAGGTCTAGATCTACATCGGTTTTGAGAGGACTATCGCGTTATGGAAAGGAATATCACGTTCGGGAATTTCTTTATGTGAGGTTTTATTGGTTGAAGAGTTTAACAATGAAAAAATCTTTTAAACCTAACGTTGATGAATTTTAGGAGAGAAACAATCACTGAATCATTTGCATAAACTATGTGGCTTTTTAAACAAGTTTTTTTAAAATGTTTTTTTTTGTTTAAAAAAAAACACTACATCTCATCTTCTTATATTATAAATTACAGAGGTCTCTTCACAAAAGAAGATAATTAACTCCTACGAGTATCTAGTTATTGCTTTTCCTGGCTGATTCAGGCAACGCGCTCTATGCTCTATTGTCTCTAACGGATGATTTTACTAATGGTGTTACTCTAGGTAAAAGTGAATAAGTGGATATTCATAAGTTGTATATATAATCCTCCTTCGTGATTGAAGATGAGCACATTTCTCATATCCTATGGACTCTTTGCTTTAAAAAGCCAGATACAATTCATAAGTTATAATTCTCAAGGCTCTATCTTGGGTCTGTTGTACTTTGTTAATTTGTACTGGGTGCTTCCAAACAGAAGTCAAAGCCTTGCAGTATGTTTCTCTGACTTATTCAGCGAAACTTTTATTTCAAGTCATTCAACACACAAGTAATACGATCAAACACTAGTTTCTTGCTTTTCTGGATTTTTATCTCTTTCATGTTGTACCGGGGTAGCCTAGCAGGCACACTTTCTTAGACCCAATTAAATCCCAAACTCGTTTTTTTTTCAACTAAATTCGAAATAATTAAACATACATTTAATATAAACATAAACTGTGTTTAAAAAACACAGATGTATTCAATACATTTATGTAAACTCCTAAGCAGTCCAATGAAAGGTCAAACTGATTTGACCTGTTAGTTAACGCTTGGGGGGGGGGGGGGGGGTCATTGAAATGTCATCAAGAACTCTATCGATCCTTGATCTTGTGGGAGAGTCTGGTCTATGGTATGGTTCAGGGGCAGCGTCGGCATTTTACACAATTCTTGAATGGCTAAGGATAATTAGATTCGTTACTTGGCCAAATGGACGGTCGTATGACCCTTTGTTAACCCCATGTTTAAAGATTGCTGATCATCCTGTAAGATAAAATACTAGAAAAACTCTTTTATAACATTTATCAGAGTAACAAATGCATGTTGGGAAGAGAAATGGTAGCAAAAGCTTAAAAAAAAAAAAAAAAAAAGCCACATTTCAAAAAAAGTATATTAAAAGTACATGAATGATATGAAGAGATTTATGTCTCAGTAGCACAGTCAACCATATGTCGCTGGCAGCCTTCAAATCTACTGTTTTAGTGTTTTCAACACCACCACATCATTCTGGAAAAATATTAAACAAAGCTTAGCCTATCTGACCAATCGGATCTCCGTAGGGAATCGAATACTGTGAAGGATCGTATAGGATTCGTGTGTTCTGGGTCCACTAAATTCAATATTGACACTGTTTACTAAACGTAATCACTTGGTGTGACCATTAGGCGACTGCGACTGCTTATTAGAACATTTATGTCTACCGTTTACAACGGCAACTGCCTGGGGGATTTGTTTCTCTTAAATGAGAAATGTGTCAGGTCGACGGCTAAAATTAAGTTCCCCATTCAGATGATGTCAAGGTCATCTGTTTCTGTGGCCCACGGTTAACGAGGGCGTCATGTGGCCAGCACAACGACCAACCACCTTTTACTTTTCCCCAACTAATGCCAGGTACCCATTAGAGCTGAGTGGACTCTGAGATACCCAACGATCCCGGAATTAAAAGTCATAGTCTTTACTGCTCAGTCACCGACGACTAAAAAGCTGTTAGGAATTTTATTTTTTGTGTGGAAATATAATTCTAAAACCACTTAAATGCCTCAAACTTAAATGGGCTTGAGCTTCCAAAATCCTCCACAGGCTTGCCCTATTGCCCTTCTGTTGGAAGTTTCCCCGAAGTTTCACAATCGCAATAACATAATATTTTTGCAATTTTGTTTCAACCCAGGTGTGAGACGCAACAGGAGGGCCTGTTAATTCTGCACTATCACAGTACTAGGACAGGATACTATCCCCTGGTCAAAGGTAAGCTGGCTAGACTACATTTCTTGACATCTATAATAGTAAAGTTAAATAAATGTCTCTGTGGGAAGAACTTTAACTGCACCCACCTTGACGAAGTTATTCAAGCTGCAAGTCCAATGTCAGTTAAAGTTCTTTATTGGGATTCCCATTCGCACGTCAGTCTACTGTTTATTTACTTTCATTTGTAAGATCCCGTTTATATTCTTGAAGGAAATCAATACAGCGAGAGAGAAAAAGAAGAGAAAACAATATGAAGAAATGTGGTGGCAATACAATGGAACCGTAAGAAAGAACGCAAGAAAAACGAAGAGAGAAAGATTGGGAAAGATTTTGAAACAAAAAGACAAAAAAAATGTCAATGACGCCATATTGAAAGGTCACTGTCGCTAACTAAAAAATAAAAGTTAACTTTGTGCCTTTGAGTCCACCCCGCTTTATTGGTACCTGACATTAGTTGGGAAAAAGTAAAGGCGGTTGGTCGTTGTATTTGACACATGACACCCTAGTTAACTGTGGGCCACAGAAACAAATGACCTTTACATGATATTGCTCTTTCTGTCTCGGAAGACAATCCATGCACCCAGATGAAACACTGGTTCTTTCTTTCCTCTCGAGATGGTGCAGACACGAGTATAAGAAGTTGTAACTAATTATATTATTAGTAATTATCTCTGTATATATATATATTTGACAAATGTATTGGATGACTGTATTATAAAAAAAAAAATATTAATAATTCAAAGGTGAAATTGCAAAAGGTTTAAAAGAAAAAAAAAATTTCAAGTAATTTTAACCGTGAAAAAAGAAAGAGAACTCTAGCCCATTGTTTACTTTCTCCCGAGATGATTAGTCTTTCTTTGATAACGCTGGGACTATGTTAAAAAAGAGATCTTTTTATTCTTTAGAGATTTGCTTTTTTTTTATGCTTTATGAATGAGTTTGTATGGATGAATCCGGTGCAACAGGAAATAAGATTTGTTAGGTTTAGATTATTGATGGATTTCGTTCTGCTCAATCCGCAGTAGTCTTATAGCATACATAAAGTCACATGTGCGTTACATAGGCACGTAGTGCAGTGGTTATAGAAAGACCTATAGCGCGTCCAATATTTAATTCTAGCCAAATTTAATTTTTTTTTAATTTTTTTTTTTACTTTGAAAAATTATAACGGCCAAACTAGAGTTTTCCTTGTGTTGCCAACAAGCTAGTAATTCTTTTCCGAACTATATACATCAACTTTCAAATTTCTAGAAAAATTATAAGAGCCGTTTTAGAGAATCGCGTCCACCCTATCTCGCCCAACCAGAAAGTTTCACTACTCCGAAAATGTGACTTTAATAATGATAACAATAATAATAAGCATTGTCTTTGATTCCGAAGATTAATGAGGAATGCAGTATTTCCCGTGGCTACGCAGCCCCAGCTGTGACCTACATAGAGGTATTGTAAGAAGCACATCCGGGTTAATCAGAATCTGATGATTGTTTTTTTTTTCTTATAGCGAAAATCTGATCCAGTTTTGCAAACTTTATTTTTAAACAATTATTCCCATGACATGTAAATCTACATTAGGGATAATGGACGGATATTTCCATTGGCGTATTTTCATTTTGGCGTCTTTTTGAATGTGTTACACATATCAAGAAAGTTTCAGAACCAGCTGTAGTTCTAATCAACGAAAATATCAGACCAGCTGTAGTTCTAATCGACAAAAATATCAGACCAGCTGTAGTTCTTATCGACAAAAATATCAGACCAGCTGTAGTTCTTATCGACTAAAATCACATAACTAGCTGTAGTTCTAAGCAACAAAAATCTCAGAACCAGCTGTAGTTCGAAGCAATAAAAATCTCAGAACCAGCTGTAGTTCTAATCAACAAAAATGTCAGAACCAGCTGTAGTTCTAATTAATTAACGAAAATCTCAGAGACAGCTGTAGTTCTAATCGACAAAAATATCAGACCAGCTGTAGTTCTTATCGACAAAAATATCAGACCAGCTGTAGTTCTTATCGACTAAAATCACATAACTAGCTGTAGTTCTAAGCAACAAAAATCTCAGAACCAGCTGTAGTTCGAAGCAATAAAAATCTCAGAACCAGCTGTAGTTCTAATCAACAAAAATGTCAGAACCAGCTGTAGTTCTAATTAACGAAAATCTCAGAGTCAGCTGTAGTTCTAATTAACGAAAATCTCAGAGTCAGCTGTAGTTCTAATTAACAAAAATCTCAGAACCAGCTGTAGTTCTAATTAACAAAAATCTCAGAAGCAGCTGTAGTTCTAATTAACAAAAATCTCAGAACCAGCTGTAGTTCTAATTAACAGAAATCTCAGAACCAGCTTTAGTTCTAATTAGCAAAAATCTCAGAACTAGCTGTAGTTCTAAGCAACAAAAATCTCAGAACCAGCTGTAGTTAGAAGCAATAAAAATCTCAGAACCAGCTGTAGTTCTAATCAACAAAAATGTCAGAACCAGCTGTAGTTCTAATTAATTAACGAAAATCTCAGAGACAGCTGTAGTTCTAATCAACAAAAATGTCAGAACCAGCTGTAGTTCTAATTAACAAAAATCTCAGAACCAGCTGTAGTTCTAATTGACAAAAATCTCAGAACCAGCTGTAGTTCTAATTAACAAAAATCTCAGAACCAGCTGTAGTTCTAATTGACAAAAATCTCAGAACCAGCTGTAGTTCTAATCCTCAAAAATCCCATCCATCTGAAAAGCAACAAAAAACAAAAATCTCATCACCGGCCAGTTCAATAACATCATTCCGACTCTTATGTCTGAGATCAATTAATGAGTTAATTATGCTGAAAAAAATGTAACTTTTCTAGGACCTCGTCACAGCGCCATATTTTAGGTCAGGCAATTTAATTATTTTGTTGAATGCAGTCTCTCGTTAAGTATGACTCCGAGTTTGGTTGATTTAAAAAAAAAAAAACAATAGCGAATCATTCTGTCGATATACTCAGGCGTTATTTGTGTGTTCGACTGTACGTAGACCAAAGGCGTTATTTCTGTGTTCGGTTCGACTGTACGTAGACCTAAGGCGTTATTTCTGTGTTCGACTGTACGTAGACCTAAGGCGTTATTTCTGTGTTCGGTTCGACTGTACGTAGACCTAAGGCGTTATTTCTGTGTTCGGTTTGACTGTACGTAGACCTAAGGCGTTATTTCTGTGTTCGGTTCGACTGTACGTAGACCTAAGGCGTTATTTCTGTGCTCGGTTCGACTGTACGTAGACCTAAGGCGTTATTTCTGTGTTCGGTTCGACTGTACGTAGACCTAAGGCGTTATTTCTGTGTTCGACTGTACGTAGACCTAAGGCGTTATTTCTGTGTTCGATTGTACGTAGACCTAAGGCGTTATTTGTGTGTATGGCTGTACGTAGACCTAAGGCGTTATTTGTGTGTACGGCTGTACGTAGACCTAAGGCGTTATTTGTGTGTACGGCTGTACGTAGATCTAAGGCTTATTTAAACTTTAACCCAAGATTGTTATCGAATTTGCACTATATTTTTATATAAAGACATTCTTTTTCTTCTTCATTCTCATTGTTCTGTTGGAGTGTTCAGACGACTAGACCAATACATGAAATGAACTGCGCTGTGGTTTCCAAATCAGGGAGCTCTCCATATAGTTTTCTTTCTATCGGGGTGATTTGGGGGGGGGGCAGTGTTTTATACGAGCCTCTTAGTAAAGAGAGCAGTTTTGGAGGACGTCGTCGGCATTCTCTGGTGATACTCCACATGGGCAGATTTCACTGGTTCCAAATTTGAGCTTCCGGTACATGTGTTGTCGCATTCTGTTGTGTCCGGTCCTGAGTCGAAAGATTAGAAACCAGAAATTATACATACTATGTCTTTACCAAATTTAAGAGTAATATACTAAGTAGAGGAAGACTAAGATCATAAATTAAAACTAAAAACGCTCTTTCTTCCCCAGTGCTATTAGAGCATGGAATGGGTTGCCTGAGACTGCCAGGAAAACCGATGACTTGGCATAATTTAAGTCATTGGTTAACATGCATGACTAGATTGACCCAGGAATACACGTAGGACATAATCATCTTCTTTTTTTAAAGTAACGTCTGTATTTTTATAAGATAAGATAAGATAAGATAAAAATACTAAGGCTAAAACTGAAAGAAGCCAAATGTTAAAATACTTTTTTTTTTAAACACTATAATACTATGGGATGCAGCATACAATCTCTCAATAATGGAAGGCTAGTCTCACCTTTTTCTATATAAACCGAAATTAATTAATTACCTCTTATTGATTAACTAATTGGCTGATTTTTGACGGATTCGTGCATTGTCTAGTCGTTCAAAATTTCAACTTAATCCAATGGTAAGTTTGAGAACAAACATCTAAAAGAATCCACCCAGACAGACAAGAGTAAGTTGACATAGGCTTTGTAATAAATACCAGGACTGGGGCTAAGACTTAAGAATAAGACTTAAAACTTTTTTTATTTTAACTGGAAGTGTGCTTTCACTATAATGATCAGTTCTCATCACAGCAAAACAGTACACCAAACAGTACCCGAAACAGTACACCAAACAGAACACAAACACAAAACAACATCAAAACTGGAGGACAGACCGGACATATAAATGATTCATTTATTGACTCAAACACGCAGATCTTGATCTTGATCACGTGACACAATCAACAAGCAACTCTCGTGGAGTCCCACACTGTGAGGAACATGCGAGTTTTTACAAAGCTTACATCAAGTCTGTCTGTCTATTTGTCTGTCTGTGGTAAAAGTTTGTCCATGTTTTCTACCACACCCATTCTCGGATTTAGTTGAAACTTCGCACAATTATTTATTGTCATGGACAAGACATGAATCAATACAAAAAATTAGCCAATTAATTGCTAGTGTTTATTTTTTTTTTTATACTAACAAGGGAAATTAATAATTCAGTATTCATGGTTAAAAACAGGTGGGGTTGCGTCCCTTTCGATAATTTAACTCCTTACTTTGGTCACACCCATTGTCGGATCAAGTTTAAACTGTAAACAATTATACATTGTACCCAACAAAACAAGAACCAAGTACACAAATTAACTATTATTAATGGTTCTTTCTCTAAGATTAGCTTTAAAAAAATTTTTTTTTTTTAAATATTTGCTTATTCAGTCTATCACATCGATTGAATTAGAAATTCAGTTAATTACAGCATAATGATGGTCTTCGGCAGTGGGCTTCCAGATGACTCTAGCTTTTTTTTTTATTATAGCTTTTATATAGCGCTACTTTCATGCCGGTCCTGAGACTGTCTTCAGCGAAGTTACAAAATAATTACAAGGTTATTATTACTGCAGAACGAGACAGCTGGAGGTCACTTACAAAGGCCGCGGGATACATATTTGAGACCAAATGAAAATCCGCTGCCGAGGACAGACGTAGGCAGGAAACGAAAATCTAAATCGACCACTGTCGGGCAATGGCTATGCCTGTGCTAGGTAGGTTACAGCTAGGGCTGCGTAGCCACGGGAAATACTGCATTCCTCATTAATATTCAGATTTGAAGACAAGCCTTATTATTATTATTATCACTTATAAAGTAAATGTCACCGAGTACTGAATATTTGAAACAGTGCGGTATTCACTTCAGAGAGACAGCTGTTAGCCTAACAGTGCCTCTTACGTTGCTGAGTCTTATTGTATAGTACAGTGACGCCCAACCTAATTCGACCAGCGGGCCACTTCGCGGGCAGGATCTGGCCCGCGGGCCGTACTTTGGGCATCACTGGTATAATATATGGGAATACAGTTTCGTAATAAAAAATAAAATATTATTTATTTTGTTTTATTTTTTTTTAATTAAATAAATAGAATTGGCAAAAAAAAAATGTATTGTAAAAAACAAAACAAAAAAAACAAACATATACAGCAAAAAAAACAAGACAAAACAAGACAAAACAAGACAAGACAAGATCGATTGTTTTAAATTATTTTAAAAGTGAACCAACCGGCGCTACTATAATTGGTGTACTTTTGACTGGCGTCAACATTTGTCATCGTTCTCTAGTGTGGGGAGTTAAGTCTAGTACCCGACTTAAGGCAATTTGTCTCCTTAGTTACTACAGAGAGTATGAGTTTTCTCCCTTGGGGTTTTATCTAAGTCCCCATGTATTAGACTGAGACTGTAGGATTGTGTGGTTGAGATTTTTATGTTTGAACCTTCAGACCGTATCTGAGCACCCAAACTCCACCGTATTACCGGAGATACTTATTTAAGTGATAAATTTGGTACAATGAAAATGGTAAGTGTAACAACTGATGGAGCCCGTGCTTTGACTGAGGAAAACAGTTTGTTAATACAATTAAAGAACAATATCCCAACCATAAACTCTACATGGCAAAATTTATGCAAAGTCGCATTAATTATCAAACATATTATTGACCTAGATATTGTGATAGTAAGTGTATCATTTCAGCGTTCATCTCAGAAGTGGAGACCCCCCAAAATCCTACTGGGTAAAAACACCGAATGGGATAACATACCGAAGAAATAGAAGAATGTTAAGAGACACATGTACAACATCAAGGGCCATGCCTGATATTTTTTAAATGGACACCCCAGAGACAGTCATTAATGGTCAAACCACACAGCCAGAGAACGTGAGCGATACAAATGTGCAACAGGAACAGACTAACACTACCAATCCGCCGCCAGTAATAACTCGATATGGTAGGCAAGTGCGGCCACCAGTACGTTACCCTGACGCAGATAATTAGATACATGTATATCTTTTTATCATTATGCAATTTTGGTTTAATTGATGTCTCTATTTGTAAACCTAGACTCTTATTTTTTTTTTTACTACACATTTTATAATTAATATTGTTACTGTTGATAATATTATCAATTAAACATTCTGTTGAGTTTAACATGTATTCAGTTTACTAATTTGTTTATAGTGAGACAGAGACATCATTTGTATAGTTAATTGATATCTCAAAGCTTTCAAGGAGTGAGATGTGATAGTAAGTGTGTGTGTTTTGGGTAGCTGGTAGTGCAGTGTGTGTGCCTGTGTATGAAATGACCAGTGGACCTTGAGTGTACATGCTTGAGTGAACAGCAGTGTGTCAGGACTGTGTGTAAAAGGAGGTCAGTTTAGAGAACACAAGTGGCTGAAGTAAAGAACATAAATAGAGACTAATAAAACCATTGTGTTTATTGAAGCTCGTGTTGTTCTATTGTCTATTACAGATATCTCAGTGATCAAACTTATCAGAGCTAGGGGTCAGGCAGTTCCGAGAAGTACTTGAGGATTTGTAAACTTAACAGTCCGATGTTCGGTTTCACAGTAATATCCGCTGTTTTCAGGCCTCCCCGTCATGTGACCAAGTCACGTGATGAACTTAAGCCAATGCTTTGCAATACGTCGTCCAAATTTAGATCCTAAAGACAAAATAACTAACACTGCTTACACAAAATACTTTATTTAGTTTAAATATGACTTTATGTTCTTTCCAGGTCTTCTATCTGCAGTAGCCCGGGAGATCTTCAATCAGAACATCGACATTGTCTTTGTCAGCAGCAACAGAGAGTTCGTGGGTCAAGGTCGTGACCAGGAACACGTGATATTTCACGTGTCTATACCCCATAACACCGAGACAAAAATGTCTTCCATCGACATTGCAGACAACACTAGAACAGCTTTGAGTCCGGCGCAGAAACAAGACATCATGTAGGTCTGTAGACGATAGAATGTCATGTAGGTCTGTAGACGATAGATGTCATGTAGGTCTGTAGACGATAGAATGTCATGTAGGTCTGTAGACGATAGATGTCATGTAGGTCTGTAGACGATAGAATGTCATGTAGGTCAAGATGTCAAGTAGGTCTCTAGGAAACAAAACGTCAATTAGATCTATATTCCGGGCTGGATTTAACTATGTAGAGGCCCCGGGGTAGAAATTTAATGAAAATCCACTAATTAATTTAAAAATACTACCTAAAAGCACGCGCTATTTTATAAAAGAAAGACTGCACTTGCAAATTCAATTTAATTTTCATTAAATCCTGCCCTGTCTATATTACAAGATGTAATATAAGATTCTGTATACCCCAAAACTCCAAATGATCTTCTGTTTATTTGTTTGACTAAAATATTTACTTTCTGTGTAACAAGACACTCAGGTTATTGGACCTCTATATTGAAGTATCAAACCGTAACCTTTTATGATATAAATTTCATGTTTGCCACTATATAAATCGGTTTCAAATGTCATGTAATTCTAATGTTTGGTTTAGCAATTCTATCGTTTGATAATGCGTTTGTTTTTTGTAATTTGTTCATTTTTGCAATTTGTTCGCTTCTGCAATGTGTTCGTTTTTGCAATGTGTTCTTTTTTTTAATTTGTTTTTGTTTTGTTTATGTTTATTAGTTGTTTTTTTCGTTAGATTGTAAACTTCAGTTGTTCCTCCTTAAAGTGAAAATATTTACCTCCTAGGCCATACCTCCTGCTGGTTGACAGGGAATGATAGTAAGCGGATTCGAACTTGTGTCGATTGACCGAATCGCAAACCCCAAGACAAGAAAGTTATTATAGGAATGTATCTCCCCTCTTCAAGATACTTTATTTTTATTCATCGCTTAGTTTTCTGTTTTTCTTTTTGCTTTTCGATGTCAGATTTCAGCCAGTGACTCTCAACAAGGAACAATTCGCCACGGCGTTCCCTTACCACCTTATCTTCGACGAAGAGCTCCGCCTTCTCCAGTACGGCAAGAGCGTGGCCAGACTGTCCCCGGTACGACTTAGAGAGGGGATCCCCGTCAATACCGCCTTTGCCATCACCTACCCACGTATCGCCTTCACTGTAGAGAATGTCCGCAGGTTCATCAACGCCATCTTTATCTTGACCGTTGTCCCTCGGGTGGCCAGAGAAGGACAGCAGCAGAACCAGTTCAGCATGAAAGGTAAGTTTCTCACTGACCTATAGATATTACTTGTTTTGAATAATTTGTAAAGTCTTGATTTAAGTTGCGTTTATTAGTGTTCAAATTAACTTAATCATTCATCTTAATCTGTGAATCCCCTCTTGCCCAAACGCGATGAAACCCACACCTGCCAAGGTTGGTACGTCACGTACTATTGACCCCTGATGGTCGTGGGCCCGGGTTTTTTGAACCCCTTCGTGCCGCCATGGATGCTACGCCACTGACCAGAGTGCCTTTACCTATAATTATGGGAAGCAAACCAGTCCGTACAAGATAGATTACTTTACGGTCATTTGTTGTTACATCTTCAAGCTTTAGAAATTATCAACATATCAAAATATAAAATCAACCCCTCAGCACATCGATAGCACAGTTATTATATTATTATTCGTTATAAAATATTCAATATTACAAATTGATTTATTTACACTTTAAAAAACAAAAATCGAAGTGCAAACATATAAGCTAGGCTGAATTATTTTTTTTTTCATAGCACTAGCCTATATATTTATATATAATTGAATTATGATTGGTACATGGAAGATTGATCATTCCATTATTTATTAAATCTTAGTCTGAAAAGTGAAACAAAAATTATAAATTGAATTCCATCTCTTTTGACCTGAGTGGAGTAAAAAAGATAAACGATTTTAATATAAACAAAAAAAATAGTTCAGAATAAATGCAGTTGAAAAAAAAAAAAAGATTTTAATAAAGTCTTAGGATCGAGTTCAATTAATATCATGGATTACTGTCACTGACATCTTCCGTGGCAATAGCAAAATGACGCCTTTACTATGTCAAATGATCTTTATATCCTTAGGTCAGATGATCTTTGTCATTAGATCAAATGATGTTTATGTCCTTAGATCAAATGATCTTTATGTCCTTAGATCAAATGATCTTTATGTCCTTAGATCAATTGATCTTTATGTCCTCATATAAAATGATCTTTATGTCCTCAGATCGAATGATCTTCACGTCCTTAGATCAAATGATCTTTATGCCCTTATATCAAATGATCTTTATATCTTTAGACAAAATGATCTTTATATCCTTAGATCAAATGATCTTTACATCTTAAGATCGAATTATCTTTTTGTCTTTAGGCCAAATGATCTGGCTGAAAGACACGCGCCTGGTCATTTTCGTGGGCTCGCCCAGGCTGACGTCACTGAAGGAAATGAAGAAGATGAACATCTACATGGCGGACATTCCCTTGTATGACGTCACCAGGGAGATGGTGCTGCTGTACCAGCAGCGGAGTGCCGAGATTGACATTACGTAAGTACATCTAGACTTTATACGCATTCAGAACCACCAGTTCATAAAGCGAATTCCAAGGTCTATCTCTACATTATTGCCGAATTCCGAAATATCCTCTTCAAATTTAGATGCATAGTAACTTAAGGTCAACATTAGCTAATGAATCTTATACGCTTTTTATATACCTAATTAGCAATTTTATAATCTGAAACAGTCGTAAAGACACACAGAGGATCCTTTTAGTGACTAGTCGAATACTCAACAGACAATCTTGGACAATCTAATAAGCTTATTAGTAAGCAAAAGATTACAAAGAGAGTTACTGTTTAACACAAACTCATGTGTGCCCCCCCGAACACCTCACCAGTGGGTCATCTTTTTGGTAAGACTTGCAGGCAAAAAGGAAGGATACAATATTTACCATTTTCAGTTTGCGTATCAGATGTCTACGTAGTTGTACTGTTTGGCCTATGTATTTGTGTCGAGTCAGTGTTTGGCTTACGTTCGAAAGGGTCAAGACTTTGGAATCTTATGATAAAAAATGGCTTGAAAACAATTTTAATTTGCATAATTAATTTTAAAAATAAAAGGGTTCGCTTCCAGGATGCCAAGTGTTACCAATGGACCTATATTATTGGCATGATACAGCCCATGATGAAATCGGATTTTCAATAGCGATTGTAGTTTTTGAGACCTAAACGTGACAAGCAGGGGACGAACAGACAACATAAAACAAAAAGAGGCTTTTCCCAATGTGAGGTACTCAAGGACATCAATCTCCCACCATTTTTAAAATAATCTGCTAACAAACAAACAACTATTCGAATGAAATTTCCTTTCAGCAAAGAACTGGACGAGACTACGGCGGAACTAAAGAGAATGTCCCGACAGCTGGAGCTAGAGAAACAGAGAACTGAGAAACTCCTGTATCAAATGCTTCCGGAGAAAGTCGCCAACCAGCTAAAGAACGGGGAGGAAGTAGAGGCAGGTAAATGGTCAGATAAATGTAAGTTTATTTCGTGTGACTCTGTATCCTCTAGCTCTGTATCATCGAGCTCTGTATCATCGAGCTCTGTATCATCTAGCTCTGTCTGTATCATCTAGCTCTGTATCATCTAGCTTTATATCTTATAGCTCTGTATCCTCTAGCTCTGTATCATCGAGCTCTGTATTCTCTAGCTCTGTATTCTCTAGCACTGTATCATCTAGCTCTGTATCATCTAGCTCTGTCTGTATCATCTAGCTCTGTATCATCTAGCTTTATATCTTATAGCTCTGTATCCTCTAGCTCTGTATCATAGAGCTCTGTATCATCTAGCTCTGTCTTTTTATCTTCTAGATCTGTACCATCTATCTCTGTATCATCTATCTCTGTATCATCTAGCTCAGTATCTTCTAGATCTGTACCATCTATCTCTGTATCATCTATCTCTGTATCATCTAGCTCAGTATCTTCTAGCTCTGTATGTATCTTCTAGCTCTGTATCAACTAGCTGTGTATTTTCTAGCTGTGTATTTTCTAGCTCTGTATCTTCTAGCTCTGTATCATCTAACTCTGTATCATCTATCTCTATATCATATAGCTCTGTATCTTCTAGCTCTGTATCATCTAGCTCTGTATCCTCTAGCTCTGTATCATCTGTTTATCATCTATCTCTGTTAGTCTCTGTATCATCTATCTCTGTATCATCTCTGTATCATCTTTGGTTTCTTATAGTTATAATGTTTTTTGTTTGGTGTAATGCACAAATTGTAAGACAAATTTCCGTACGGACAATAAAGATTATTATTATTATTATTATTATCATATCTGTATCATCTCTCTCTGTATCAACCAGCTCTGTATCACTTAGCTCTGAATCATCTCTGTATCATCTAGCTCTGTGTCATGTAGCTCTGTCTATATCATCTATCTCTGTTTCATCCAGCTATATGTCATGTAACTGGATGTCACGAAGATCCATGTCGTGTAAGCTATGTCACTTTATATCACGTAGCTGTATGTTAATGGACTCTAATATCCCGATCCATGGACACTTGGTTTATTGACAACACTGGAGAAGATACTTTTAAATCATGGAGAATTTAATAAATGTAACCATGATTACAAACAATTACATTTACTATTTGACTTATTCTCTACTTCAAAAGTTTCATTTTTAGCGGCCCCCGAAAAGGGAAAAGACGCTATTAGTTGTGGAATGTCTGTCAGTCTGTCCGTCTGTCCTTCCGTCCCATTTAGATCTCCTAAACTAGAAAAGCTATTGAAAATCCAACATCACAAATATTTTAGACCATTCAAAGTTCTGATGCAACGGCTACTTTTTTTTTTATGAAAGTGAAAAATCTAATTTTTAAAATCAGTTATGCAAGCATTTTTTAAAGAAAAAAAGCTAATTAGTATGATGTATTATAAGTTAGACCTAATTTAAAACGAATAGTAATCTTATAATCATTTTCCTGAGCTTTTTCTTTACAAGCATAAGTAAAAATTTTGAGGATATGAATTTAGAGATTGAGCCTTTTCAAAACAATTAGATTATAAGACTTAGTCCAGGGGAGGCGCGGTGGCTGAGCGGTAAAGCCCTTGGCTTCCGAACCGGGGGTCCCGGGTTCGAATCCTGGTGAAGACTGGGATTTTCAACTTTGGAATTTTGGAGCGCCTCTGAAACCACTTAGCTCTAATGGGTACCTGACATTGGTTGGGGGAAAATAAAGGCGGTTGGTCGTTGTGCTGGCTACATGACACCCTCGTTAACCGTAGGCCACAAAAACAGATGAACTTTACATCATCTGCCCTATAGACCACAAGGTCTAAAAGGAGAACTAGTTAGGCCAGGTTCACATCTAAATTTATATTCACTTTCACCTATCTTTTGATCTACTGGACCGTTGGGGCGCTACACAAAACCTTCATTCTCCATTCTTACCTCTCATTTGTCTTTGATATAATTTCATTCGGATGTTCTTTCTGAAAATATTAAAGCCTGCCTGGGTGGACCACTTCGGGGGGGCCGATTTTGAGTTTGTGTTTCCACACAAACTGTCTTTTGTAACCTTGTTTTTTTATCTGTCTTTTTTTGTTGTTGTTTTTTTTTTAGAGAAGTTTGACCAGGTGACAGTTTTGTTTAGTGATATCGTCAATTTCACTACCATCGCCGCGGCCTGCTCGCCCATGGAAGTGGTCAGTCTATTGAACGAGCTCTACCACAGGTTTGATAAAATGACCAACAAACACAGCGTCTATAAGGTGGGCCATAAGTTGTAGAGTAACTAGGTTATGTCCGCTTTTGATGGTGGTCAGTCTACTGAGTTAGTTTTACCGAATAAGACTAAGACTAAGACTGCTTTATAGATTCATATGGAAATTTGTTGTGATTACAAGGACTCTTTTCTTATATAAAGACAACACAACATGGTTTGATTATCAATTAACTAAGAATTGTAAGGAGAAGCAGTTACCCAAAACTCAGTCTTATGTGTTAGTCAGTCTTCTGAATCAGCTCTACGACAGCTATGGTTTGATTAGTATAGTAGTAACTCAGTAAGCTTGTGCTCATTGTCACGTATCTTTTTGTTGAACTTGAAGACTTTAAGATCCCTGTTTGTAATTCACTTAGTTTTATATCACGAAGATTCCTGTTTGTAATTCGCGTAGTTTTGTGTCACAAAGATCCCTGTTTCTAGTTCTGTGTCACGTAGTTTGTGTCATGAAGATCCCTGTTTGTAATTATGTGTCACGTAGTTTTGTGTCACGAAGATCCCAGTTTGTAATCCTATGTCACGTAGTTTAGTGTCACAAAGATCCCAGTTTGTAATTCTGTGTAACGTAGTTTTGTGTCAAGAAGATCCCTGTTTGTAATTATGTGTCACGTAGTTTTGTGTCACGAAGATCCCTGTTTGTAATTATGTGTCACGTAGTTTTGTGTCAAGAAGATCCATGTTTGTAGTTCCATGTCACGTTGTTTTTGTGTCACGAAGATCCCTGTTTGTAGTTCTGTTTCACGTAGTTTTTGTGTCACGAAGATCCCTGTTTGTAATTCTGTGTCACGTAGTTTTTGTGTCACGAAGATCCCTGATTGTAGTTTTTGTGTCACGAAGATCCCTGATTGTAGTTCTGTCACGTAGTTCTGTTTCACGAAACGAGTTTTACAACCAATTGATTTGATGACCTCATTATGTAAGTTTATAAGGGTAGGCCATTAGACATGTAGATCTATTTATTATTTATTTAATTTAGGGACCAGATCGTATAGTAATGTCAGGGCTGATTCCACACCCAGTCCTCCCCTGGTCACATGAAACCAGAAACTAAAGGTTTGAAATGGAAGTTGGGTGCTCTTTTTTCTTTAAACTTTTTTATTTTCAGTTTTTTTCTTTGCAACAGACTCTTTGCGCCTGGTCTTACGTCCTTTGGAATTGAAGTTCATGCAACCTTCAAGTTATGCCCCAAATTTAGACCTCTAAAAGAAGACCTATTTATTCATATCTTCATTAGATGGAACTCTAAAGAAAAGACAAATGACTAATGCAAACTCATTCAAGATATAGTAATTGCAAGCAATTTAATGATTTCTTTTATAATATGCTGAAAGCATTTGACCTATTTAATGTATTCTTTCCATGAACCATTATTTAAGTGGAATACAACATTCATACAATGCAAACACACAAAAGATCATGTTAAAAAAAGTTTTGAAACAATAACTATTATAGTCTTTGTTTGCTAAATCTAGATCTATTTTCATCTTTGTTCTGCAAAGGAGGGCTTTTTTTTCTCTCCACCATTAGCTGAAATGTTAGATCGTTATTAAAAGCGTTGCACTTCAAGGGACATTAGCTCTTTGAAAATGTGTCGTCTGCTGACCGCCATTTTGTTTCATTTCTTCTTTTAATGTATCAATAAAGAAAATCGCATCGATTGAATAATGTCTACTCTATTCGTAAAAGTATCTTTAATACGATCGATTTTTTCAAAGTCTCTCTTTTACCCAAAGTACTTACGACAAAATAAAGACTATAGATAGATTTTAGTTATAATTACGGTATTTATTCATCTCCTAACACGCCGTGAAATTTCATCATCATCTCTCGTGGCCCAATGACCCAAGAAATGTAACAAGAAGGAACATTGGTTGAAATGTTGGACAACATGAATAAGTAGACAAGCCTATCTGTATTCATAATAGATGGTTTTAACAAAAGCGCATATAAACTGACTCTGTCTGGTAAAAAGTTTGAACATGTTGTTATTTTCTCTCATTTCTTATTCTCGGATCAAGTTGAAACATTTTATAATTATTTATTAAACCTGACAAAACATGAATCAATAACAAAAAATCAATTACTTCATTAATTATAGGTGATTTATTATGTTGCTGGATATCAAAATAAGGGATATAAATGTAGAGAGATGTAGATGTATATATGGATTTAGACTTCTTATTACGTTTTGACACGTTTTCCATAACACATTACCTCACACACTAGTGAACATAATTTTCAAACGCTTGTTTCAATTTGTTGCATATTAAATATCCAATGTTTTCCAGGTTGAGACGATAGGTGACGCTTACATGGTGGTCAGTGGTGTCCCGGACAAAACAGACAAACACGCCCAAAGAGTAGCCAACTTTGCCTTGGACATGGTCAGTCTGGCAGCCGAAGTCTTGTGTCCCGCTACTAAAAAACCTTTACAGGTAAGACTAACGCGTAAGAAGTTAAACTGTTTTATGTCACGAACAAGAATTCGGTTTATTTTTTAACCTTACAATAATTTCCCGGCATTCTTTGCAACAATTTGGGGGTTAAAGGATTTAACTCGCGACCCCTGCAGAAAATGCAATGACGTATTTACCACTCTATTCGATTATACCAGTTGCTTAATTTTCCTTCAAGCAATATTTCACTGCAGTAACAAGCGTGAGGTCCAGTTATTTATCTTATCATCATCTGTCCCTTGACTTTCATCGTAAGGGTGCTGTGACAGTTCACGTAACTAAGTCCCTCCACTTTTCCCATTCAACAGCAGTTCTTGGAAGGCTATCAAGAGAGAGGCCAGTCCATCCTTTTATGTTATCCAGCCAGCTTTTCTCTGGATGACCCTATCTTCCTGCTACATATCACTGTACCTTGAAGAATAACTTTTGATAGTGAATCATGTCTTACAATAGGACCGAACCAGGTCAGCTTTCGTCTCTTATGGGAAAGATGTTTATGTGTTATATCCAACCAGCCAGAGTGTTTACATGTAAAAATACAGACTCATTTGTCTTCTTTTCTTGGTTTCTGATACCTTGCATATTTCTGCAGGATTTACTCTCAAAAGCTTGGATTCTTTTTTCAGCCTCGGCGTTCAGTGTCCAACTTTCACAACCATATATTTAGAAACAGACAGCTATGCACTACGCTAATCATCTTAAAATAAAATTACAACAATCTATAGGCAATTTTTTTTTCGGATGCTTCTCCAGTTTCTAAGCAGCAAGAAATAGATCATATTAGAGGATGGTCTGAAAATATGCTGCAAGGACACAGAAAATGAGCGGATTGCATTAAGCAGAGATTATATTGATTCAGAACGAAAGAGACCAAAAAAATAACAGATTAAATAGCTTGAAAATGTATGTTAGATCGAAATTATATCATTCTATATTTTAGATTTAAGATTAATAGGACATTGATTAGCTTTATCTGAGGATATTAACTTAACATCCCTATATCGATTAGCTTTATCTGTGTATTTATTAATTAGCTTTTCATCGTAATATCTTTAGAAAAATAGATGTTCATTTAAAGATGAGTCACTCAAGCGATTAAATACTTCCAGCAAAAAAAAAAATGTTACAAACAAAGAATTTGAAAAAAAAGCTACACTTTAGAACGTGTGACAAGGTGTTGAGCAGTGTTCACCAAACTGTGTTCCGCGGAACCCTAGTAATTCCGCGAGGCCTGAATACTGGAATAATTAACTAGTAGGCCATTGGGTTGCCTCTGGTAACAATCGTCAGAAAGGGGTCACCCATGTATATATCCTCTTCAAATATTGACTTCGTCTTCTTCTTTCTTCTCACTCTGACCACAGTACCCACTCCTCCTCAATCGGATGGCTGCCTGGTATGCGCTCTGGACTGACGTTTAGTGGTCTCTAGCTTGAACCCTTCCGCTGTCATCCCCCGTCGTCTTGCGGGAGGTTTGGGCTAGAATGTCTCTTCAGAAACTCAAAGACCTTCCGACACATGTAAAACATTGTACTAATGTTTTGCTTTCTTTGTAGATAGGGTGTACATAATGAGGCCAAATTTCATTTTTCCACTGAAAATGTGTAGATGTGTGTGTTTTGTGCTTCCTGGTCAAGCTTATGATCTGTCTCCAAACGATGATTGATCTCGGTTTAATGCAACCCTCAAACCCCCCCCCCCCTCTATTTTTATACTTTCCTAGCAGACGTCATAATCACTGAAATGGCCTCGTTTTGAAGTCTATGAGAACACAGCTTTAAAACATTTTCCATCTTTGACAACATTTTTTTAAAAACCATTTCACGTGCAGAGCAATTTAAACAGTTGGCTTTCTCGAGCTCAGCCTCTAGTTGATGCAGTCCCCCCCACACACGTACATACATACAAACGTACACGCCAAAATCCGTTACAGTTTAAACGAAATATCGAGGAGTTAGTTACATAGTAGTGAGAAAAGAGAGCAGAGATAGAATTCCTTTAACAACAGAAATGTATGTAGATGGTAAGGTCTGGGGTTCTGTACATTTAAAAAATTTTTTACTTTAAGTTGAAAGCATTAATAGTAAAATGATCAATCGATATAGAGATGTCGGTCTATTTAGATTTTCATCCGTCAATAGAATGACACATTTGTAATTAGAAATGTCCTTGACCTGTGAATACTTGGATTCCTAGATTCGAGTTGGCCTTCACACTGGTCCAGTGGTGGCTGGAGTGGTTGGGGTAAAGATGCCCCGCTACTGTCTTTTTGGAGACACCGTGAACACTGCGTCCCGAATGGAGAGCAATTCTGTCCCGGGTAGAATTCATGTCAGTGAGACCACATTCAGGTACGTTCCTAGCCATCATCTGTTTGTTTTTTTACAAAGCTTATATCAACTCTGTCTGTCTGTCTGTCTGTCTCCCATTTCACATTCTTGGACCAAGTTGAAACTTTGCAAAATTACCTGAAAGACATGAATCAATAATAAAAAAAAAAAAAACAATGATGAGTAAATTATAGGTGATTAATTATTCTGTTTGATATCGAAAGAAGGAGAATAAATGCTTCTTATTCAGAGATGTGGATAAATATATGGATTTGATCCCCTTATTGCGTTTCGACCTGTCTTTTCACCCACTTCCCATTCTTGGATAAAGTTGAAATTTTGCATAATTATTTATAATTGAAAACAATACACAAATCAGTCCTAAAATTAATCAGTTTGTTAATCAATTAGTACTAATTAATTAATTTTGTTTTATATAGCACAAAGGGAGCTAAACCCTGCCTTTTTCAGATTAATGGCATTACTTAGCGGTTCTTTCACTTTGATATTTTTTTTAAAGTATTCTCTTTTCTAGTGCTTGTTTATGTGTCTTAATCCTAATGGACTCTAATAGCTCTTAACATTCATCGTGGCTGAGTGGTTAAACGTTTGGCTTCTGAACCTGGGGTCCTGGGTTCGAATCTAACATTATTTAACTGTACATAAATACGTTGAAGAGTTCTTTGAAATGTCTACAGCTCTAAACCTACGACTTACATTTCTCTGCCCTGCTGCTGTACATTCTCTTTCAGAGCCCTCCAAGACCACGGCTACACGTGTCGCTGCAGGGGAGACGTGAACATCAAAGGGAAAGGCATCATGAAGACATACTTTCTCATTGGCATTGCTCGTCACACACTGTCAGAGCCTCAAGACAGTCACGTGACCCTCACACTAACCACTGGTGACCCTGTCAGCGAAGAAGCGAGGAAAGAGGGCTTTAAAGAGAAAGATCCAAGTACGTTATATCTTGGGCTTATATTGTTTAATGACTCATAGCGACAAATTCAAATAGACATTTTTTTTAATCTTTAAGAATTAAGAGTATCTGAGATGAACTGTAAATGTTGGTTTGTAAAATGTTTTGACATGTTTCGGATGTTCCTTCGGAGATGAGGTTAATGTACTTCCTAGCCCAAAACCTTTCGCAGGACAACGGAGGGTGGCAGCTGGCAGGGTTTGAACCCTGGACCATCGAGACAACAGAACAACAATCCAACGCGAAACCTCATGACCAGGAAGCTATCCTATATGTATGATTTGTACTGTGCTATTCGTTAACGTGCAATCCAAATTGGTCAAAACACATAGGGAATTAGAATACTGGATCACGGGGCGCGATGGCTAAGTGGTTGAGCGCTTGGCTTCTGAACCTGGGGTCCTGGGTTCGAATGTCGGTGATGATGGGACTCAACAGATCAAAAAGTAATTTAGGACGCTAAAAAAAAATAAAATCTTCAGTCTGTAGAAACTCTTTTGTTGCTATTTTAACAACATTTTAAAATTTCACAAATTTACAAAATAAATGTAAAACTAGCATAAGACTTTGGAATCTTATGATAACTAAATGGCTTGAAAACAATATTAATTTGCATAATTAATTTTAAAAATAAAAGGGTTCGCTTCCAGGATGCCAAGTGTTACCAATGGATCTATATAATTGGCATGATACAGCCCATGATGAAATCGGATTTTCAATAGCGATTGTAGTTTCCTCGTTTCATATGCTAGGACAAAATTTGTACAAGTGCTTCTTTTTCCCTAGCGCTATTAGAGCATGGAATGGGTTGCCTGAGATAGCATGACTAAATGCATGACACGTAGGACGTAATCATCTTCTTTTTGAAGTAACGTCTGTATCATATAAGATAAGAATCTACTAGAAGCTATGCACTTTGATCCTACATCTATATCTGAGAAGAACCTCCCTCGAGGTACAGTCTGTAAGAAATTATGGCACTGGGGGATCCAGAGAGTGTGGTAGGGGCAATCGTCCCCAACTCCAACGATCCGAAAAATCACATAAACTGTCAACATAATTATTTACTTTTCTTAATAATATATACTAATTATTTATATTTTAACATTTTTCTTAAATTTCAAATGCCCCTTCCTCCTCTCCTTTATATTGGTATGTTGGAATATCTAGATCCCCTAGTGCTTTAAGGAAGTTTAGAGCAGTGAGATTCATAACAAACGAATATAGACATTTGACTAGAGTTACACCTTTAGTAAAATGACTAAATATAGAAAGCCTTAAGGATAGAAGACTTAAAAATAAAGTAGCAATTATACATAAAACACTGAACCATAATCTTCAAATGCAAAAACACAATTTAATAAAATACTCAGAAAGACACACAGATGAAGGCACGTTCCTCGTTCCATATGCGAGGACAAATTTGTACAAATGCTCTTTCTTCCCTAGTGCTATTAGAGCATGGAATGGGTTGCCTGAGCTAGCCAGGAAAACCTTTGACCTGGTAGAATTTAAGTCATCGGTTAACATGCATGGCTAGATGCATAACACGTAGGACATAGTCATCTTATTTTTTGAAGTAACGTCTGTATTTTATAAGATAAGATAAGATTATTATTCTCGTTTAGTGTCTTGACTTTCTAGTTCCACATTATCTTTTCAGATATATAACATGAGATTTGTTAATATAAATGTCTGCGTCAATGTCTTGCAGTTTGATTCAACTTTGTATAATCATAATAATATATTATTTTCTTATCTTATCTTAGATATGTCAATCTAGTCGTGCATGTTAATCGATGACTTAAACTTTGCTAAGTCGTTGGTTTTCATGATTCCATTCTTTAATGGCACTAGGGAAGAAAGAGCACATGTACAAATTTGTTTTAGCGAATGGAAAGCCGAAACTGTCATGCCTGCGCTATAAGCTATCCTCACAGCATTATCTAAGTCTACGCCTATAGTCTTTGATTTGTCGTATGCTAATTTTTCTTCATGTTGCGCTTGCAAGTCTTTATTGCATGTTGTGGTCTACAAGACTTTTTTACAACTAGTCGTCTGCAAGCTTTTCTTACATATTGTCGTCTGCAAGACTTTCTTACATGTTGTCGTTTGCTAAGACTTTCTTACATGTTGTCGTCTGCAAGACTTTCTTACATGTTGTCGTCTGCTAAGACTTTCTTACATATTGTCGTCTGCTAAGATTTTATTACTTGTTACCTTTAGATAATCATGGGCTGTGCTAGTTTCCCTTTAGGGTTTGAAACACTTTGGTTTTTTCTTTCGAAGAAAACGACCTGCCCACATAACCCGTTACATTTTCCAGAGACAGAAAGTTACATCTTTGGTCTTCCATAAATGACTCTGGAAATCTCCCTTCACAGATATTTGTTTCAAAGTAGATCAGTGATCTTCAATCTCAATCTTCTTTCCTATTTCATTTGCTTAAGAGGCGATTGGTATTAAAGAAAATGTTGAGGCATATTGTATTGTTGTTTTTTTTCCCTGGAAATTAAGTCGTATTAATAATCTGCGTACATTTAATACAAATAAGTAGATTTTTTTATTATTTAACTGGGTTTGTTTTAAAATATAATTTCTGAATGCATTTCATTTTTTAATGTTTCAGATTCACATCGAACTAATGGGTACATCCGGGAACCAAACGAACCTGACTCAAACAACACTAACAGCCCGAAAGCTTCTAGTCTTCCACAAAACAACTGCCCTAACCATGACCCCGGCATGAACAGATCCCCTTTACCGAGCTCAAAATATAACGATGGGGGCGGAGCTACAAACATCACGTGGTGTCCACTCCTGAAAAACACTTCCGGAGAGAGCGCGGACTTCAAGGATAACACTTCTGACCCTAGACACAAAGCCGCCGATCTGATGCCGCGCTCCATATCCTCCACCCACATCATCAAGGGAGCTCACCTCTGCTGGGGCGTATCGGCGGCAGCACAAGCGAGTGTCAAACGTGTCTCTCTGGTCAAAATAGTGGGTGCCGAGGAGCCCAGCAGATACGGGGCATCCGTCAAAGACAGGCGCATCAATGATTACGACGTTGGGCGCTTCCCTGCTTACAGTAAAACATGCACTCTCTTGTGACTCCCTAGTGACTCCGCCACAGAAGCACCTCGAACATTGAAAGCACTCAGTACGCATGAATGCTTCTTCAACATACGTGAGTCATGCGCTGTAGGAACTTGCACCCTAACAGTTCCAGTTACAATACTTATTACAAAACCTGCAGTTTTAAAGAAACAGGCTGGAACTCTATTGCTCTGGTCCTAGAAATGGACATCTATCTAGAGCCTGCCTTTAATGTAAGACGAATGCGGTCAGATGGAAACGTCTTTTTAAACAAAAAGATTTGAACAAATATCTTACAAACATATTAGTATTTTATTTTCCGTTCATGTTCAATTTTTTTTCACATCTCAAGAAATAGGTCGATCTAATATCAGACAAACTTTCTTTATTATATTTATAAATCAACTAAGTAACAAGTTTTTCTGATCAAATACCTATCTGGTGTGTTATCTTTGATCGCCTTCAGTCGTATGGTGACAATGGCTCACCCCATAAAGCATTTCCTTCAGTGGCTACAGTACCCTATTTTGGAGAGGCATATTTCCACGTGAAAGTAGCGGGTGTTGGAAGAGCCTGTGTTTTGTTTTTGTCTCTTGCTGTGTTGACTTTTTTTTTCTCTACGTAATGCTGTCTTAAACAAAAAAGAAATAGGAACGACAAAGGCATAGCCCTTGGCACTAAAATCAGATTGATGCGCTCCCTGGTCATGGCTACATTCTTATATGCTTGCGAGTCTTGGACGCTGACTGCAGAGCTAGAGAGGAGGATCCTAGCAATGGAACTGCGATGCTACAGAAGGATCCTGGGGATCACATTTAAAGACCACATCACAAACCAAGAGATTAGAGACAAGTCTACTACAGCGATAGGACCCAATGATGACCTGCTAACTATTGTTTGAAAAAAAACGCAAACTAAAACTCTATGACCATATTACAAGGTCTTCGGGACTCGCAAAGACCTTCCTTCAGGGAACAGTACCAGGAGAAAGAAGAAGAGGCAGCGAAGGGAAGACAACATAAAGGAATGGAAGGCAAAAACAGAGAGGAATGGAGAAAGACGGTCGACAGATCTTGCGTGGTGCCCCAACGGTCCAACATACTAAGGGATAGGTGGAAGTGAAGGAAGTGCGGTCTAAAGCTAAGTCTTCCCAAGCTTTTATGTCTCTGGTTTCCCCGGCATTGCTCTAGGATCCGTTTTGATCAGATCCACATATTGGGGAGTTTGGGGCGAACGATTGTCCCCTTGCTTGATGCAAGTTGCCCCTAGAGGCTAATAATATAGTTGTGTGTAGACACCATTGGTCTATTTATATTCAAAACAATTTAATTTATACATACATTTTAAAAATTCTTTTATAGATTCCTCAAAGAACTCCCATGCTTGACTTAGACTTGACTTAGACGACTTAGACTTGACTTAGACGACTTAGACTTGACTTAGACGACTTAGACTTGACTTAGACGACTTAGACTTGACTTAGACGACTTAGACTTGACTTAGACTTAACTTACACTTGGCTTAGACCTTTCGTAGACTTGACTTAGACTCGACTTAGACGTAACTTAGATGTAACTTAGACTTGACATCTTATGTCAAGAAAATCTTCTGGACCCGATAAAATAACAAATGAAATGATCCGGGGACTAGGACCACAGGCCCAAAACTGTATACCTAACTTTATCAACCATACATGAATAAATGAAGACATACCACAGGACTGGAGAACTTCTCTATCATTAAACGTTGCAAAACGGCAGACAAAAATGATCAATAACCGACTTTATTGGTGGCTTGAAAGTACTTGCTGACTCCACAATGCACAAGCTGGCTTCAGGAAAGCAAGACCACCTCTTCGTTTTAGCCAGGTCACAGTAGTACATGCTTCAGACGTCCACAAGACATGACGATTATTACGTCCAAGTACAAAACTCCTGCAAGACGTCTCTAGATAGCGACATATAGGGTTGGAACCCGATATCATCGTGAAGACAGTCTAGAGCGCATACCACATGACCTGGCAACCAGGCAGTTTATTCGAGTAATAAGGACACAACATTTTTAAATGTCAGCATGTCAGACAAAGTCCATCAGGTCCCAATAGTTCTGTTCAGTTTTTGTTACAGTGACTTTGAGATGCTGGATCTTATTAAACGCGTCATAGTGGTGAAACTCTTGCCATGGTGTCTTAAGCAATCCAGTAAGATTAGATTATGAGATTATTTTTTTGTCTGGTGCTCTATAATGTTTGTATTAATCGCATAACCTGACGACCTTAATCTGAATAGCTCAACTTTCTAAAATTCATGTTTCAGTTTTCACTTACTTACTTCGCGTTGCCAGATAAACGAAGTGAAACTTTTTTATATGGCTGAAAAAAAAAATTAAAACGCCTCATTCAAATATATTTAAAGTTTCGGTCCTGTATGAGTGTGAAAGTAAGCGTGTGTGTGTGTATCTACTAGTGTGTAGCGTGTTCTGTTGTTTCACGTCTGCTGCTTATGCCGAAGCACGTGACGAGAAATGTGGGGGCCTTCTCTTCTCCTAACCCCAATGAGATTTACATGGTGTTCTTGTACATTATTTGCCAAACACAATTCACGTTTGGTCAACGAGTCTGTCTTTTAATCAGTGTCTCTCGGATTAGGCATGGGCGTTCACAATCAGTATATTGCCATCTGCCCCCCCCCCTGATAAAGGGGCTCTTAACAGTTGGGGGCCTACCTTTAATACAGATCTTTGCAAAATATAGACAGCAGTGAGAGGAGGCTTCAGACATTGCCAATGATAGATCTTTATGGACACAGCTTGCCGCCCAGTGCGCCGAACGGCACGGGAGAACTTAAGTCTAAGTCTGGTCTAAGTCTAAGCCTAGGTCTAGGTCTAAGTCTAGGTAGGTCTAGGATAGCAGGAAAATGTTAAATTAAAAAATACAATTAAATTTACTCAAATCACTCGTGAAGGTTTTGAAAAAAAAAAAAGGGTTTTCAACTATTTGATTCCAGGCATGAAATATATCAAAGTGTGATGTCGACTTTGCATCGCTAATATCATCGGTATTTATATCAAGGAATCGACATAAGCCCTTTTTTTGATCGTATAGTATCGATATGATGTAATTCTAGAAATTAACTTTAAAAAAACAACAACAGTTTTACAAGCTTTTCTTATAGACTTTTAGAGATTTTTTATAGACTTTTAGAGATTTTTTATAGACTTTTAGAGATTTCTAAGATGGATGAATAAATGGAGGGAGGGAGAGGTGGATATACTGGATGGATGGATGGATTTTGGATCTAACTAGAAAAGGCAGATTTTTCTAGTGCAGTAAGTGTGTTATGCTGCTTTTAGATTTTTACTTGTTTGCTTTATTAGTTTAACAATGGGTATTATTACATTCCCTGTTAAACTGAATCTCATACTCTTAACAAATATAAATAAAGAAGGTAATCAGGAAGGTCATTTATCTTTCAGTACTTTTGTGACTCACCCAGCACACGATCAACTTCAAGAGCGTTTTCCTTTCACAAAAAAAAGTAAAAATTTAGAAAGTTTATCGAAACTGTGATTTGATATTGATTTCGAATTTGTATGAGACCTTGTTTAGATAAAATAGCTCATCGATTGTAAGGTTACTCATTCATTATGTTAACATTTTCCAAAGATTTCAAAAACTTCTAGAATTTTTTTAATTTAAGTACCTGGAGTATTTGAAAAGTAAGCCGCATGTAGTCATAAAATTTCAATATTAAATAAATATGGAACAAACTGGGCTTGTGTCAGCGTTAATGCGAAAGTTTATTCAGTTGTTCTACTTACATTCTAAAAGAATTCTTATGGAGCAAGGGAATATACCGAAAGACGATTGTTTTCCAAACCCTAACCAGTAAACCCTACCATATATCTATTTATAAACATATCGTCCTTACCGCCCCCCCCCCCCCCCCCCGCATCCGCCTTTGTACCAGAATACTGCTTGACTGAATGTCCAAATTTCAGAGTCAGCGATGTGCTCTCTACGTATAGTGTTTTTTTCTTTACAGCCTCTAGAAGTCTATCAGACATGATTTTCGTTCATTACAAAGGTCTAAATCCAAAATGTTTTCTTTTCCTCCTGCCAGATATATCCCATTGTGTAAATTATGTACCAGCGTCTATAACAATTTTTTACGACATTTATTCGATTTAATATATTATGTCATATAAAAACAGAACAGCTAAATTTGAAATTCTTTACTTTAGTATTGATAACATTTTTATTTTTTTATTAACTAATAATTTGTTAATAGACAAAAGTTAACCTTTGAATAATATTTTGGTCGCCCCCGAAAGTTAGCCGTCTGCGTGCAATGCACACATTGCAAATTAGGTAGCGGAGGCCCTGCTTGTGAATTGTATGTAACAGTAACGCGTAAACATCAGAATTGTTATTCCATTTTCTATGCACTCATTGTAAAAACAGCTCAGCACTTTAAGAGTTAAGGAGCGATTTGTACCTACACAACCAATAAAATAACCCATTAAAAAAAAATGTTAGACAAACTTTTCTAAGCCATTGCTTCAAGACCCAATTTTTAAATCATTTTGTGTTTCTTAGCAGAAGAGTTATTTACATTTTACACCATATATCATATATATTACACATATCGACACAATATTTGATACCTACAGTCTCAGCGAGAATTTTGTATAATTCTTTCACACACGTGCGTAACATTGTTTCTATGAGTCGTCTATGACCTTCAAAACAATGTGTAACATTGTGTCTATGAGTCGTCTATGAGCTTCAAACCCATGAGTGACGATTGAAAATGGTTCTAGCTTCGCACCCTTAATATAATATTCCACACCTCTGTGTGTACGTCAATGAAACTGATTCCTGGTCAGTAACCCTAATAGTGCACCCCCCCCCTGAAATGCCCTGAATGAACATTAATGAAACTGATTCCTGGTCTGTACCCCTAATAGTCCACGACCTTGTGCCAACTATAATTATATTGAGTCTTGGTTCAACAGAAATATAGATAAATAGATATGACAAGGAAAAATTATCTTTTAAGTTGTGAGATTCTAAAAATAACTCAGTTTCTTATCCTTACAAAAGTAGCCATTGTGAAGTCATATGCTCTTTATATTTAGACGAAGGCGTATTCCCAGTGAAAGGTAATGGAGGCCTAGAAAGTCTTTTAACCTCCTGCTCTGACAACAACAAATAAAAACTAATTTTTCCGGTTGCTATTTTTAGTTCAAGGTTGTTCTTTAATGAACTGTGGCATTCAGGAAAAAACGAGATATTGGACTAACCAAGTACAAAAATAAAATATGATTAGAGACGCCGTTGAAAATTCAGTTAATAGATATGTGATCGCGTGCTGTCACATTGTGAATGGCCTTGTCTGGTGTAAAAAAAAAAAAATCAAATCATAGCATCCTAATTATCAGTCAGATGTTGAATTGTCACAATGGCTGAAAAAGTACCGATATCAGGAGGGTAGGTGAACATGTATTTGCATATTTATAACGCTTTTTTTTTCTTTTACTGATGAATATCATGTTGTGGGTTAGCTGGCATAACAATTAAACGTTTTCACATAACAGAGATAAGGTTTGTAGTGAAACCCAACACCATATAAACACAGCCACACACAGGATGTTATCTTTTGTCTACCACGGCTGCGTTGTTGCGAGATATCAGTCTGTAATAGGGCGTTAGAGATGCAATTACTGAGGTTTTCGGTTAAATAGTTTATATTTTGTAGACTGATGTGTACATCACACTATTTTGACCATTCTAAATAATAACCAGGAGCTACTACTGTAGACGTTTAGTGTGTTGGGTGCTCAAGCTTAACATTTCCTAGAATCCGTGATAGCATGTAAGTCAAATTGTCATACATTCTAGTTTCACTTTCTCTCTAGATTATACTCATGCTCTCCCGTATCAGCTTAGTACCTATAGACTGAAATGATATAAAAATGCTGTATTTATCTATACGATTATAATACTCTTATAATACTTTGACAATACAATGATAATATTAGATTCATATCAATACGAAATAATATTATAATAAAACAATGATAATACATCCATACTCTGGATTAATCACAATGCAATGGTAACGTTTTCAGACCTTGCGATCTATAGGGCAGATGATGTTAATTAAGGTCATCTGCTTTTTGACCATCGGTTAACGAGCAGGGTGTTATGCGGCCAGTACAACGACCAACCTCTTTACTTTCCCAAACTAAAGTCAGGTATTCATTAGAGTTGGGTGGACTCAGGGGCTTCCTAAAAATCCCCGAAATTCAAAATCCCTGTCTTCTCCAAGATTCGAACCCAGGATCCCAGATTTGGAAGCCAAGCGCTTAGCTAGTCAGCCTCTGCGCCTCCATCACAACGCAATACTAACACTGTAGCACTTTTAGTACTCGTGTATGTCTCATACTATTTGCTTTCCTTGTAGCAACAGTAATCATAAAGTTTCCTTGCAATTAATCTGCCAGTTTATTTGTTTTGTCTTGTGCAGGGACCAGGGTTTTATAGGTACCAAATTTTCATAGTGAAAAGACATTACTATTTAATAGAAACTTTAGAGCGTGTTGACCGTCTGAAATTTACTTCTGGCACCAAAGCTTTGGTGTGTTATCGCTTATGGTTATAACACTACGTCAACATACACGCACACATACAGCGCAAATAAGAGCACGCATTTACACACTCTCGTGTACTGTGCGCTCTGGACTGTAGTTTCTATGGTCTCTGGTTTGAACGCTGCCTGCCGCCAATTCCTACCGTCGTTGGCTTGGACTAGGAATTGATTATCTTCTATTCAGAAGGAACATCCGAAAAATGTAAAACTATAAAATAAATACATACATATATATATGTATATATATATATAAAGTAAAGGTCACTAAAACAAATATGGAAAAGCTCCAGACCTTTGTTAACAGATGCCTACGCCGGATATTAGGAATTAGGTGGCCAGAAAAGATAACTACTATCGATTTGTGGGAGAGAACTAGATAAAAGCCCATAGCCCAAGACATCACAAAACGAAAATGGAGCTGGATAAGACACACCCTGCGAAAACCAGCTACCAATGTTGCAAGGCAGGCACTTGACTGGAACCCACAAGGAAAGAGGAAAGTGGGCAGACCCAAGCCAAACCTGGAAGAGGTCAGTCATTAGTGAAGCTGAGGGTACTGGAATGCCATGGGAGCAGATGAAGAAAGCTGCTCGGAACCGAGTTCGGTGGAAAGGTGTGGTTGTGGCCGTATGCTCCCCTGGGAGTGCACAGGATTAAGTCAAGTCAAAGAACACACACGAGTAATTACATTAGCAGGGTCGGATATAAGAAAGTGGAGGCCCCTACACTTTTTATATAGCTTTATTAAAAATACGTATATCTAAAATCATGCCATATTTTAGAAAAGAAAGAAAGAAGTGTATTTGTAAATTTAATATTATTTTCCTTATTTAAAAAAATATATTTAATATACATATTTTAGTCCAAAAAATGCATATTTTGAGTTTGAGGGCAATGCCTGAGTTTGAGGGTAATGCCTGAGTTTGAGGGTAATGCCTGACTTTGAGGGTAATGCCTGAGCACGCTATAAGCGGACACTTCTTAACCACGACAGTTGTCAATCCTTGGGACAAGAATTCTCGTCGTCAACATGTGTTAAAACAAAAACAGGATACAATCGTTACAATAAACGTAAAAAGTCGCTGACCCGTTTTAAAACGTAGAAAATTTTCATTACATCACTATTGTGTGAACCTCTTTCTTACGGAGGAGACCAAAAAATTCCCCGCCCACTCTCACCTATATCCGACCCTTTGCGCAAAATATACAGAAGAGGCAGCCAATGTTATTCTGCCCCAGACGCTCGACATCCCCCGACCAATATCACCGAAACATAATTTCCACTTGACCTATTTTCCGTAACCAACCGTCTGTGTGACTTAGTGTCTTTTTATTATGGGAAATTTGTTTTAAGAAAGCTTTTTTTTTTAACTTCCTAGTGGTAACACATGGTGTAGGTCCTAACTCATTGCGTAGGTTTCAAACTAAGTCGCTTGAACTCTGGACTACCCACCACACGGGAAATGGCAAAATGTCCTTGAGATAGAGTAACAGATGGGTTAAAATAAATCCCATGACAATGAATACATTTGTAAGTAAATAAAACCTGAGTAGCTCTCCATTCACTCCTCTCCAAGCCCTGCCTCTGTATATTTAACACTAGAATTCTTAGTTATTATTCGCTTCTGAATGTTCCCGTCAATATAAATACATTTTGTAGCAACCCAATTCGTTACACCGTCCGTCCCCTTTAGATAAAAAACAAACAAACATGAAAACACGGTATTCTACTATAGATCCTGCAAAGTTCTGGTGGAGCGGTTACTTTTTTTTTTAACAATGAAAAACTTCAGGGGAGGGATTTAATGTAATATTTTTACATTAGGTTTTATTATTTCTTTTTTTATTACGTCAGTAGCGGCAGCACCGAAACCTTCTCCCAGATACCCCCTCCTCTCACAAGTCGACAATAAAATGGTGGTGTAAGAGGGAGGGGGTGTATATTATTTTTTTAAATTGCTAATTCTCCTTTTTGGCCTAAAAATAAATATAATATTATTTAGAAATCTCATTATCAATAATAGTTTGTTAAATTATTTTTTATGAAAAAAAAAAAATTCAAAAAAATTCTTTGAAATTTGATGGCTGCCTCGTCCTTCCGTACGCGCGTTGGATTGTTGTTCGGTCGTCTCGATGGTCCTAGGTTCAAACCCTGTCCGCTGCCATTTCCCATCGTCCTGCGGGAGGTTTAGGCTAGGAAGTAGATTATCTTCATCTCTGAAGGAACATCCGAAACACGTCAAACATTTGACAAACAAACAAACATATTACGAATTCACTTCTGATGCGGTGTTCAGTTTGTTTTCAAGTGAAAAACAAGGCTAATAATTCTGTAAAAATGTTATTTATTTAGACAATCTAAAACAAGCTCATGGCTTGAATATTCCTTGTCCACAAGCGGATCTTGTGGGGACCGCCTCTGAATTTGTTTGATAACACATGACGTCAGGCAGTGTTAGAATCCGGGTACCGTCGCGACGACAGTTCAGATTTCATACATACATTAGCAGCCATGTTAAGTTCCATATATGTTATGTTTATGACGGAATAAAAAAAAAATTATGGGAATGAGTTCTTAAATGGATCGAGATAAACTTAGATTAGCTGTACATGTCAGGCATATTGTGTCAGCCTTTGTTTCGTATCTCAATTTAAAAAAAAATGATGTTTGAAATAAATACTATTATTAACTAGCTGTTCCATCGTTGTAAATACTGAAAAATGATAATATATTTATATATGTGACAATGTATGTAGTAGTGCCAGATAACAACGATGTCTTGATGTTACGATGAGATTGTGTTGATCAGACAATGTTTTTCTGATGTTATAATCTTGTATACATCTCCTTTTCAACAATTTCTCAACACTGAAACAATATCCTGATGCCAGAGATACAAATATAAAGAGACCCTTCAACAATAAATACAAAGCTTTAATTCTGGAACAAGGAATCATTTTGATAATATATACAATGCACTATACAATTTTATTAAATACAATTGATATACTATTGATTCATTCCCTTTAAATACTGTAATAGCTCAAGTGAGGCAACTCAACGAGGCACATATATGTTTATTTAGACGACATCACAAGTTCATAAAACATCATCTTTCTTAGGCACAGTCTTTTCACTTCGGCTCTTAACTTGGGCGGAAATCGTTTTCGCCTCTCTTCCTAAAGTTGACATCCTTCTCAGTCTAGTTTATCACAGTGCGTACCTTTTAGCTTAGATGGCTCATATCAGTCCTCCCTCCTTTTGGTAGCAACCCATCTCCTTTCGCGAGCGTTGAATTTCTCAACCACTTATAAAAGTGGAATTAACATGCTGCCATGGCCATGTGATGCAAATATTCAACCAATGAAAGAATTGATAATTTGTTATTCAAAATGGCCTTGCACGCTTTGACTCCGTGACAATATGTATTGTATTGGCCTCCTTCAGTCGTAGAACGACTATGGTTCATCTCAGAGCACACTTCCTCGTGTGGCTGTGGAGCCCTATTTCGGAGACACACTCCAGTCCACAAATAGCAGTGACAATATAATTAGTGAGAAACCGAGAAAGAGAGAGAGAGAGAGACAGTTGCGATTTAGACAGTAATAACTAAGATCGATTAACATGGCTATGGCCTCCTTCAGTCGAGAAACGACTATGGATCATCATCAGTTCCTCCTCTCCATGAAGTGCTGTATCCAAGGGAGCGGCAGGTGCCGATACAGTTTGGGGTCAGGGGCGTAGCAGATTCTTCGAGGATGTAGCACTGGGTGCTTCAAACTGCCTAAGGGTCGCCAGCTCCTGATTTTTTTCTCAGGTTTGACTCACGAAGTCTTTCTTATGATTGGGTTTAGCTGCAAAGCAGCTGATGTTTGAATTCAGAGTTTTCCTTCTCCTAGTGGGGTAGCCAGCCAAGGGTAACGAGCCCCTCCTGTCCGAAACTTACTGGTTTAGGCGCCAGTTGCTCTCCTTCGCGCCTTCTGTTAGTGAAACCAATTTCGCCGGACTCAATATCTGAGCCACACGTGAAGGCCAGAAATTGGGCTGGTTGTCAGAGGCTATTTGAGACAGATGCTAATATGAAGTATATTATAGGTAGTGGGTGCTTATACCCGTCACCTCTTCCGCCAATGACAACCTTGCGGACACGATCGCAATATACGCTCACTTTGACACATTTTCTTCAAAAACTCAATTCATTATATTATATTGTCTCATTTTGACATTATATCATTGGAGAACTGGTATAAAATATATCAAGACTCTAAATCAGCGGTTCTTAACCTTTTTAGCTTGGCGACCCCTTTATACAATTCCTCACTTATTGGCGACTCCCCAACGTTAAATTATTTTCGTTTATAAGTATGATGTTACAAAATTATAATTGGAGGCCTAATGTAAATATCTGATTTGCATTGCCAAAGCTTAATGTTTAATCACGGTACAGTATGTAGCCTAATTATATTCTTGAAATAGATATGTCTCCTTATTATCCAATTACAAATAAATGAAATAATTTTTTATGACATGCATCTAGTTACGTCAGTGTTTCATATTTACATTCCACACACGTGACAATTTCCTGTAGTAAAATTTGATAATTAACAGGCTGTTTCGAGAATAAATATATTATTGCAAATGGAAGAAGAGGGTGCAATTGAGACAAAGCGGAACATGGCTGCAAGCGCTTGATCAAGAATTGTTTAGGCCTATTTATATATTTATTTGACTGTTAAACTATTTATGTCTCCTAAACATCTTTCACTTTGACTTTCATTGCATTTAGCAAGTGCTAATGAGATGAGGAGTAGATTTGAAAAGTAAGGGAGGAGAAGGAAATGTCTGCACACATGCGCAAATGTTCTTTCACAGAAATTATCGTTGTATCTGTTTGCCAGGTTCATGGTAATTTCTCTCATAGAGAGCATATAAAGAATGTAAATATTAGTTTCTGTACTTATGACATACTGGGGTTTTCAATTCCTGCATAAAACTAATCCTGGTGCAGGCACAGGAAGCAGTGGTGTCCAAGAGCTGCGGGGAGACAACTGGTGTCACTTGAACTGAATGGGGGAGCTATGAGGAACTACTAACAACAACAGAGTTTCCTAGCAGGGCACTTTGGGAAGCCCATGCTTTCCTCCCCCGCTACCATTTGGAGTTCATTCAATGTTCATGTTGTCCATGGTGTTACGGATGTCTAAACAGAGTTTACATATTAATTCAAAATTTTGGATGCCTTAGTCAACCTTTTTTAAAACTTACATTTTTTAGTCTACATATTACGTATTTGACACATTATTTAATGTATAATTACTCCCGAATAGTCAAAAAAAGGCCAAAATACTTTTTTAACATATTAATTATGACAAAAAACACTGACTTTTAAATTAACAGATGATAGATAGTTTAGTAATAAACATATACAATGTATATCTGCTGCTTAATCAAAATGTTTGAAATTAATTCTGATTGAGTTGTCTGTAAAATATCTATCCTCGAACAACAATATAATTAGTAAATTTCAATGGAAAAAACTTATTATGTGACAAGTTGTACATGTTAGAATGGAAAGAAATCCATATTTTCGATGGACATAAGCGACCCCTGACAAATAGTCAATCGACCCCCGAGGGGGTCGCGACCCACAGGTTGAGAACCCTGCTCTAAATGATTTGAACTCGCATAAATCTAAGTCCCGCATACCTCTGTGCGCTTTATCTGCTTCTTTTATCTTATTATTATTATCAAGGTTTAGTTTAATTCGAATTCTGGTCCCTGATAATTTGAATAAAATATCAACAACTTTCCAACCATTCATAACTAGCCCGTTGTGTGTGTGTTTGTGTGTGTGGGGGGTATCCTTCAACACGTTGCTATCAATCGATTTATAGCACCCGATTCCTGGAAATTGATTGATGTATTTTGTGTGTGTGCATTGATTGATGTGTTTTGTGTGCGTGCATTGATTGATGTGTTTTGTGTGTATGCATTGATTGGTGTGTTTTGTGTGTGTGTCTTGATTCTTGTGTTGTGTGTGTGTGCATGGATTGGTGTGTTTTGTGTGTGTGTCTTGATTGATGTGTTTTTTGTGTGTGTCTTGATTGATGTGTTTTGTGTGTGTTTAGATTGTTGTGTTTTGTTTGTGTGTCTTGATTGATGTGTTTTTTGTGTGTTTTGATTGTTGTGTTTTGTTTGTGTGTCTTGATTGATGTATTTTGTGTGTGTGCATTGATTGATGTGTTTTGTTTGTGTGTCTTGATTGATGTGTTTTGTGTGTGTTTTGATTGTTGTGTTTTGTTTGTGTGTCTTGATTGATGTGTTTTTTGTGTGTTTTGATTGTTGTGTTTTGTTTGTGTGTCTTGATTGATGTATTTTGTGTGTGTGCATTGATTGATGTGTTTTGTTTGTGTGTCTTGATTGATGTATTTTGTGTGTGTGCATTGATTGATGTATTTTGTGTGTGTGCACTGATTGATGTATTTTGTGTGTGTGCATTGATTGATGTGTTTTGTGTGGGTGCATTGATTGGTGTGTTTTGTGTGTGTGTGTCTTGATTGATGTGTTTTCTGTGTGTCTTGATTGATGTGTTTTGTTTGTGTGTCTTGATTGATGTGTTTTGTGTGTTTGCATTGATTGATGTATTTTGTGTGTGTGCATTGATTGATGTGTTTTGTGTGTGTGCATTGATTGGTGTGTTTTGTGTGTGTGTGTCTTGATTGATGTGTTTTCTGTGTGTCTTGATTGATGTGTTTTGTTTGTGTGTCTTGATTGATGTGTTTTGTGTGTTTGCATTGATTGATGTATTTTTTGTGTGTGCATTGATTGATGTGTTTTGTGTGTGTGCATTGATTTGTGTGTTTTGTGTGTGTGCATTGATTGATATGTTTTGTGTGTGTGCATTGATTTGTGTGTTTTGTGTGTGTGGCTTAATTGGTGTGTTTTTGTCTGTATTGATTGATGTGTTTTTGTTCTTTAACAAATTCACATACTCCACGTGGCGCGGAGTTCGAATCCTGGTGAAGACTGGGATTATTAATGTTGGGATCTTTAGGGCACCTCTGAGTCCATCCAGCACTAATGAGTACCTGACATTAGTTTGGTAAAACTAAAGGCGGTTGAAAATTGTGCTGGCCACATTACACCCCAGTTAACTGTGGGCCACAGAAACAGATGAGACATCATCTGCCCTATAGATCTCAAGGTCTGAACGAGGAAATTTATTACTTTTTAAAAACTATATTCCATGTATGTGTGTTTGTCATGTCTGCTTCAATAGAGGTCTCAGTCTTCAAGTAATCTGCATCTGACTGATGCTTTTCTTGTGTGTCTTTTTCAATTGTGTATTGTTAAGTAATTTCTGTCTTTGTGTCTTAATTATACATGTGTCTTTGATAATGGTATGTCTAAATGTCTTCAAAGAATGAGTGTTTCAGTATCTTTAAAGAAGAGCATCATTAAATTTCAGGAATATTCCCAACGGTTACGGTAGCTACCCACCAGCAGGCGGCGCTGGCCCAGGTATGAATCAAGGCCAAGGATATCCTCCTCCTCAGGGTTCTACTCCATCTTACCACCAAGGCGCACCACCACCGAAAGGTAAGGTTTAAACTTTGTGTGTCTTCAATAAATAAACATTTTGGTTACGCCTGTTGAGATAATCCAAAAAGATCAAGGCCGTTTTATGAATTATTGAAATGTTAACTTCCTTGCCTATTCTCTTAGTAATTTCGATTCCTACCATAAACTTACACTTACCATAGTTAAAATGAAAAAAGTAACAGATTGGCAACATTTATTATTATGACAACTATGATCCTATCCAGCTGACATTGAGCACATAAAACGTCTGCTACATGACAAAACATTTTATTCAAATTTCAGAAATAACATTTGTATTAAAGATTTCATAATTTCCATTAATCCCGTACCATTAAAGCAAGGGCATTAACAATTTTTAAGTACAGAATTACGAAACCGGATACTAGTAATATCCCTTTTGCATATGTAAATGTAGAAGAAACTATAAACAAACTGTATACAAATATTCAGTCTACTATATAATTTGAACATAAAGTAAGAATTGATTTTGAACTTTAACAAATAATTTTTTATTTTTCCTAAAGCGGAAATAAAAGTGTATTTGTCATCAAAGGTATGAGGTGTGAAAGACAGTCTCTTTTGAAAGTATTAACTGTCATAAAAAAAAAACGCCTCCTCGAAGAACGAACAGTGAATCTTCTTCGCGGAAACATTGATGCTGAAACTGTTCTCATTGTGATATACTTTTACTATCATGGCCGAGTTAAATACAATCACTTGATAAAGTCTTCCTATCAATCAGCTTTGCGGACTCCCTATCTCTTTGTTATCAGACCCTCATAGAACAATAGACCGAAGATAATATTGTAGACAAGAAACTATAACAACAACTTTGATTACTATCAGGTGAATGAATACGCTGTCCCCTTGACCAACTTGCGTCAATGTAAGACAAGAATCGGGCAATAGAAAACAGGTCACCAAGGGGTCCAAAAGAAAAACATTTAAGGTTGATATTCTATGTATGCACTACGCAAAACAGCAGGGTTTCTGTCCATGGCTTTTGCAAGACAGGATTTGAGCCTCTCATGCCCTCACTTAAATGGAGTTTGATGATGATGATATTTTACTGTTCTGTAAACAATAGCAACACTGCTAATTTCAAATAGTACATCAAATGTAGCATCCTTCAAGTACTTTGATCCCTTCAAAGCAGTACTGTAAATCTGATCTATTCCCTTTGCGAGCTACTAAATCAAGCAATAGATTCATAATGATAATCTTAAGATAAACAGAACTTGGGCAAAGTAAGTAGCTTATAAAGATCTAGAGCTGTATGCAGAGTGTATGATCCAAGTGTGATCATGTTTTAAGAGCAATCAAAAATATTGATAGGAATCATTTTATTTTCAAAATTAGGCATATAAATACACACCATACTACAAAGATAATTGCACAGATAATTACCGACACATAATTAGCCTAAACACAGGACGGTGTACTACATTCAAATATCTTACATAATTACACCTATAGTTATACATACACACATAAGGTACCATGATGAGCAAGGTCATGATCTCCTTAGCCAAGGTATAAAGCTAAACCAAAAACTAATAAAACTAATTGCCGCCTTTATCTCGCAAGGCATTTTAAAAAGTGCAACACATAGTTAAACATAAGAACATAAATATGCACACAAACACACATACATTATCGATATTTCGAAACACTGTCTTTTCTTTCCATGTATGCAGAAGCTTTAGCCAGGCCTAATGAAGAAGTGGAAGCCAGCGCCCCACCTCCAGATGGTCTGTTGGACAGCTTACCTGGATATACTAACATTGGCTTCCAAGGAGGTGAGCTTGTATTACAGAGGATCCCACGGTTTACGTTGACCAAGCCAATGTGACAATACAGTACTGTCACAATGCATGCTATCTTGGTAGATAAATAGAGCCTTTATCTTATAAAATTCAGACGTTACTTGAAAATATAAAGATGGTTACGTCCTTTATTATCCTATCCCTGCATCCAGAAACAGGATACGAAAAGAGGTGAGATTGAAAGTGTCTTCCATTTTAACATTCAAAATGTGTGGAGTTTTTGTAGGCCATGAATCCAACTTAAATCACTAAACTATATAACCTTCCTTCACTTATCCTTTAGTCTTTTGAACTGTAAGGGCACCACACATGATCTGTTGACCATCTTTCTCCATTTTTATCTGTCTTTTGTCTTGAATCTCTTTCAATCACATGCCCACGTCTGCCTCTTCTTCTTTTTCCCGCTCTTGTTCCCTGAAGGAAGGCGTCTGCGAGCCTCAAGGACCTTGTGATATGGCCACATACATCTTTTTAGTTTTAAACTGTATATAGTCTAGCTTATGTCAGTCTTGGATTTCATAAGCAGGAATATGACATGCGCAGTGTATCACTTGTCAATATGTTAAAGCTGATCGTAAAACATCTCTCTCTGTGTTGTAAGCTGCAGTTACAAATGATCTTCATTTTTAAAGTTCGATTGTTATTCGTCGATTAGAATCTTCTCAAATTCAAGACTATTCCTTTCTTTGACACCTCTTCTCTTTTCTTCTTCTTTCTTTCTTTCCTTTTTTTTAAATCTATTTTTATTTTCTCTTTTTCTCTCATCGTTTGCATTCTCCCTCTGTCCTCTTTCTTTCCATTTTATTCTTATTTTCCTTCTTACATGCTTCCACACTCAGACCGTTTTTAAAACATCAAATTACGATGGCTGATCAGTATTTATATTTATATTATAGGGACCTACCAACTAAACTTTCATTGCTGTATGCTTTTGATAATTTTGCATGCAACCATACTTACAATATAATACGTCACTATTTAATATCCGCAGCTTTTCTTCCGCCCCCTGTATACAGTGAGGTCGCACCTGCGGAGCCACAGAACAGGGAGGCCATTCGCAGGTATATTTCCAGTTGAGCAGACATATATGCATGCATTTATATTTATATACACTTGCATACATGCATTGATACAAATTTAAATAGATATTCTTATTTCTTTATTTCTACAAAGTTTGTATCAACTCACTCTGTCTGTCTGTCTGTCTGTCACTTTAGTCACACAAGAAATTGCAAAGGGAAAAGATCGTCTCTCGAGATGTAAAATGCGACAGACAGATTTTTTTAAAAAAAGGTACAAAAAGTGATTTCAACTTTTTTTTTAATTGTCACATTTCAGTGTGGTGACTTTGACAGAAGAGCAAGCAAGGGAGGCAATCATACAATTTGCTGCCGAGCATTGCTGCTACGGTAAAGGCCCCGCTGTTGAGATGAAGCTAAACTCTCTGGAGTCTTCAAGTGCTTTCCATGCAAGTAACAAATAGACAGATCACCCCCCCCCCTCCCAGTCTTCTTTACCGTACAAGATAAAAATCCACTGACTTGGAATTTAAATGTCTTAATTATACAACTAACTAGTCCATAGACAGATGTAGATATCTAGTTTTTAAGAGGATACTATTGGGATCTACGTCATCTAAGGTTTTTTTTGTTTGTTTTTTTTGCGTATCTCGACAAGAGGATATTATTGGAATCTAGGTCAACTAAGTTTTTTTTCCTTATGAAATGAGCCTCTCCTGACTCTCAGCATAAAGATAAAAAAAGAGAGAAAGTTTTCTAAAAAAAAAAAGGCCATAAAGTTTTGTACGAACGATAATTTTGACAGGAGGCGCAGGGGGTCCAGGTTGGAATCTTGGTGAAGACACGGATCTTTGGGTGCCTTTAATGGGTGCCTGACATTAGTTTGGGAAAAGGTAAAGGCGCTTGGTCCTGGCCACATAACACCCTCGTTAACCGTGGATCACAGAAACAGATGATGACCTTTACATCGTCTGCCCAATAGATCGCAAGGTCTGAAAGGGGAACTTTTTGTTTTACAAATCTTTCTTTTCAAATTGTATTTGTTATTGGGATTTGTTCGTTGTGAAATCTATTATATGACGTCTTATGTCCAAGTCTAAAGAAGTATAAGATTTTTTTAAATCAGTAAGCATATGTTTATTTCTTATATTTTGCATTTCAGTACACATTGGAGACTTTTGGCGAAGGGCGCTCCACCAAATGGAAATCCCAGCCCTATAGGGGAGAGGGAATTATTGTAACGGGCCCACCACCTGGAGCCTGGGACATTCAAGCTCAACCAGGTGCTATGTTTCAGCCCTCAAAACTCAAAGTAGAAGTTCCTAACACTGCATCAGTCAAGGTAAACAATCCGTCGTTAACATAACTGTAAATAGGATCAGTCTGGATATTACGTTAGCTAATTACATTCAATATCTTAGAAAAACTAAACCCGAGGAAGACTACAAATGGAGCACACACCTTGTTGGCCTATCTAGTCTGATTTTTTTGGATTGGACTGCCTAAACTGGGATGGTGAGAGGAGGGAGGGGTAGAAGCCGGGAGAAGACTTAATTAAGACTTGCATCGAATTAACACTTGTATCCAACAAAGGGACGCTGATACTGACACTGATGTTACACCAGAAGACTTATATATGCCCTAATTTATACTTTAACTAGAACCACTCGATAGCAAACATTCTGCTGTTAGTTGTAAGATTATACCAAGCGTCGTCGCCACGTTATAATATCTATTTATGTATGTATGTATGTATGTATGTATGTATGTATGTATGTATGTATGTATGTATGTATGTATGTATGTATGTATGTATGTATGTATGTATGTATGTATGTATGTATGTATGTATGTATGTATATATGTATGTATGTATGTATCTATCTATCTAATTATCTGTCTGTTTATCTGTCAATCTAACAACGGCAAGGTCTAACAACGACGTCGAGGTCTTTGAATCAGCTGGGTATCTAAATGTTTATAAAAAATTTTAATACTCAATAAAATGTAAATATTTTTTACTCGCTGAAAATTCCTGACAACGCTTTCTGCCTCCACAGCCTTGTCACGTCTGTCATGCAAGAGGCTACAAGTTTTGTTACTCCTGTATGGGCAGCGGAAGGGTAAGTTCACTGTTTGGTCTCTTATGAATTCATAAAAAACTTGAATGTTAATTTTTATTGCTTAGTTTAATTTCACCATATTCCTGTTGTCAGTGAATTGTAAACAATAGTCTATTGCCAGAGCTTAGAAAATAAAATACTCAAGCAAATGTCAAAAAAACAAGAAAAAAAAACAAAAAACAAGGAAAGACAATTTAGAAAGGAACAGAGAAGTTTAACATTAAATCATAAACATTTAGGACACTTGTGTTTATCAAAGACACTTGTGTTTATCAAAGACACTTGCATTTTTTACAACACTTTCGTTTAGCTCGTGTGAAACAGCGATGCTCAAACCAAAGCCTTATAGCCATTTCCGGCCTTTGACGCGGGGCTTCCCATCGAAACCCTTACTGAAGATAGAGAAGCTCGGTTCAGTTTGATGATTTTTTTAAAAATTCTTCTTGACGAGCTGTCAGAAATCTATTTGGCATCCAGGGTTTAAAAACAACGTTGTGTAGAAAACTTCTAGAAATTTATATACAAACTTGTAGGACCTACATCAAAATAAACTTCCATATTTAGTAAGCCCAACAGATCACTTAGTTCTGCTCACTGGTGGACGGGAGAGAATTTGAAAGATTGACGAGTCTTATAACTATTGAGTAATTCTAACTTTGTGTTATTTGTAGCTTCTGTGATCTGAAAATATGTTAGGACCTACATGAAGTTAAGATGATATCTAAATATACTGAGCTATCTAAAATTACTGTGTTATCTAAACTTACTTTGTTATCTAAACTTACTTTGTTATCTAAACTTACTGTGTTATCTAAACTTATTTTATTATCTAAACTTACTTTGTTATTTAAACTTACTGCGCACGCTACACTTGCTTTGTTATTTAAACGTACTGTGTTATTTAAACTTACTGTGTTATCTAAATTTACTTTGTTATTTAAACTTACTGTGTTATCTAAACTTACTGTAATGTCTAAACTTACTGTGTTGTCTAAACTTACTGTGTTATCTAAACTTACCGTCTTATCTAAACTTACTGTGTTGTCTAAACTTAGAGTGTTACCTGAAGTTACCGTGTTACTGAAGTTACCGTGTTACCTTTAGTATCTGTGTTTTACTTCCAGAGCGAATGTGGTATGTGCAATGGCACAGGAAGGCGTAGCTGGTACGAAAATGGGGAGAACATAGAGCGTCCATGTGGCAGCTGTAACTTCGGCTGGTGCACGTAAGTAGAAACCATAAGAAACACATTGACCTGAGTGCACCATACAGAGCTAGAAACCATAAGAAACACATTTGCCTGAGTGCACCATACAGAGCTAGAAACCATAAGAAACACATTGGCCTGAGTGCACCATACAGAGCTTAAGAAAAACAAACATGGGGCCAAACCTCCTTCGAGACCCTTCACAGCCCCAGTTTCCATATAATAACCAAAAAAAAACCAAAACAAACAAGAACAAAAACCTGACTATCGAAATGTTGCATTGTTGACTTGAAGTAGGGCCTTATTCAGATCAGGGTGGGAACCCATGATTATTAGTCTTACAACATTTAAACCTCAACCACCCAGACAGGGCTTACCTTTTTAATGCCAATCTACATAAAAAGGTACGATACGTTTAAAAAAATATATCAGTCAAACGGAATAGAGAAATATTACCTTCAGTGCATACAAGTTGTGACGTACACACTTGCCGGGGATTATATTATCAAACTTGACAATTCAATGAAATGAAGAAAGAAACATCTCCGTATTTTCTTCAAACTTCTTTAATAACTTCTTCAACTTTCACATCAAATTAACTTTTTAATTCAATAACAACTTGACTTGATACTTCATAAATAAAACTTAAATGATACATGAAACTTCACTTAGTATAACTTCAACTTCAACTACTAAAACTTTACTTAATGGACCCGCTAATATCATAAAACTTATAACTGAGCGAGGACCAACGCTCTACAAGAACTACTACTATGCGAGGACCCCGTCTAACTCACTTTCCCTAAATTTATACTTTCTTTGATCGTACGTTCCAGAATCCTGGAACCTTCTCCGATAATTATTTTATTAACTTTGACCTTCTAGAAGCTGACGTGTGCTATTTTTTCCCTTAACCTCTTTCTTCGATTGGATATCGAAAATTAAATTGTTTACGCTGGACACTTGCACTGGTTTGAACTCGAGCTTCTAGAAACTGGTCGAAATAGGTCACAGACTCGACTCGTGACACAAGTGATTGGCAGGTCATTCCTCTTTTTTTTTAATCTAGTGACATCATTAGCATGAGGCATTGACAAATGACGACAATTAGAGCATGTTCTTTTTCGCACTATTCTATAAACTAGCCAGTCGGAACTCTGAGTTACCTACCTTTAGATTTTTTTCCATTCATCTTTTCTGTGTTTCTTGTAATCTCTCATTTTATTTGACTTCCAACTACAATGTCTTACACAAGGCGTCTTTTCTCAAAATTTATATGAGCATCGCGGTGCTACCACATCCATCTTGTATGGCTTTTTACTTCCTTAAATTTTGAACGTTTTGTTCTTCTAGCTATTTGCATAAAATTGTGTTTGGTCAGAAAAAGAGTCGACATTTGTTTGGGAAAGTTTCAAGATTCGTGACCTTTATGTTTGGTTGTTTTCAGCATTAGATTTATTATTAGTAAGATACTAACTTACAATTAGCCTAAGGACGGGGGATGAAGTGACCAGGGGATGAAAAGACCGGAAATGAAGTGAACAAAGATAAAATTACTGGGAACCGCTCCATCAGAAGGCAACTTGTGCACTAGCAAAACACCTGAAGTGGTGAAGTCTGCTGTAGAAGTTGGATCACGTGCTGTGACTAGCCACATACAGCCACAACATTGCTCAGATTCTCAACCCCCTCCTCGGTATCCCCGCTTGCAAGTTTCTCCTCTCCAATCTTGTACCTTTTGTAATAAATATCTTTGCATTGCTTCAGGATTTGTTAAGTCAGTGAACCAAGGGATTCCACCTCTACCTCTTTTGCTAATTTTCTACCTTCTTTTAATATTTTCTTGAAGACATGATCACTTCGACGTTTACTATCTTCATAACAATAATAATCAATAAAACAAATCCCCGCATTTGAGGCCGCAATCTTAATGGAAGTTTTTGACAACGTGATAAATGAATATGATCTAATATTTTCTCTACTTTCTACTTACTGAGATTTATAAATAACTTCAATCTTGCTGACAGCTAAACGAAAATATGTTTTTTTTTTTATAGTTTTTGTTAATCAGTAGAAGATTATATTGCCAAAAATATACAATACAAAACAGTAAGTTCCATGTTTTCACAACACCTAAGGTTAACATTGTTCAGAAATTGTTCAAACTTGACGATCATTTGGTTGTCTATTGTCCTCTGTTGTAGACACATGTTCGTGCACATGTGTCATACATCCCTAACGAACGAAGTCCTTGAAATTTGGGATTCTCTTGAAAGTAGCTTGTCTTTAGTTTCAATGGAAGCCTAAAAATTCCGATAAACACAACGCTAAATGTTTTTGTTGATGCGTTTACCAGCTGACAGATCAGCGTGAGTTGCTATTGTAAATGTGTTTATGTCCAACACTATAGACTTAAAACTGGGCTAATCAACGCAAACAATGTTTCTGGCCATCACCACGTTGTGGATAGGTCGTGTGACATGCGCCATTGCAAACAGGCTGAAGGGTCTAAAGGAACTATATTAACCCTCTAGACGCATGTGGTAGTTTAGCCTCTAAACACTACGACTGTATTTACATTCAGTATGCACTCATTGTAAAAGAAGCTCAGCACTTTAAGGGTTAATATGACCGTTTTTCTACGTTTTCGAAGTCCATCGTTTGTTAAGCAAAAATTTCAAGATATAAAAATTTCAACATAATTGTGTATGATATAAACAAGGTTGGACTGTTCTTGAATAATATTAAAGATAATACGACTACAGCATTGAACTGCAAGTGTTCTTACATTTACTGTCCAGGTGTTTTGTGTGTAACGGCTCAGGCAGGATCGAGTGCTACAAATGTAAAGGAAGGGCGAGTCTGCGATGGTACATCGAGTTGAAGATTACCTGGTAAGTTGGCTATATACCTCGTACCATCACTGTCCTGGTAGGTAATGTACCCCGGTACCATCCCTGTCTAGTTCTGTTGGAGTTGATACTGATAGTAGAACAAAACATATGTCGCGTTAGTGTTTCATTCTCAGTGTGTAAAGTTGGGACCGTACAAGAATCTTTAAAAAAAAATAAAAAAAAATGACACGTGTTGTTATCTTCTTGTCTCATTACAAAGGATCGTTAATTGCCAGGCTCTTCGGGGAGAAAAAAAGGAAGATCCTATGGCTGAGTGGCTAAGCGCTTTGCTTCCGAACCGAGGGATCCCGGGTTCGAATCCTGGGATTTTAAAAAAAAAATCGGGTTTCTTCTCTGAGTTCACCCAGAAAAGTAAAGGCGATGGGTTGATGCGCTGGCCACATGGCACTCTAGCAAACTGTGGGCCACATAAACATCTGCCCTATAGATCGGAAGGTCTGAAAGGTGAAATAACTTTATTTTCTCTCTAAATAAAATAAATAGAAATAAAAAATAAAGCATGGCTCTTTTAAGGGACGGAAAGAGGAAGCTGGCCATATTCAAATTGATAATCTTAAAGACTGACACATTATGTCTGATGTTTTATTTTTCTTCTTAGTATATTAGAGCAGCATCTTTAAATTGGTCTTTACCAATTTTCATATCTGATACCAATTTCCCAATAGAGATATAGAAACATTGACAATAACATTATAAATGTCTATGCATACCATGCTGATATAATAATTTATTTATAAAGCGCTGTTAACAAACAAAATGTAGGCTCAAGGCGCTTTTAATAACATTACAAACTGTAGCTCTACAGTCAAAATGACAGTTAATCTAAAAAAGTTTTAAACAGTCATAATGTTCTTCTTAAAAGTGGTGTAGCATGTTGTGTGTCTGAGATCAATGGGGAGTGAGTTCCAAACCTTTGGTCCGTGAACTGAAAAAGCCCGCAGACCGTAGCTTTTGAGGGAGAAACGTGGCACTACTAAAAGCGTTGAGTCCTTTGAGCGCAGAGCTCTCTTGGGGACATATGGAGTTATCAGTTAGCTAAGGTACAAGTGCATCTCGTTGTTATATATACACTGATGACAAAGTGTGGCGACCTTGTAATCGATTCTCGCTTTCACGGGAAGCCAATGGAGCATGCGCAAGAGCGTAGTAGCAGAATCTTGTCTAGTTTTTCTAAGGACTATTCGTGCGGCATTGCTCTGAATACGTTGCAGCTTGGCTATTTTGTCATCAGGTGTACCTGCTAGCAAGGGGTTACAGTAGTCAAGGCGGGAGAGTATGAATGCCACAGCTAGCGTTTTTGTTGACTCCGTTGTTAAATATGGTCGGATCTGGCCTAATCTGCGCAGCTGCAGATAAAGACCTTTGCAGAGCTGACTTTTGTATAGGTTGAAAGATAGTGTTGAATCGAAGAAAACTTCAAGATTCCGCACTACATGGACAAAATACGGTATAAACTTTGTTAGGTTTGATACAATCGATAAAATAAGTGGTGGTTTTTTCTGTTGTAATTATTAAATGAACATACAATTAAATACATGCCACAAAGAAATGAAATAAAGAGGTAAGTTGTTCATTTTTATTGCTAATGTCGGCTTAGTCAAATAGTCTACATTTTTGTCTCATATTTAATTGTATGAAAAAAATCAGAGAAAAAAAAAGTTGTACTTTTTTACTTGTATTTATAATTACCTGTCTTAGCATTTGGTTGTATGTCTAACTCCAGTAGGTCTGTTTGATCTATAGGAAAAACCACTTAGAAGATCATATAGTAGAGAGAACAGCTTTACCTGATGAGCTTATCAGAACTGTGTCTGGGGAAGTTGCATTTGAGGAAACATATCCACGAGTAAGTCCATCTCCAACAACTGGAATCAAATACATCGATACTAAAGTGACATGTTTTCGCCTTTCCTTGTTTTATAAATCTAGCAATTAACAACTTGTCCAATATGCAGATTATGTTTTGTCATTATTCAAAAGGTCTGGCCAATCAATCACTTTCCAGAGAGTGAAATCAATGCAGCATCCAATACTTTAGTCTCTAAACACAAGTCTGCCTTCCCCACAGAGAGAATTTTAATGCAGGTAACATGTCCAATGGGCTACCAAAGATTTTTTTTTTTTTTTTTTTTGGAATTTAATTAATTATTGATTATCATGAATACTGTTGCAACTCTAGGGTAGGCACTCAACGAAAAGGCAGGCAATTCAACACAGTTTAACAGGAAATAAATAGTTGTGTTTCTTCACTAGGGTAAACACATAACATCCTTCAGCTTCCTCAGTCTTACTACTAAGTATACCGGTCCTTTGCTACTTAACCCGAATGTGGACCAACGACAGCCTTTCCCGCTTCGCTCCAGGTCCCTACTACAACCTTCAGGCAGCACAAAAATTGGCCTCTTAGTTTCCCAAACATTCAGACTCTTCACAGTTCCTGATGCACTGTTCTTCTCTCCATTCTAGTGACTTCCTGGTTACGTTCACTAGTGCGCACCTCAAGCACTGGTGCAAGGCAGGGTTACAACAATACATAACAATTTATATAGAAAATAATAAAAACAAAAACAATAGATGGATTTTAATAGCCCAGTGCTCAGGGGAATATAAAAAAAAATAAAGGCTGTTGTTCGTTGCACTGGCCAAATGACAAGCTTGTTAACAGTGGGCCACTGAAACAGATGATCTCATCTGCCCCATAGATCACAGGGTCAGAACAAGAAACTTTAAAATTATCGAGAAGTAATGAAAATCTACTTTTCTTCTAACTAGTATAGGCTACATAAATATAGTTTGCTTTTAGAAAATTCTTTAAGAAGTGATCTTAATATAGATCTATTTTAAACATATTTTGGCTAGTATCACCGATTATTTTTCATTATTCAACAATTAAAATCGTTAAGCAACTGGCCCACCTGTCCGAGCAATGATTATTTCTCTTTTGTCACTAGAGACACAGAGTTCGGATTGTTCCAGTGACTCAAGTGGCCTACTCTTACAAGGACATGAACTCGTGCTTCTTTGTTTATGGTTTTGAGCACAGAGTTCATGCCCCTGACTACCCAGCCAAATGCTGTTGTGGGTGTACTGTGATATAAGGAGACTTTTCCTGCTCCATAGATACATCTGCACCTTCATGCCCTGATTGTAACATGAATTGTACTAATTTGCTGCCTGTTTTTTTTTATTGTTCTGTATATCAATTAAAGTTAAAAAAAAAATAATACAAGTGAGATTACATCTGATTGGTTCAAGTTTGTAAGACCTATAGTGTGTCCAAGTCAATGTGTTGGTTCAAGTTTGTAAGACCTATAATGTGTCCAAGTCAATGTGTTGGTTCAAGTTTGTAAGACCTATAGTGTGTCCAAGTAAATATGTTGGTTCAAGTTTGTTAGACCTATAGTGTGTCCAAATCAATGTGTTGGTTCAAGTTTGTACCAAGCTAACTGTGCAGGACCTACCATTTATGTAACGGTCCCTTTGAGGAACAGCGCATGGATGTGTGACAGGTTTGTGGGGACTTTTTTACAACCCCGCCCGTGCAAGAGGTTGACTCTCATCTACCCGTGGGCATCCCCACGGGAGTCTTTTGTTGCTACCCATTTAGCCTAACCACTTCCTCTAATGGTCGTTTCCACGCGAGCGCCACGATGAAGGAAAATGGCAGAAGATCCCGATGCATTCTCGGCCTTGTCTAGCCCAAGCGTTGGGGGTCAAATGCATCGGTTAACAGCAATGCTTTACATAGGCATTGTCTAGGGTCTCTCCCAAACAGAACTGTGTTCACACAGGTTTTTTTTTACTGTTTGGCATCCAAACAGGGTTCTTTTTCAAACTTATGCTGGAAGAGCCTTCGGCTCAGCCTTTAGACATCAACAAGGTTCAAGTTTGTAAGACCTATAGTGTGTCCAAGTAAATATGTTGGTTCAAATTTGTAAGACCTATGGTGTGTCCAAGTAAATATGTTGGTTAAAGTTTGTAAGACCTATGGTGTGTCCAAGTAAATATGTTGGTTCAAGTTATGACCTTTAGTATGTTACTGAGGTAAACATCATGTTGGATAAAGTTTAGTGTGTAATCAACTTTGAATTTAAACCAGATTCAGACATAACAGAATGCATACTTCATTACTACAGCAATGCAAACAACTTGGCCGTTTATCAAATGAGCCTGAGTTCAAATCCTAACCTGAGGTTGTTAGCTGAATTATTTCAAAGCTATAGGCCTCATGAAGCCTCCTATTAACCCCCCTCCCTCCACATATATTGGACAAGTGCAGAGAACATGCTAAATAGCATCAGTAGCTGGGCTATACAAAATGCAATAAAAAAAAATAACTTACATTTTTTATTATCTTTGTCATAATAAATGTAACATGTATTCAGTAGCCAGCTTGACGCTGAGCAGAAAGCAACTAATGGAACTCGGTTAAACAAAGCGCTATAACCCATTTATTATTATATCAGTTGAAACCCTCACTGTAACAAAACATACTAACAGACACAAATCTAGTTACTGGCACTAGCCATCTACAATGAAAACACTAAGTTCTATATAATTATATATATTATTTATTTGAACCATGGGCTATGATGGTGACAGGCAATGATCAATGAATCTGACAAGACAAAAACAAAATGATCAGTTCTTTAAGTCCACCCCTTTCACATAGCTCACATAAATAGACTGACCCTAAGGGCTTAGAATCTATTATCTTCATTAAGAAAGCGGCAGACCAGAAGGTGAACTCTTAGACTAAGTCCTTCTGTAATGTGCTACAGCTTGCTCAAGGCCAGCAGAAAACAGACAGGAAATGACTAATTAATTTACTTTCATACACTTTTTTTTTTATAATTTAATTTTTTTTTATTCAAAAGAACTATCTGTTTATCTAATATCTTTAGATAACAGCACAAATGGTTTAAAGGCAAATTGTTAAAAACCTGGCAACTCTAAAAACAACACTCTTATTTACTGCCAACTTCTAAGTCATAGATTAGAAATAGGTTTAGCAATAAAACAATACAACTGTTCAATAATTAACATAGACATAAAACTAAAATATTTGATGCCAGAGAACATAGGTCTTATAGACTACACCAATGCAGTGAACAAATGTCTATGTCTTTTTTTTTTTAAAGATCTGTGATGTCAAGAAATACAACAAAACATACACTACATTCAACATGAACACAGCTACCACAGCTCCCCATCTCGATCCTTGGCAGGGACTTCTATAACCCTGGGCTTGTCTATAATTCTGGCTGTTCTGTTTCCTTTCTCCACAATACCAATGATCCATGATTGGTAACCTTCTTGTTTTTCTATGTCCTTGCAGAAAGCTGCGGCTTGTTCTCTTGGCAGTGCTACCAGCAACCCACCTACAGGTCAGATAGACAGCAAAAAAAATTAATTAAAAATACAAGTAAATATAAGATAATAAAACTGCAGAATGCCATGACGATGAGACAATGTAAGGAAGTAAAATAGAAGCATTACATGTAAACCTAGTTAAAAGAATATAATTACAAGCTTATTTTATTAGTGAGTTTACAAAATTCATAAAGAGTAACCCCCTAGATGGCAATGCAAAATATCAATAAGTTTACACAGAAACTCTAACATTTAGTGCCGATATAAATTGAAATGAATAAATCTATACCTTTTCTTTGTCAACCATTCCTATTTTTTTTCAATTAACTATGAACAATAAAGTCTATATATAATGCTAATTTACAGTATACCAAGAAAGCAAAAAGATCATGTCTAAAGGCTTGGTGAACTAATGAATAGTCAGACACTAAAGAATACATATTCAAATTAAAAAATTAAAATCACTTTATAGTTGCTAATACTTCAGGCAGTAGAGATATGTATAGATGTATTCATATAAATGTATAGACTCATTTCAAGAGCCTTGATAATCTAGTTTTCTAATTCTAAATTATCTTTATGTTAGTGTATGAAACATTCAATTGATATGAAATGCTATTATATTGTCACCTACATAAGAAATTGACATTTATTGTTCCATTTTAGCAAAATTCACAATCCCATTTGCAGATTTCATTAAAAAAAAATCATTCACTAAGTATTTGACAATAACGTGTAGAGACCTAACCAAGAAGAATAAAAACAACAAACTTTCAAAACTTCTACATGACAATTTAGAATAAAAGAAAAATAAGTTTTTTTTTTTTTTTGTTTCCTCCCTCAATTGTGACAGAACACACACACACACACACACATAAAAAGTTGAAAAAATAAATAATTTCATTACACTTTTGGGTGCCTCAGAATTTACTGTAACAAAAATAATAAATTTATATCCAACTAATTGTGATTTAGGTCATCAAACGTTAGTGGGACCAGTCACCTATTCACTGCAAATCCACAAGTGCTGAAATATTTATGCAGCAGTAAATGTTCACTTTATCTGACCAGCTGGTTTTTAGGACCAAAATATTAGCATCCTGAAACATGCTTTATTTCATGTAATTAACCGGATAGTCAATTAATACAAAAATGGACAAAACCTGAAGTTTCAGCTGATGTCCCTTGCAGTAAGCCAAACAGATTTCCACAAGCTTTACTTATAGCAGCCATCTTAGCAATAACAGGCAAGTTGTGAATCACAAAGCCTACTTCATTCTTTTGTATTTTTGCAAGATTGTTGGCATGACCCAGAAGACCAAACCCAGTCACATCTGTAGCACCATGGGCATTGTACTTGTGCATGAGTCGGGCAGCTGGAATAAAAAAGTTACAGATAAAAATACATTAGTGAAATATGCTTACAGCATATGAGATGTGTATGTTTTAGAATCTAGACTTTATGACATATAGATGTCAGTCATGACCAGGGAATGTGTAAACATGTTGTCACCACCTCAATGCCCTTTAGATTACACATTAATAATGTCCACAACAACTTTTCACAGCAGTCTTGTCAAGTGTATGAAATCTAAAGCTATGTGTATTCTATGCTTGAGGAGGGAAAACTACTTTTTAATTATTCATTTTCTTTCATCTGTACAATAATGATCTAAATAGATGAATAAACCAAAACAGTTAGATGGCATTCTGGGATCAGTGGTCTTTTGAACACGTTAAATGGCTTTTTCAATTGGATACTGTGTTTTAGTCAAAACAGGTGTAACTGAAATCTTAACATATTTATTTATAATAAATATAACAAAGCAGCAGACAGTAAAAAATTTCCCTTTTAGACATTGCAATCTTTAGGGCAGATGATGTAAAAAGGTCATCCATTTCAGTGGCACACGGCGTCATGTAGCCAGCACAACGACCAAACGCCTTTACTTTTTCCCAACTAGTGTCAGGTACCTATTAGAGCCAGGCGGAATCTGAGGCGCCCAAAATTTAAAATCCATATCTTCCCATGGATTTGAACCAAGGACCCCTGGTTGAGAAAGCCAAGTGATTTATTGCTTAACCACTACACCTCCTATAGCAGACTCATGACAAACAGAAAGTTAACTTTAAAATTAAAGGGCAAAAATTTTTAAAAATAATACAAAAAACCCAACAACATTGGATAAGAATGCTGTACCTGTCCTGTTAAGCCTGGCCATACTAAACATGGCACGCTGATAGGCTTTGCGAACATCATCTTCAGATACAACAAGTTTGACCCGATTCCACCTTTCAGGCTGATCTAACCACTGGTAAGCATTGACAGCAACTTGTGTACCTAAAGGTTTTGTTAAGACAAGGACATCACCCACAACAGCATTGTCTGGCCTGGGAGATAACAGAAGAAATATTGTAAGAACACGTTTAAAAAAAAATGATTACAAAATACAACACTTAAATAAAAACTTTAAATAGGCAAACAATATTTGAAATATTTTCAATTATAATTAAGGATGCATTTAGTTTATAAAAACATTTTTTTTTGTGAGAACTTCTTTTCAACTACATATTGTCACTCCAGTAATAATGTTTCAATTGTGTATATAAAATTTCTCAGTAGAAATCTAATCTCAACACGATTCAAATTAATTTACCCTCCTTCTCTTACAGAGAAATCTTTACCACAATATCTCTGCCTTATAGAAGGGAAACATATTCACATGCAAAGAAGTCCAATTTTGTTTAAACTGCTGAATTGTAAGCCTACAAGTAACCAGCTCTCTACCTGTGACAAATATGGACAACATCAACAGAAATTCACTTATTTATTCACTACAATGCTCTAACCCTATAGCACTACATACAACTTTTGTCACTTATTCTTGGTCATCATATGACACATACTTGATTAATCTACCACCAGTTGGTATCTACATGCACTGCGCAGGACGCTGGTCACCCCTAGACCACCTTTTACAGCACACAATTCTTCATCTCAGTGCTTCTTTGTCATAAACCATTTCAAATACTATGGCATATAACAGTGGCAACAACAATAAAATCTCAACTACTTTATCTACCTGACCTGGCTAATGCAGTTATTAACATCAGTACACAAATTAAATAGCACATAACCAACCTAGCTTTTGAACATGTAGCAAAATCAAAAATATCATTAAATACCATTAGTCTCATAACAGTGACTTACATTACAATAAAAAACAAAACAAAACAAAAAAAAACAGCCAAAAACTGATTATATATTAAAAATGGGTAATAATATCTATCTTTTTAATATAGAAAAACTAAAATACAGCCAAAATCCAGAATGTGTAAAACTCAGTTTAAATATGCAGAATTTTGGGTCTCAAAGTAGAACATGAAAGTGTTTTTGTTAGACAGCCATATATATTGCCTAACCCTAATGTTTAACAAAAAAAACAACATACATATTCAGAGTCATTACAGATCTAGATCTATATTACAGAAATAGATTTAGATTTACTTACTAGAACAGATAAAGGAGTCTAGAAATTATATGATTAAAATCTACGTAATAGATCTAATGACTAATCTTTAGGTATTTTAATGAATACGCTACAGCTGGACTAGATCTAACTCTACTTGATTGTCTAGGACTCTATATGTAGTCATGTAGATCTAGATCTAAATTCTAGATTTAGAAAAATCCAAATCAGACTGTGCAAAAAAAAAAAAAAATTGCCAATGCGGAACATGTGACTTTATAGGACAGTAAAAGTATATCTGATTTTTTCTAGATATTTCAAGGCAGATAATAATGTCCTAAACATGTTTGAATAGATTTCTCAACAGAAATCAATATATCACATGATTTAAATTCATGTACCCTACTTCTCTTACAGAAAGATCTTCAATGCAATCTCTCTGCCTTATAGCAGGGCAACATGAAATAACACTAGACAAAAGAAAAGCACAAGCATAATATGTAAAAGAGGTTTTATAGTTACACTTGCAGACCTGCCTACAGTTATGCAAATTCTCCCTAAAATGACAGCCAGTACACAAATACTAATTTAACCCATTACACATCCTTTTTTTCCTCATGGACTATCTTACGAGTGGTCACGTAGGTCAGGCTAAGTCGTCATATGGGAAGGGAGGGGGGGGTGGGAGAGGTCAGATCTATAAGTTGATTGGTTCTTGATAGCAATTAGATTTAGTCTAGAAATGAAGAACGTGAGAGTGGTGGAGTGGCGGATCGGTACCCTCCAGTTAGTCAGCTATTACACCAACACGACTCTTTTATTTTTAACTACATTAGAAGATTTCATATAGTTTTTGTTAGATAGAGGTGTTATGGGCATGTAAGGGTCTAACACTCTACAAGGGTAAATTTCACAAGCACCGATATTCAGCTTACAGAACATACTAATATGTTGTCTCATTTTGCTGTGTTGGGATCTAAGGTGAAAGATCCAGATTTACTACAGTATCTAACTATCCACTTCAAGAATCTACACATAGATTACATCTAAGCAGACCTGCCTAGCTAAAAAATTCCAAATGTGTTACAATGGAGGTCAAAATGTGTAATTCGGCACCAGAATGTGTAACACTTGCACGATCGACTATATTGTCAAATGTAATATAGCTAGACTCTATAGGGAGTCTTTAGGGTTGTAGTATAGCGCTTTGATATTTTATGTTATTTTTTTTTACGAAAATGAATACAGAAACCAGTTATTCTTTTTTGCATTTGACTTTTTTAAGTTTTAAAGTTAAAAAATAATTAATTTTCAATGAACTTTTAAAAAAAAAGTCACATCGGTGTAATAGCTAATCAACCCGCCACTCTTGTGTTCTTTATGTCTAGACTAAATCTTATTGCTATCAAGAACCAATCAACATATAGATCAGGGGTAATGTGTTCACCCCACCTTTCCTGACAGCCCCCCCCCCCCCCCCCCGATAGCTTAGAGTGACCTTAGTGACCACTCGTAAGCTAGCCTAGAGAGGGGGAAAAAAGGATAGGGTTTAATTCGTATTTGCGTACTGGCTGTCATTTTGGGGAGATTTTGGCAAAGGTAGGCAGGTCTGTCTGAGAATTATAAATCCGCCACCAAAGAATCAAGATTTAAATGTACCTAGAACATCTAATTTTACAAGAGCAACTAGTGTGGACTAGATTCTAGACTAGAGTTTAATAGATTATAGTCTTGCAAAAATTATTTAATGTAGATGTAGATATATTATATAATCTTAAATAATTTTAGAATTCCAGATCAAGAATTTAATTCTAGATTAGAATGTAGAGGAAACACTTCAGATCACTTTAGATTTAGGCTCTATAAAGTGTTTTTATATCAGTATGCTTCAATACTTATGATTCACATGAACACAAGAATCAGTGTTTCTCTATTTGCATTTGACTTTTTTTGGCTTGAAAATAATTAATTTCTTAAGAACTTAAAAAAAAAAAAAGCCACGTCACATACTTCCTAAGCTAATGCTACCAATACACCACTCACAGCCCTCGTTTTCTTCAGTTAGTAGGACTAGGCTTATTGCTATTGAGAAACTATCAAATGTATAGATCAGGGCATAATGTCTTCACCCCACTTTTCTATTATTTTTGTACCCCATAGGAAGCCCACATGTGAGCTAGCTTTGAGAGAGAGAGAGAGAGAGAGAGAGAGAGAGAAAAAAAGGTCCCAAAATATGCAATGGGGTAACTTGATATTTGCGTACTTGTAGTTATCTTTGAGATATTATGCGTAACAAATATGCACATTTGCATAATGCTAGACAGGTCTGAATTATGGTCAATGATATTAATTGAATTAGATTAAGTTGACTAATTAAGAGAAGCCCAGCACTCACATAATGTACTCGTTGGATTGACAAACTGCTGTGGCCACACCTCCAACAGTTAACCAAGGATTGACAACTGTTTGTCCCCCAGTTACTTGGGTTCCAGCTTCCTCCGCTGCATCCTTGAAGTATCAATAAATGAAAATATTAATAAATGCCAAGATACATCATATGTTAGAATATAGTATGTATTTAGCTTGTAAGGAAAGCGAGAATAGGGAATTAGGGTTCAGTGTACATAAGCCGAAAATAATCCAATGTTTGTAGATATAAAATAAGACACACTACTAAGTTTTCAAAAGCAATTAGTACACATTTCTAAAATAATAAGAACTATGCATTCATTTTTGAAAACAAATGTTTCAAATTTTAGCATCAGGGTACACAAAAAATGTGCCAGAACTATATGTATATATTATTTACATTTCTCTGAGATAAGTCAACTGTGATTGACATGTGGGGTATGCTACATGGTAACCAGAAGTGTAAACAGGAAGTTGTTTACAATTTGGCAGCTTCTAGTTTCTACACAGAAGGGTAAATAAGGGAAATAATTCATTTCCAGAATGAACATACTTTTGATTAGAAAAACTAACTATATGAAGGAGTCTAGCTTATACTTAAACAAGGATCCCCAAGCATGCAATTGGATTGAACTTCTGAACATACCAAAACCTGTTCACCAGAACAATTACGTTGTACCATATATCGGAAGAAGTAACGGCATGAAAAAGGTTAACCTAGTTTACATCTTGAGAAATTCAACCATAGAAAATCAGCGGTGTTAGACAAATAATTAATGATATTATATTCAAATTTATCTATTTTTTTTTACTATTGGTATTATAATTAAAAAGGATGCATTTAGTTTATAAAAGATTTTCATTTTGAAGAACTATCTTTCAAATACAAATATTGTCGCTGCAGTAATGATGTTTTTAACATGCATATCACATTTCTGAGTAGAAATATAAAATCTCAACATGTTTCAAATTCATGTACCCTCCTTCTCTTACATAGAAATCTTTACCACAATGTCTATGCCTTATAAGAGGGAAACATTCACATGTAAAGAAATTGTAAGCAACCACCAGAGTTGCCTGCAAGTACGCATCTTGGATATTTTGTACGCAAATGGACAAGAAAATATGTGAGTACGGTTTATCATCTAAAAATAAGTATTTCCCATGCAAAAAAAAATAATAAAAAAATGGTAATGATCTAGGCCTGCCACGAGATAGATCTAGAATGTTTTTTTCTCTTTTCTACTATATCTTGCTGATGCAAATAAAGCGTTCTGTTCAATGTGTCAGTTTATTTCAAGTCTTCCATTTATAGAATCTAGACTAAGTCTAGATCTAAACCAGATATTTGATCTAGCATTGTGTTCTACAATGTAAAGCACCAAAAGTTTACGTAAATCTAGATTTCGATAGAATTAAAATTTAGATCTATTTTAGATTTCTAGATCTGACCATGTGTATACTAACCTTAGATTTAGAACTAATCTGGATCAAAGTAGATCTAATTATAGATTTTTTTGACCAGTAACTAAGTCTGCCACTAGATCTCAAAAGCTGCAAGCTCTACCATTTTATACAGAGATTTATTGATCTCCTTATTTATCCTTTATTATTCTAAAATAAAAAAGGGAGCTAAAATTGGCTGTTCTAACTTTATTTAGTCTAGATTTAGATCTAGTATTTCACATTAAAAGGTAGATCTAGATTCAATTTTTTTTGTAAACCAGAAAAATTTAGGAGAGTTGTTTTGAGATGAAAGAGAGAAGGGCAGAGTTTTTATTTGCTGAAATGGAGGTTGAGCTTATTAATCTCTCTTAATTAATTAACATGACATAGGGAATCGAACTCATGTTTCCTGACTCTAAAATTCGAGAAATTATCTTCTATGGTAGATCTAAAGCTACTGTTATAGTCACTAGTGACTAAGCTAGATTCCATTACACATGAAAGCTAAATTCAAAAAATGAATTCAGAGACATTCAAGGCTATTTGAAAAAAAAAAAAGGCTTTTTCTTATTGAAATAAATAAATTCCATTCTTGATTCTGTGTGCCTTCCTTTAACATATCTATTTGTTTTCTAAAACAACTTCAAGCATCAGAACCCAAATAAATAGCTTTATTTATAAAAAATTCCCATTTTCTGTTGGTGCTCTTACGGAACCATAAATAAAACACTGCTGGTATTATGATGATTATAACATATTCTAGAAAAATATATGACAAAGAATGAAGGTGTAAATATTTCTGACAAATGTACACTATGCAGTGTTAAATTTTTAAGATTGCTTTGTTTCGTGTATATTACATACTTAAAGGATTTTAGTCTTTTCTGACTATATTTTTTTTTATTTAGGAAAATATACATTTGCACCTAAAAATACACATATCCAGGTCTGGGAGTACACATTTCCATTTTGGCATGTAGGCATGTCCGTCAACCCCCCCATTTTTGTGCAATATCTTGATTAAAAAAAAAAAAAAAAAAAAAGAGTAAAGCTTGATCTACAATATATATATCAGGGTTAGTAGCACTTTTCCATGACAAAATTTCAGGAGATTTTTTAAGGATGAAATGTATGATGTGTGTTTCCTATCCGTTTGTGTGATGCACAGTAAAACATACACAAAACTAAGCATTTATCAAATCAATTATTGTTATTTGATTTTAAAAATAATAAATATCTTGCCTATATGCCACAGAAACAATGTTATCAGCTGTGGTATGTCCACAGAAACTGTAATGAAAGTAATCTTTTAATCAAGCAACAACTTGACTGTCATCCAAAAACCTCAAACAACCATTTTTTTTTCCAAGATTTATTTAAAAACATTACAAATGGTTGTTTTTCCATTTTTTAAAATAAGAAACATTTTTAGAGATGCCTTCATAATGTGATGGAAATGTACATTATTAGTTCCTATGTGTATCTTATAGATACTAGAGTCATGGTGTACATTTGAGGTAATGTTTTATTCTTTTATTAGCTAACTTAAATCCTTCTCATAAACAGAGCCAGTAATATAAAGGGCAATATTGGCCTATTTGAATGTTTAGCTGACATTTGCTAACTAAAAAATGGCTTTTGGATTTGGGGGTGGGAGGCGGGATTAGACCTTTTCACTGCTGTGTGAATATTATCTTCACTAAATTTACAGAAGATCTAGATTCTAAAGCTAATTCGCTTAAATTTGCGGGCTTTAACTCTAAGTCACTAAATTTTGCGGACTTTTCACGGCTGTGTGAGAATTATCTTCACTAGGTCCTAGTGATTTCAAGTAAATCTAGAGTCTAGATATAAGTCACTAACAGGGTTTCTGCACCAAAGTCTAATTGAAATTCAAGGAGAAATTAAGAAATTCCAGGACATAAAATTCGCACCAAAAATTTTTAAAAATATTTATAGCCCATATATATATAGAGAGGTTGGAATAACTTAGATTTGATTACTAAATAAAAATAACTTACTCAAGATATTAAAAACATGCAAAAAATACATTATAAACTAGTATGAGTGTAAGGCCTACCATAAAACGCATCTTGAACATCCATTCTTTACAATATATTTACATATATACAAGGGTTTTTAATGTTTTTTAAAGTCCACTGATCTCCCTCACTTTGGTTTCGATTTCCAAAGTAAGTTTTTCAATATGCTCTTTTTTAAGCTTTGCAGAGCGACGTAAAGCATTGGATTCTATTAAAAATGTGTGACTGTTAGTGTTTTCTGCTTTTTCTGCAAGCTTGTCCGCAGAGACAGTGAGGCTTGTAATGTCCCTTTCGAACCTAGCTTTTTTGGCTTTCATAGCCTCAAGTTCTTCAAACTGATCGTTTCTTTTCCTTTTTAGGTTCTTTCTTTTTTCCTCCTCAGCCCTTTCTTCTAGATAAATTCTATACTTTGATCTGGCTGAAGCAGCAGCCAGTCGCATGCCTGAAGTAATTGATACATTTTTAATTCCTCCCATTGCTTCAATGCTGTTACAAATCATTCTCTTGGCTATAAGAGTTCTCTCCATCATGTTGACGCACATTGTCTCTTTTGACCTGGGCTTGGCCATGAGACAGAATCAAAATTCCTCTCATTAGTGCCCATAGTTTACTGAATTCACTGTTAATATGTTGGTTAAAAAAAGTATCCAGTCTATCACATTGGATACTAAAGGACTGGAATACTATAGAATTTGTCGTGACAATGGAACTGTGCCACTGGGTGAATTCCGACTTGATATCATCACAGTCATCTGCGCTGACACGGCCAAGCTAAACTAAGTAGCTCAAAGTGGCATCTAAGTCTCTTAAAGAACCATCAAAATCTACAATGTTTTTAGGCTGTAGCCATTTCAAGCACTGGACAAGCTGATTTTTCAGTGGAGATTTAGTCATTAATTTTATGGCTGTTGTTACCAGAAACTTTCTGCTCTCCATCTGGAAGTTTAAAATATCCCTTGATCCCTTGCACTGGCTTTACTCTTAATTTCCTTGACAGCAGATTTGGCTTTAAAACCTATGTCAACTTCTCCAGAAGGCAGAAGATTTTTTATATCTGACAAATCTGCACTATGCAGTGCTGTAACTGAAGTGCATTCTTTAAAAGCAGCTGGTGTCACAAATCTTTGCAACAATGACCGAAGCATGTTGAAGAGGTCTTGGGCCATAAAGGGCAACAGTGGCGCTTCTATTTGATATCTTTTTAAAAAAGGTTGCAAAACCTTTGCAATGGATATGAAGCTTTCAATTTTGGCAATTAGTAGTACATCATCCATACAGCCTTTCAGGTGCTCAAAAGACTTGGTGTTGATTGCCTTTTAGAAGTAATTAAAGACTGAATGAATTCTTTTACGTGGGGCCATACTTTGAGAGCTCTCTCTGCCACCTCAACAATCTCCACACATTGATGCTGACAGTGTTCAAGAGGAAAATCACTGCTGCCAGTTAGTGATGTGAAGTCTTCCCTTCTTGCTGGGGTATCTTTGAAAAGCCAAGACAGCGATGAGAAAAAATGACCCAGTTCCCAACCAGTTAATGCAAGGCCTGCACGAAAAGCATTGTGCATTGTATGAAGCCGACAAACTTTTTTTCTGATGCTTTCTGGAGGTCCTCACTGAGTAATTTGAACAAGGCCCAGTTGACATTGGGGCCATCCATTGATATCTGAACAACACTTTTTCCGTCAAAAGTGAAAGTTTTCACATAATCTTTGGTGAATATCTTGAGCAGTAGAATGACCCAGGAAAGCAGAGCCATAGTATCTTGTAACAACCTAAGTTGAGAAATTCAAAAACATTTAGCATATCGATAGATACAATTATATTCAGTCTTATCTCATTAACAATTCTACAATCATCATTAATATTGAATATTTATTTTCATTATAATTAGATAGCACCCATGCATCTTTAGGTTTAATTTAACCTATTTAGTGTAGGCCTATTTATAATTGAAAAAAAATCAACTCACCTTATCTGTATCCCAGTATCTGACATGCATATCCATTTGTTTCTTGTTTAGTTCTCGATTTAGAGATTCGTCAAACAATAGTACAAAACCATCATTCACTGTTTTGAGCTTGTCTTTTAGAAGATCCTGGAAATAAGTACCAAGCCCAAAAGACACAAGATAGGATATCTTGTCTTTTCCACAAGACATTTTTTTTTAGCTATGTTGATGTCAGGAAACATTCGAGCAAAATGATCAGCAATATCATATCAACTGTTAAATGAGTAATGAGAACACACCACTTTCAAAGCCCATAGTATCTCTGCATTGATTGTCTCCTCTGTGGTCACGTGAGATTTGATTGATGATTGCGCCTGGGTAGACGTAGAGGTTGTTGGTATATTTTGGCTAGGATCAATGACTTGAGCAGCTTGCACCTGTGGGGTTGGTGGCATAGCTGTAGGACAAGTGACAGTTGCTGTAACCGTAGCAGCCTTTTTAGCAAATATGGGTGCAATCATTAAGCAGCCATCTGACTTACCAGACTCTCGCTTGTGTTTATCTGATTTCATATGAGATTTAAGTGCTGCATAATATGTCAATTTGTCTTTTACAATGACGACAAAAGGCTTTGGTGTCACTGACGGATGATTTTTGAAGCCAAGATCTGTAAATATCTTTATCAAGCCAAAGCGCATTAAACGATGTCCCGTATTTAGGCATTGTAATACAAATGTAGATCTAGGTTATAAATTATAGATCTAGATTTGGATTTGAATCTAGTATTCTAGAACAGTCCAATCAGATGATAGAACAATCAAGTCTCAAGACTAGAGCTACGTAACAGACTCTAAATCTCTAGCTTCATTAAAGACTTCATTAAACCAAAGCACAAATCACAATAAACGAAACGTAGATCATATAGATCTAGATCTAGTAATAATAATCTAGTCTAGATATATTTAGATCTAGGCCTAGATCAAATGATTAAATTCACAATGTACAAAGATCTAAGTAATAATATGATCCGATGAAAATATAAAGGCACAAAATGAAACAGGAAAACAGTTTTGAAGATGCGTAACGTAAACTTTAGATCCAATTTGGATGAAAATCAACGTGTTCAAAAAAAAAAAACGATCCAATAACGATGCTTAATATAGTGAAGGAGCAGTAAACACCTGACTCGGAAACGATAATTTCGAATTTATTTCCGCCCGCGCTGGCCCATTTTCTAATTATAATTTTTTTACGCAGATTTTTTTTTCCCGATCGGCGAAATTCCAGGACATTCAAGGAGATATTTTAAAATACCAGGACTTTTGAGTTTGTTTTTTTTAATTCAAGGACATCCTTGAATTTCAGGAGGCTGCACCCTACACTAAAATTCGTGGACTTTTCGCGGCTCTGTGCGAATTATCTTCACTGAATATACCGTAGATCTAGAGTCTAGATCTAAGTCACTAAATTTGCTGGCTTTTCACTTCTGGTACTAATTATCTTCACTAGATTCTAAGTGATTTAGCGTAAATCTAGAATCTAGCATATTTCTAGAGTAATCTAGACATTAGATGTATTGAGATCATTAAATTGACTAAAATTCACTGAGTTTTCAGTTAGGTGCAATTATCTTCACTAGATCTGACTTAGATCTAAATCTAAATACTGGCTAGATCTAGAAGCTTTACAGACTTTCCACACGAAGTCACTCTTACACTTACAACAAGAAGATTTTAGGTGAGGGAGGGCCCGGAGGGGCGTAGCCTACAAATTAGGCTGGTAATAACTTTAATTATAGACAATAGTCACTACAGACTAAATCTAGTGCGCCTTTAGTGCTAACAATAAATGGAAACAAACATTTCTACGCTGACTTCAGAAAAATACTGCCGGGTGAAATGCTTGCCTGAGCCAAGACCATCTCCAATCACGAGGCTTCACAAGTGGGGGAAAGGCGGTGTAGATGCGTCACTGGTCAGCTCATTAACACAGCCAGCCTGTAACGTCATGCGATCAGAATGCCTAGTTACGCTGTTGTTGTTTTTTCCACCCACATTTTTAGCATGAAATAGGCAAAATTATATTTTTAAAAAATTTTTTGGAGAGTGGACAAAATTTTAGGAGACTTTTGGCAATTTTTATGAGAATTTTAGGAGACTTTTCATTTTTTAGGAGTTTATAGGAGCGCTATGAACCCTGATATATACATATTTTTTTTTGAGCTTCTGGGCATGTAGGGTAGCTAGGGAGCAATATAAAGGGTGTAGTTAATCACAGATCTAGTCAGTTCAGTACTATGTTCTTTCAATAAATAACCTTATGTTACATTGAATTGTGTACTTGGACATCCCAATAGTAAAATTTAGCAACTTAACAAAAAAAAAAAGAAATACCTTGAAACCTCTCATAATGATTGGAATGATCACATCACGTTCCTTGTCTGTCATTTTGTTGCTGCAAGTCAACAACATCAACATGTTGTCACAGTCTGTCACACCCATGGCATATAGATCACTCAATACATTAGCGCAAGTTATCTTGCCCTGTTGGATAGAGTTAGTGTACAAATATCTCCTATTAATGATGGAAACATTTTTTTTTCATATTCTGAACCATATTGGTACCACTGACCTTAAAGCAAACATTGGTGATTTTTTTTTTAATTTAGAAGAAAAATGTATATTAATAGAATCTAGAAAATGTTTACCTAAAGTCAATTTATATATATATATACTTTTTTCAATTGTGTATATATAAGAAAATGAATAAAGAAATGCTAACCACTACTGCCATTAACACTGTTAATTTTTTTTTCCATTAATGAATTTAAAACTTAATATGTATGGATTAAATTTAAATTAAAAATATTTAGCTACAACGTCAAACTAAATGTGAAATTATTTTTGTTAATAGATATCAGACCATCATGTAGGGATCATCCACAAGTGGATAAAAAAAATCTGTTGTTTGAACCAAAGAAAGACCACCGTGACGAAGAGGAGTGATAGATGAATCCATTCCAATACCTGAAAGAAGAAAGATTATGCTACTGATGCACTGTCATGTTTTTTCAATTAGGCATACATTTGAAAAATTATAATGTAGTCAGTGTGACATATAAAGGAGATTAACTTTTTGCAGTGAAATAATTGTACTGTCATATGTGTGTTTGTTATTAGAATGGAAGGGCTAAATTTATAGTTTTACTATACCATGGTGAGATTGTGGACAACAGGCCCACATAATAAGTGTAGGGGGTAGAAGAGATGTGTGGCTTTGAAGTTAGTTGTGATCTAGACCCTGAGAGAGCAAGTTGGTGATTGGATTCTGAGAGAATGAAAGTGGACATTTTTTTTAGAGTCGAGACAATGATAGTCCATGTTGGACGATGTATTTGAGTTGAAATAATCGGATGACCTGATGTCTATGTATATATATATGTAGTTAAATAAAGTATTTCATTAACTATAACTCATTGTTGCGTCTCTTTGAAAAGTGTGTTATTACTCCACTAGTAAAGATTAAGATGTCCTGTCGTCAAGAGGATGAATTAGGGCTTGGAGTTGCTTCCCAGTAATCCAACCACCTAGGCAACAAAGGGCCTTATGTAAAGGCGGTTTGTGACAAAATGTTTTTAATTAGGCACGTGTTTGAAATATTATAGCTTACTGTCAAAGTGAGTGTGATATTTTACATCACTATTTAATGTTTTGTGAAAACTACTTAAGGTTATGATTATGAGAACTTAATGTCTACTTTTACTGTCTATAATTCATTTGTGTTTATTAGTCTACATTTATTTATTTTTGTCTACGAACAGAATAGGGGCATAAATTTAACTGTGTGGGATCATTTTTCTTGAACAAACTAGGTGACTTTTTTTCAGTACTGCCGTAATGCATGAAAAATACTTTTTAAAATGAAATCTTGAAAAAAAAAATGTCAATGGTTCACAAATTTAATTTTATAAAAATTTGACAACATAGATGTGTATATTGCAGGGTAAAGAGGATTATCATTGAGTGTGTTACTTGATCACTTTATTTTGTGCAAGAGAAGTTAAATTTTTAGTAAAAAGATGGAAAGATTTAACAATAAAACTTAACACAGAGTATGACATGTATGTAGCCTCTTGTTATTTCTAAAGTACCTTTTAAGAATACGTAGTAATGTACTTTTTATGTAGCATTGTAGGTTTAAACTTCTTTTTATTGTCATTGGAGACAGCAATGAAAAAGGGTACTTTTACTTTAACAATATGCTATTAATTTTAATTTCTTCATTACATAATTCTATTGTAATTATTGTTGATCTTAGTCTTACCCCATCATCATTATGGCAGTCCATTAATTAATTATTAATAATTAAAATCTAGATCATTTGATTTAGAGTCTAGCACTGGCTGAGTGACGATGATACTCTATCTCTAGCAAAGTTAAGTACTAATACTAATAGTAGTACTAGTAGTGAGTACCAGGCTCATTTTTATTATCTTGTTGACTTCCATTTCATTTGATGGATTTTCTCTTTAATTTCTAGTCTCAATAAATATTTGGCTTTACTCATTTTAGGCAGGCTAGGGTGGGCCTATTATAAAGTCACAGTGATGTTTAATTTTTTGCTTTTAGTGAGACATCTAGAATTCTGTTAGATTAGAGGTCTATCAAGTCTATGTAGCCTTGTTATCTCATTAGATGATTAGGATTATTCTGTTTTAACGGTATTAAAACAGGAGTTACATCACAGAGTTATGCCCTTGTCATGCTTAAAACAAAATATTGGTAAAGGAAAAAAAAAAAAAAGGTCTGGTTGACGATTCGCCATGTTGGCTTTACGAAGTTAGAAAGGGTAAATTCTTTCAACTCAAAAATCAATAAAATACCATGTTACAAACTTTTGTTTTTTAGCAAAATAAATATTGAAATTTGTAATGTTAACTTATTTTACTTGTTAGACTTGTACAATAGTTAAAACGTAATAAAATTCAATAAGTTTTCTAGCTTGGGAAATCGAATTATGATTATCTCATTATTATCTAGGAAAGTGGTAATGTCAAGCAAAATACGTTGGCTGTACAGAACTGATATGCACTTACCGATTCGCGGAGATGGTGCTCCATACTGGAAATGCGCCTGCTCCGCGTCCTGGGCATTGCTGTCCTGAGTAAGTCCCTCAAGAAGCTTGAGCAAAACTTCTTGAGAGACTTTACACCCTCATCCCTTTAGGTCAGCAAATTTTGTGAGTCGGAAATTGGGATCCAACTCGTGTGCCAACGGATCAAACGGACGGCGCATTTCCATATTTTACTGTTTTGGTTTAGAACCTGGGATTATTGCCTGAAAATATTTTTGAAAAAACAATAAATATATCAAAGGATGCTCTGATTTCCAAAATTTAATAGTCCTATTACAGTTTAAAAAGAAAAATAACATTCCGATTTACACACTAACTTACCTCAAAAAATGGCTACCTCCCGGCAAGGCAAAAAATGCCCGTATGTAGTTTAGTTATGGCGTTTTTTTCTTATACGCCAAGCAACGCGACCTTGAAAGGGATCCTTCATTGTAAAGTATATTTTTGAGTAATATGAAATATTTTCAGCTTTAATTTGTTTTTTATAATTACACAACAATTTTTAATAATTAACGAATCAACGGTTTATTGAACATAAACTAATGAGTTTTTCGTTCGAATACAAAAACTTTTAATACACTCTTGCATGCTTTTGAAGTAACGTCTGTAATTATATAAGATAAGATAAGATTTATATGATAATATTCGTTTTACAAAATCATTAGGCTAAGTGTCAATAATTAGCATAGATCTACATGCATCTGTGGATTGTGACTTGTGACATGTGTGACCTCTTAGACATAATCGTCTAATGTTAATTAATTTATGAAGTAACTATTATAGCATTCATCACCGGCAGTGGCGAAGCAAAATGGTGCGCCCGGGCCCACGGGTTCTTGAAATGAAAACAAAAAATGTATAGGCCTACTTAAAGAATTTAAAGGTTTCAAATTATTTTACTTACATCTAATAATAAATCCACCTATATATCCCTTTCTGCCCCCAATCATTTTGCTAACTGGTCCAGATAAGTGATCTTCTTATCTTATATAATACAGACGTTACCTCAAAAAAATAAAGAAGATGATTATACGTCCTACGGTAGTACGTATAATCATCTAGTCCTAAGTAGCGTCTAGAAAAAAGCTAAAATATTAAGCAGTAAATAGCGCTTAACAAAACAATTGCTAAAATATTTTTAATCCCACAGATTTATTGTTGTTGGTTTAGATCTATTACAAATTTAAAATTTAATTACATGGCTGATATATAAATATAAAATATATAAGTAGAAGAAGAATTAATACAATTAGGCCTACACTTCGAAAAAGCTTTTTCTAGTTTTAAAATTGCATCCTTTAGATCTGTTTGCTGTCCAACACGGTTTTCTGTTAGTAAGCCCTCTCATATTTTTTTTTTTTTTTGGGTACTTCCAATGAAACGGTCTGGATTTCGTCGCTTCCCAATTATTTTACTTTTGGGCCGTAAATTCCAGTATCCATTTTGTTCAATTGGAAAGGCCCACTTTATATTTTTAGTCTACCGCAAGTGGGAAAAATAATTATAAAGGAGTTATAATGAGTCGGGGCCTTTCAAATTTATTTTAAACTAGCAGTACACACCAGCTACGCCCGTTGATCTGTTCCGGGGCTCTATACCCTCGTTTTCTTTATTTTTTTTTTTTTAAATTTCAAATAAACGGGCCACATTTTAACGATCCCTCTAACATACGTTTTAGCCTATGAATAAGTGTATGTGTATCAATGAAATGAAACGGCCCTCTCTCTCTCTCTTTCTCTTTCCGTCTCTCTCTATCTTTCTCTTTCTGAGAAGCGTGCGCTAGAACTTAGCTTGGCTTGGCTACCTACCTATGAAGGGGTCTCGAGCGAGGTTCGACACCCTACTCGGGCAGAGTTGTGTTTACTGAGTGTCTAAAAGCAGCACGGAAAAACCTTCTCCTAGATACCCCCTACCCCCCCCCCCCCGGTCTACAACTGAGATTGAACCAAAGCATGAAAGTAGCGCTATATACAAGCCATAATAATAATTATTATTATTATTCTGGAGACTAAATTTTTGTTATTTTTGTTCATCCTAATTTTTCCGACATAGACATTTGACTTGACTTGACTTGGAAAGACTCGCTTTGTAACACCCTCCACGACAAACATACGCACATACGCTTTTGGCCCTATCTCTTTATTTATCTTACCTCCCTCCTGCTACCTCCGCCCTCACAACAAAAAAGTTAGTACTATGTACAATATCTTATTTTCTTCGGCTTCTCAATTCCATATTTAATATACCCGAGGTTGCTTTTCGACCGTACCCCCCCCCCCCCCCCCCCCCAAGATTTCACACCGCCCCTTTTTTATTACTAAGACAACCATTAAACCCGTCACCACACACTTTCCAGATTTTGAATTTTCCTTTACATACCTATGTATAATGCATGTAGTTATAAATATTAAAATTAATTGCTTTAGGATAATTAAATAGACACCAACTGAAAATCCATTACCGATAAAAAACGCCAAAAGAGAACCTAAATGGACTACCGCAAGACAACGGTATAGTATCTGAGAATGTGGCAAAATATGTAGGTCGTATTAATTGCTGTTTTATATAGAGAATGTATTATTAAGGGGTAATAAGCCTTGCTTAGATAATTAGGTCATTGACTAAAAAGTGTAAACATCCCTCTAAGGCTCTATGTCTACTAGCCTAGCTCTAAGAGCAGAACTCTATGGCACTGTCTACTAGCCTAGATCTAAGAGCAGAACTCTATGGCTCTGTGTCTACTAGCTTAGCTCTAAGAGCAGAACTCTATGGCTCTATGTCTGCTAGCTTAGCTCTAAGAGCAGAACTCTATGGCACTATGTCTACTAGCCTTGCTCTAAGTCTCTACTACCATTCAAAATTTATACAGATATGTTAACATTTACTTGTTGACTACATATATAAGATGACCATTGTTTCTTCCTTTTGGTGAAATGTTTAAACGTTATTTCTAGTCTGATGATCAATATAATTCGTATATATATATTTTTGCGGATTTCTTATCTTTAAAAATGTCTATCCTTGAAGGCTTTCTAAATTTAGTGATTTTAATAAAGGTGTTACTCTATTCAAGTGTAAATATTCGTTTGTTATGAATCTCACTGCTCTATTTTGTGTCTGTTCCAGTTTCTTAATGTTATCTTGAGTTGAGGGGTCCCAAACAGAGGATGCATATTCTATTATTGACCTAACCAAGGTTAAATAACATTTTAGTTCTATGTTCTTATTTGATTTATAGAAATTTCTTTTAATAAACCCTAATGCTTTGATTTTTTTTGGATAGTTTCATCAATATGGAGATTCCATGACAGTTTTTCATTTATTATGACACCTAGGTATTTTGCGTTTTTAGTCTGTTACTTGTTTATCATGAATAAGATAAGTGGAATTGATTTGTTTTAGTATTTTTGTAACTCTTAATAACTGACATATTTCTAGGTGGAAAGGCACGCTCCAATTTGATTCCTATTTCTGTAATTCATCTAATTCTCTTTGTAAAATTTCTGTATCTTGTGTTGTTTTTATTGTTATAGGCATATACATTATGCAATCGTCTGCAAACAATCTGACTTTTGTTCCTGAACTAATGCAATTTAGCAAATCATTTATGTAAATTAAGAATAGTAGTGGATTTTTTGGTCTTAATTTTTTTTTTCATTTGTGGTCAACCTATTCATTTCGACTAGTGCTTCCTTTCTTTTGCTTCGCCTAAGGCCTCCAATTACCTAAGACCGGCCCTGCCATTGACCAATGGAAAAGCCTCACTTGACTAGCGGTTCAACTGGCCCTGAATGTATGTTTCTCTTTTGTCCCTCTGTCGACAGTCAACAATATAAAACAAAGGGATTAGTTTGGATCGTTATGTAATCAAAGACTCTATGGACTTTGACTTAATAATGTGCGTTTAGAGAAATTTTTACCAATTGTTTTTGTTTAGCTTTCTAAATGCGTTATGATCCTATCCCTTGTCTGGAACAGTTCGGAAGGAGGAAAAGAAGGAGGTTGGTGAATGTTTACATGATCGTTTTTTAAATGCATAAAAAAAAATTCACCATCTTATCTTATATAATACAGACGTTACTTCAACAAAAAAAATGATTACGTCCCACGTGTCATGATCTAGTCATGCATGTTAACCAGCGACTTTATTTCTGCCAAGTCATTGGTTTTCCTGGCTGGCTCAGGCAACCCGTTCCATGATCTTATAGCACTAGGGAAAAAGGAGCATTTGTACAAATTTGTCCTAGCATATGGAACGAGGAATGTGCCTTTATCTTTGTGTCTTTCTGAGTATTTTATTAGATTTTATTTTTGGGTCCCCAACGGAACTAATTCATCTGTCGAGTAAGATGTTTTCCCTTGTTCAAGGTACCAAAAAAAAAGAATTATCAATAATTAATTAACTAATTTGTTTTTTTGATTCTTGTGTTGTCAAGTAAAAGAAATAATTGTGCAACATTTCAGCTTAATCCGAGATAGGGTGTGGGAGAAATAAGGTGTACACAATTTTTTGCCATACAGACAGACATACAGACAGACAGAGTTGATATGCGCTTTGTAAAAAAAAAATAAACTCAATTAACTTTGTTTGTTGTATTCATATTTATTGTTTTCACGTAAATGATATGGAAAAAAAAATACATAAAGAAATAAGTTCGCAAACATTCCTGGGAGAAATTGACTAGCTCTCAGTCATAAAAATTTAAATATTGGCATTTTTATTATTCACATTTGCGTTACCACAATTGTATATATCTAATTTTAAATACTAACTCTGGATCTCATATTAAGGAAGAGCAATATCACCATGTACGTAATTAAGGACTTGAATTAAAAAATCCAGTCCATTCTATTTTTACATCATCTGAAAGAAGGGAAATAAAATTGTTTTGATTATTTGTTGTCATGAGTAATGTCCCTTATGCTATAAGTTTGTTTCTAAACACACCAAAAAACATTTAGCAAGCACTTGTAAACATCACGTTTGACAATAATTATCCGAGAGGTAAAAGAAACAAAAATCTATCGACTAGATATGTACAGTTCTTTCTTTGGAATGGTCACAGCATGTGTTTTGTGAGGGTGTGAATTGCCTTTGTTCATGTCTGTGTGAAGACCACAACGATGTAAACACATATGAAAAAAGATAATAGAAATAATGAAATAAAGTAAAACTAACAACTAATCAAGCAATGAATTTTTGTTCACATAATAATATAAATGGAGATAAAGCATGAAACGCTTTAAAATGGTCTACAGCAGTGATGCCCAAAATACGGACGCGGGCCACATCCGGCCCTTGATGCTGTTCTATCCGGCCCGCTGAAACTTCAGCACTACTGTAGAAAATCCTCCCTTCATAAAAAAAGGCTGAAAATTGCAACTTTTCCTACGTTAGGCCCCCCCCCCCCCCCCAACATTAATTTGTAGCACTTGCACGTTTCTGAAATGGGACTCTGAATGTAGAATCAAGCAGGGAAAGTGAACGGATAACTCTGGATGCAGAATCAAGCAGGAAAAGTGAGCGGATAACTCAATGTAGAATCAAGCAGGGGAAGTGAGCGGATAACTCTGAATGTAGAATCAAGCAGGGAAAGTGAACGGATAACTCTGAATGTAGAATCAAGCAGGAAAAGTGAGCGAATAACTCAATGTAGAATCAAGCAGGGGAAGTGAACGGATAACTCTGAATGTAGAATCAAGCAGGGAAAGTGAGCAGATCACTCTGAATGTAGAATCAAGCACGGAAAGTGAGCGGATAACTCTGAATGTAGAATCAAGCAGGGAAAGTGAACCGATAACTCTGAATGTAGAATCAAGCAGGGAAAGTGAACGGATAACTCTGAATGTAGAATCAAGCAGGAAAAGTGAACGGATAACTCTGAATGTAGAATCAAGCAGGGAAAGAGAGCGGATAACTCTGAATGTAGAATCAAGCAGGGAAAGTGAGCGGATAACTCTGAATGTAGAATCAAGCAGGGAAAGTGAACGGATAACTCTGAATGTAGAATCAAGCAGGGAAAGTGAACGGATAACTCTGAATGTAGAATCAAGCAGGGAAAGTGAGCGGATAACTCTGAATGTAGAATCAAGCAGGGAAAGTGAGCGGATAACTCTGAATGTAGAATCAAGCAGGGAAAGTGAACGGATAACTCTGAATGTAGAATCAAGCAGGGAAAGTGAACGGATAACTCTGAATGTAGAATCAAGCAGGGAAAGTGAACGGATAACTCTGAATGTAGAAACAAGCAGGGAAAGTGAACGGATAACTCTGAATTTAGAATCCAGCAGGGAAAGTGAACGGATAACTCTGAATGTAGAATCAAGCAGGGAAAGTGAACGGATAATTCTGAATGTAGAATCAAGCAGGGAAAGTGAACAGATAACTCTGAATGTAGAATCAAGCAGGGAAAATGAGCGGATAACTCTGAATGTAGAATCAAGCAGGGAAAGTGAACGGATAACTCTGAATGTAGAATCAAGCAGCGAAAGTGAACGGATCTTTACTTTTTTTTGTAAAACATGATAATAAGCCAATATATTTAATTTATAAAGACATTGTGGCTGTTTAATCAATATTTATAACTCATAACCAAAAAAATATGTCGGCATTCATGGTTTGAACAGCGAAAAAAAGGTTGCTGAACTACGCCTAGAGCTTGGATGATCTAAGCCTAAGGGAACATTATTTAAAAAGAGACAAAAAAATGAGTGGTGGTAAAACTAGCTACAAAGTTGTTCACATTTTAAGTAGAGTAATGAAGCCATTTTCCGATGCGTAAAAAAAAAAAAGATAAACTTCCAATGTCTCTTTAATTATTTGTAAGTTTCTTATCAAATAGTTTCAGATCGATTTCATTTCGTTTTTTTAATAACTTTTCGGTCATGTGGCCCGCGATACGAGTGTTGGAAATTAAAATGGCCCGGGGGTCGAATTAGGTTGGGCATCACTGGTCTACAATAAAGCTACTCGTCTACTCCAAATAATCCAATTGTATCAGATCATGAATAATTCTAGCCAGATTTGGCACACGAAAAATCAGAAAACATCGTGTGCCCAATCTGGACAGAAGTATCTAATGATCTGGTACAATTGAAGCCACTCAGCGTTTAAGGCAATAAACTTTAGAAATTTTCAAAACGTTGTAAAGATACAGTTTCATATTATTAGATAAGATTTATCTTTACACCAATGGAATACAAATTTATAAAATAGCAGATTCTACTCACATAAGAAATGACACATTTAAAAGATTTAATAATATATATATATATATATATGAGTGAAAATAAATTACAATATAAATTTCAATGTCAAGATGTGTTTAATATATAAATTGACAATGTAACAGTTACATTTTCTCACTTTGCATTTGAAAAAACGAAAATACTCATGTGTTATCGGTAATAATCGGTATGACATACATTAATTTAGAAATGCTAAATCCACTGATGAATATTTTTAACTCTTTCTCTCCTAACTGACGATACCATCGTTGATTCCACCAGAATGTGGTAGATAATTACGGAGAGAAAGAGTTAAGTAGTGCCTAGTGAGCCAAAAAAACATTAGAAGAAATCACAGTTATAGAAGACCACACCTTTAGAACTGGTGTCTCTCCTGGCTTTTAAAACCTTTTTTACTGGAAGATCATTCATACATCAGATTTCAAATACACCAGGCTATCATGCAAAATGACGTAACAGCAGTGGAGGCATCATATCAGTGGCGTAGATAGGGTGGGGGGGAGTAGGGGGAGAATTTGAAAATCCCTCATGCCCCCATTGGAGGGGGCCCCAAATGAGTGTTTTTTACATTAAAAATTAAATATTATGCAAAATGCAAGGGCCTCCAAAGAGGTCAAGTCCCCACAACCCCCAAACGATGGAAAATTCCTAGCTACGCCCCTGCATCATCTAATCAGAATCTGATCAAGTTGGCGAATTTTTATAGTCTTGCGTACTTGTAGTGTGACGTCACCATGAAACAAATTTAAGCAACACATTTTGATTACGTCATAGAAAAAGGTAAAAATGTTTTATATATATAAAAAGAGAACGTTTTATCACAAATGGTCACTCCTTCTATTGTCACTAATGGTCACTCCTGCTATGGTCACTAATGGTTACTCCTTCTATGGTCACTAATGGTTACTCCTTCTATGGTCACTAATGGTCACTCTTTCTATGGTCACTAATGGTCACTCCCTCTATGGTCACAAATGGTCACTCCTTCTATGGTCACTCTTTCTACGGTCACTAATGGTCACTCCTTCTATGGTCACTAATGGTCACTCCTTCTATGGTCACTAATGGTCACTCCTTCTATGGTCACAAATGGTCAACGTAGCTTGTCCGGCACGACTTTCTCTCCATAGCTCTCCCTCAACGTATTGTAGCTCGGGGACGAGGCTATGATGTTCTGTAGCTCCGAGTCTGTCCCCGAGCCGTCGGGGAAGCACTTCCGGTGGAAGTATGTCCGTAAATGGTACAGCCCGTGTAGACACAGCTGGGACACCATGCAAAGCATCATCCCGAGTACGGCAGTGCATATAGCCTCAACTGGTTGAGACCAGTTCATGAAATAATAGCCTCTGTGCCCTGGAAAGAAAAAGGAATGACATTATTGCAACTAGAAAAGAGTGGGATGAATGACTGATGAGTCCAAAACCGATGGGCTGCGGCTTGGCCGCCTAACAATAGGATTCGAGTTCGAAACTACTTGTTTGCCTAGCTATTTTAATACATCTAATAAAAAGTATTTCAATAAATTACTCGACTCAAGTCCAAAGATAAAGGAAAAGTGCAGAATTTCAGATGACCAGTTTTGTCAAATCTTACATAGACAAGGGATCTGTTAAAGTTTCCTTTTCAGTGTCTGCGCATGTCGTCGGCAATGGGAAAAAAAAACGGTGAAAGTCATTTTGACTGTTGTTGACAACACCAAATTATGTCTTTATTTACATTGTGCTATGCAAACAAATGATTATTGTTAATAAATATAGGTGAGGCAACGTTTAGGCAAAATGCAGGCAATACTGCAAGAAACCAAATCTACCCATGTTTGGAGTGTAATAGGCTTCGCATCTTCAAGTTTATCAGGATTTTTTTTTTTTGGGGGGGGGGGGGGAGGGGCTTATACCTCAATTTTTGGCGTCTTACGTCTCTTTTTAGGGCTTCATGCCTCTTTTTGTTTTTTCGGCCCAATACCATTTTTTTTTGGTTGACACCTACCGCCGATATTAATTTTTCCAATTATCATCATGGATGTTAAAGTTCATCCGAATCTATCGGAAATACAATGGTAGTATTTTGATGCGCTAATAGAGAAGTGGTTCACAAACTATTTTGAACAGTGGACCCCTTTATATAGTCAAAACTTGCCCACGGACCCCCAAGTTAAAAAAAAAAATCCCCGAAATAAATACATAGTATGTAAATTACTAATGTAAAGAAAAACATCTTTTTCTGAAGAGGTATTTATTGAGATAATAACTTTTGTTTAAAATGAAATTTAAAAAAGTGACTTGGATGACGTCGATGAGAATTTAATAGTTTTTTTTATATCCGGTTCAATATGCGTGAGTAGCAACTGCAAATTTTAAGGGTCACACATTTCTAGTCGGTTTCTTTTATCTGTGATGAGGTTTATTACGACACTGAATCCACATTGTACCAGACGAGAAGACGGCAAAGTAGTCAACATCTTCTGTACAATAACCCTTAATAAAAAATTGGGATATGATTTTGTAACCATAATTTATGGTATCCTTGTTCAAACATGGGTTAATATTTCTCATTTCTAAATATTTCAATAATCTGCTCCAGTATTGGTATGGATTCATCTGTGATTGGGATCTGGGTGTGTCCACGCGATAACCATAACCCAATCGGTAATATCCAAGTAAATAATGTCTTAGCGAAAACGTTATTTTAATTTTTTCATCTATTTGTGGACCCCCCCCCCCCCCCCCCCCAATGGTCGTCTCGCAGACCACTAGGGGTCCGCTACCACAGTTTGAGAACTACTGAGATAGAGTATTAACTTTTTTCTCCCCTTTTTTTTTATTAAATACGTACATTTCAAATAATGTGCATAAGTTTGAATAAAAATCGCAATTTCTATGTAAACAAATTTTCTCCCGTAATAATTACCTTTCGTGGAGTCATCAGTCTTCAGGATAAGACTTCCATTGTTGATGAAGTAGAGGGCGTTGAAGACAACATACAGGGAGCCAGCAAACACCGTGAAAAACATATGGTAGATACGTATAGGAGTGGCGCCAATCAAAATGTCTGCCAGGACATAGATGGTATTAGCAGTGTGCTTCAGGCGTGACATATCACTTGTCAGTAAAGCTAATTGAAAAAAAAGCAATAAACATGTAACAATATAAAAATATAATATATATGACTCTCGCTCAGGGCACCACGCTCTGCTAAGGCCGTCACTGATCCGAAACACGTATAACAAACATTATTAATTTGATCGATGCACAAAAACCATTACTTGTTTTATGTAGTAATAATGTAACATAAATATTCCGCATTTCTAAATGCTTCAGTGTTTGGAGTGCTCATAATTTAAAGTAAAAGTTTCCCTATTCCGATCTATGGCGCATTAGTTTCCGTGGCCCACGATTATCGAGGGCGACACAACGACCAATGGTCTTCCCCAACTAATGTCAGGTACCCATTACAGCTGGATGAACGCTCTATCCCTCTGCCACCGTGCCTCCTCTTTAAATTAAATGTGCTATAATTATATATAGAAAGTATTTAAAGAACAAGTGTAATTCATTTTGTTTTAAATAAAGATATTAAAATACAGCACATTTTGTAATAAGGGAGACCCATGTATGAAGCATACACACAAAATTCACTTTATAGGGCCAGACTCACTTCCCAATCTTTCTGTTTGTCGGTACGTAGTTAAAAGGTTTTCTAAATTCATTGTAAACAAAGTCTATTTCTTCTCTCACTCTTTTTTCTCTAATAATGATCTGTCTTTTTTTTCTCTGTCTCTTTTTCTCTGTCTCTTTTTCTCTGTCTCTTTCTATCTATCTATCTATCTATCTATCTATCTATCTATCTATCTATCTATCTATCTATCTATCTATCTATCTATCTATCTATCTATCTATCTATCTATCTATCTATCTATCTATCTTTCTATCTATCTAATCTATCTATCTATCGATCTATCTCTCCCCCCCTCTCACCATATATATATATATATAGATATATATATATATATATATATATATATATATATTGCTCTCTCTTCTTTGTGACATCCAAAATAAAAAAATGGCGTTTTACATTTCCGTGGTGACCTCATAAATGGATGATCCCAGAGGTCAATAGAATATACTATGGTTAAAAAGAAGCTAAAACGCATGAACAACATAAAAGACAATTTTAACGACCAACTCAGAATAGAAAAAAAAACAAGCAAAAAAAACAACAAACTATTCCGAACAGAATTGTTTACGTACGTCTAATATCATTCATATCTCCCATCATTACTTTGAAGTTGTCTACAGGTCATGAAAAGAAAATCTGAACTGTTTATCTATAGTTTAATCATGTACAAAAATAATGTCCGACCTACTGCCCGTGGGTCATATTTATTTCATGACGTGGTGCTATACAGCCCAGAGAAACCTGACCAGAGTACGTAATAAATTCACATGGGCCAGGTTCTATTAGACTCGAATTGCATTTTTTTTTAAAACCCAGTTTTGGTAGACGTCGGCAGTGACACTTATGTCACATGACGCTCTGACCAAGAGGCCATATTACTATGGCTTCAGGTTGAAATATTTACATGATAGAAGATGAATGGTGGAATTATATTTATAATGGAAATCTCTACAAGCTAAAATAACGTGCCAGAGCTGATAGACATGTTCTAAATGTGGTAAAGCCTTCTGTACATATTAGAAGTTAAAAAAATAATAATTAAATTGACATCTTTCAGACCTTATAGTCTATACCTAGTCTATGGTGTAGATCAGTGTTTCTCAAACTTTTTCTTTAACGGAGCACTTTGCACATTATGAGTATTTAACGGAACAATTTGCTTATTTTTATAAAGCTTATATCAAATCACTTTTTGTCTGTCTAGTAAAAAGTTTGTACATAATATTTCTCTCACTCCTAATCTCAGAACAGGATGAAATTTTGCACAATTATTTTTTTTCCCTGACAACACAAGAATCAATAAAAAGAAATGAACCAAGTAGTTAATTAATTATTTTGTTTGGTATGGCAAACAAGTGAAAGAATCTGTACTTGGCTGATGTGATGGTATAAGCTGAATAATTCCCTTTATAGATCGTCGTACTGAACACAGCATGAAAAATAGAACGAGACTAAAGAAAGGATAGATAACTCTTCAAACTTCCATGTACTTATGCTCTCCACTAGCAGAGCGGTTACCGTGTTGGCCCGAGAAGCCCGATGAAGGCTTGAGCTATGATTTCGAATTCATATCGTTCCCCCCTTTTTTAATAAATGCTTTTATATTGTTAGTCCAGATCTATTACAAATTTAATTATATGACTGATCCAAACTAATTGATACAACTATACTTAGTATAAGCTCTATTATTTTTTTTTAAAGAAGTATACAATTAGATTTTATTGTCAAGAAAGTGAAGTACATGTGGTGGTCCACTAGTTAATTATTCCAGTAATTGGTATAACACCTATTCAGGCAGAACCCTTAGTGTTCCGCGGAACACAGTTTGGGAAACACTGGTGTAAATGATGTCAAATTCTGCAATGGCATAGGATCGTACTCGTTTGATCGAATATAGGATTGTAGTTTCTAATATAAACACTAGGAGATGGTGTTTACTATGACAATATCACGACCAACACGAGAGTTTTCCCAAACTTTTTTTTTATCTCACGTGTTGGGGACAGGGCCGGCCGAAGGCTTGACCTATTGCTCCTATTGGGTCCCGCACCGGTCAGGGGCCCCACAATTTACATTAGCATATCGTTATCTTGTCACAGGCTTTTAAAGATGTAGGACTTAAAGCTTTAACTCTTTGTCTCCTAATCGACGACACCAAACTATACTTTGTGTTATATAAGAAGAGCATGCACTCCCCTTCTAGACCAAATACCAAAATAAAACACTTTCTGATAACAAACAACAAAGTTATTAAAGCCCAATCATAACAGGGGAGTGAACTAATAATGAGCAAAATGAAGAATTCCGTCAGAATGTGGAACTAAGATAAAGAGTTAATACACTTAGTTGATGCCTATCGTACGATTGACGCAACTTAAATTAACCCACTGGCGCCTATTATTTCTTCCTATGCATGCTGTATAACAGACGCTAATATAATGATTTCATGAATAGTAATTGTTGTTATTGTATACAAATATAAGAGAAGGGCCCTTTCATGCATCCATTAAATTGGCACCCGCAATTCCTAAAGCCGGCGCTGGTTGGAGAGTAGAGAGACAGAGAGATACCAAGTAACAAAGAGATAGGGCGAAATAGAGGCAGATGGAAAGAGAGGGGGCAGATGAAAAAAGAAATTAAAAAAGAGAATGAGAGATGTGTGTGTGTGTGTGTGTGTGTGTGTGTGTGAAAAAAGGGAGAAAAGATAAGATAAGAAAGAGGACAAGCTTGACTGAGAAGTCATCTCTACAAAAGCCCATCTTACGTGCGTTGGACACAAAGGCAATGAAAGCCCAGTAGGCCGTGGTGACCACCAGAGCAGCGTTCGAACTGATGTTGAAGAGGATCCATTGTATCTTTAAAACCAGCGGCGTCGCCCGGATATAGATAGGATCTGGGAATACAAAATTATATGATGCCATTTATTATAACAAATAGACTGAAAAAAAAAAGTTAGTAGATCAAAGCCAATAATAAAAAACACCCTAACTGTCAACCGCTGGCGTTTGTGTAGTTTTCATATTGTTGAGATTCTACATTTAGATCACGTGACACGGCGACAGAACACTCAGCCCAGGATGTGGATCCGTTGTTTGAATTGAGTGTAGCAAGAACCTTTGTGCCCATTTAGAATCTTGAAGGATTACATTACACGCTATTGTTTTGTTTAAAAAGCACAAGCACATTGAAACCTTTTGATATCAAACACAATATTATTGATCCAAAGTAAGAAAATTAAATTAGAATAAAGCTTTTATTTAGCGACAAATCACATAATTCTTAGATAATGGGGCCACAACGTCCGTTGTTATTATCAGCAAATGACGTCTTCATGTTTTTCGGCCACCCTTGTAAAAATAGCAGACGGCAAAGCCTGAATAAAGCATTGAAGATTATCTATTAAACTTACAAGTTACAACTTATGTAGGAAGTAATGCGACTTGCGTGGGGGCTCATGGCGGACAATTGTAAGGCACTATTAGATCGAATACAGCTCACTAATGAGAGGAGAGAGCACTTTGTGGTGAGGAAAGCGGAAGAAGACCTAATTAAAAGGACGCTACTGTAATTTTTTTTTTTAAATCAAGGGTTCTCAAAAAGCTGTCTTTTTAAAATATAACAGTTTTATTGTTAAGTTACAGCTTTCTTATGCGCTGGCTTTATTGATTCCATACTTAGGCGCAGCATTACACATGTGAACTTTATTGGATAATATAAAAAGTGGATGACTAGCGATTCAAAACTTATTCCAATTCGAATGTACTTATTAACTGCTTCATTTTATTACTATTTTTTTTTTGGAGTCTGATTTTAGTTTACTTATAACGACGTGTACAGTAAACATTATAGTAAAAAAGTAAAGTAAAGTTCCCCTTTCAGACCTTGTGGTCTATAGAGCAGATGATGTAAAGGTCATCTGATTCTGTGGCCTACGGTTAACGAGGGTGTCATGTGGCCAGCACAACGACCAACCGCCTTTACTTTTCCCCAACTATTGTCAGGTACCCATTAGAGCTCGGTGGACTCAGAGGCGCCCGAAGATCCCGAACTTAAAAATCCCAGTCTTCACCAGGATTCGAAACCGGGACCCCCGGTTTAGAAGCCAAGCGCTTTGGCTCTCAGCCAGCGCACCTACCGACACTATAGTAGTGCATTTAAAGTATATATTTTTTAAAGCAAATACTATTCACTAAGTTTTTAGTCTTTTATAACATGTAAGTATTATCAAAACTTGAGGTCATTTTACTGTCATGAAATTTCTCTTTTTTTAAATTAGAGTTATGTCAGGCATGCTATGTCATGACATGAGACTTAGAGGAAACAAAAAGTAATGTGGTATTTGGCATAATAAATCAATGAATTCATCTCATTCTGACAGCTGAAGTCAGACTAAAGCCTTTCCAAGCCAGAAATAATGAACTTTCTTCATTAGAAACTCAGGTCATAATAACCTCCATAGAGAGTCACGTTATGTTCATAGACACCAAACTTTCGCCCTGGTATGTTACCATTTGACTTCACCATACCTTCACGCTACATATTTATTTGTGCTATTAGATAATATAATGGGTTGCCTGAATCAGCCAAGGAAAACCAACAACAGGACAGAGTTTAAGTCATTGCATGACTAGATTGACCTAGGGACACGCGTAGGAAGTAATCATTGTTTTTGAAGTAACGTCTGTATTTTATAAGATAAGATTAGATCGTAATAATCTTAATGCTATCTTTTGGCGTTATTCTTCTTCTTCGTTCTCATTTTACATGTCGGAGGGTTCAGATCAGTAATCCTTTATTTGATATGAACTGCGCAGTGGTTTCCAGATCAGGCAGTTCTCTGTATAGTTTTCCTTATATAGGAGGGTTTTGGGGCCAGAGTCTTGTTTGGGCCTCTTGATACAGTATGCAGCTTTGAAGGACACGGTCAGCATTCTCTGGTGATGCTCCTTAAGGGCAGGTTTCGTCCCGATTTTTAGCTTCCGGAACATATGTTATCTCATACTGTTGTGCCCGATTCTGAGTCGAAAAATTATACGTTGTTCATGTCGAGGTAGCTTATAATAGGCGTCCTTTTTCTTGTCATTGGAATGTGAGCTGGTCCTGTGAGCTGGTCCCTGTGAGCTGGTCCTGTGAGCTGGTCCTGTGAGCTGGTCCTGTGAGCTGGTCCTGTGAACTGGTCCTGTGAGCTGGTCCTGTGAACTGGTCCTGTGAGCTGGTCCTGTGAACTGGTCCTGTGAGCTGGTCCTGTGAGCTGGTCCTGTGAGCTGGTCCTGTGAGCTGGTCCTGTGAACTGGTCCTGTGAACTGGTCCTGTGAGCTGGTCCTGTGAGCTGGTCCTGTGAGCTGGTCCTGTGAGCTGGTCCTGTGAGCTGGTCCTGTGAGCTGGTCCTGTGAACTGGTCCTGTGAGCTGGTCCTGTGAGCTGGTCCTGTGAGCTGGTCCTGTGAGCTGGTCCTGTGAACTGGTCCTGTGAGCTGGTCCAATTCTCATTTATTCTACTCTCTATTATTTTCAGCATTTATTCTGGTCAGAGAGGGGATTTAACATTTGTTTCTTCGTTCTTCCACCTTTGGCCAATATGTCTGCTTTTTAAAAATTACCTTCTAATTCAACGGTTCTCAACCTTTTAAGCTCGGCGACCCCTTTTTACAATCCCCCACTCTGCCGCGACCCCCACTCCCACACACACACACACAAACGGCAATGGAAGAGTAAACAATAACAATCCATAGTTTCGATGGTCTAAGGCGACCCCTGGCAAATGGTCATCGACCCCCAGGGGTGTCGCGACCCACAGGTTTAGAAACCCTGTATCTAATTCAATATGTCCTGGAATCCAGTAAAGATCAGTTTCCGTGCTGTTAATGTTAAGGTCTATAAGAGATGTTTTGAGTATCAGAGTTTTTCAGGCTTTGAAGGACTGTTTTGGCATCAGTCAGTAAGACAATTCAGCTTTTTGGTGTATCTGGCATTCAAAAGTCAATACAACGGAACAAAACAAAAACTGAAATAGATAATGACTAATGATAAACCTCAAAAAACACGTTTTGATAAAGCAAATTATATTTTGTTTTGCAGACGACGTTGGAAACCCAAAAGCGTGAATAACATAATGAGGATGATTAAACCCCAACCCTAGCCCTAAACAACAAAACTAAAAATAGAAATGTCTATTTCTACTTCTCGACCAGTTTGTTGGTCTATTTGGTTGGCGCCCTCAGTCCTAGAGCCGGCATTGTCTCGAGATAGATCAATGGTGCTCATTGTGTATGGAGAACAGATATGTAATTGACTATATCAAGTGGACCTAATGGCCAGGGAGTAGTCTGAAATTGATTTTTCTGACATATACACACATAGTCTCACCGTCTGTCTCACATATGAGCAGAAGGCTACACAAATCACACGCACTTTAAAGGAACACACACAAATAAAGCTAGAAATCAATACGGGCCTAAACGACTAGTATATTTTTCGAGTGGCAGAAAAAAATACAATTTTAACGACGATTAAAAGGAAACCCATTTATTTGTGTACAACTGAATTTCCAACATTTTATTTCATTTTATTACTATCCCGTTTTGACCCGCAGCCCGCGGGCCTTAGTTACTTTGAATATTACTAATTATGAAAATGAGTTTATCAGTTTAGACAACATATTCTTATCAAATATAAAATGTTGTGAAAACGGGTTCACAGTAACAGTTGATGAAATGAATCGTTCCTTATGTTATTCACCTAATTCTCTCCCTTATGTTATTCACCTAATTCTCTCCCTTATGTTATTCACCTAATTCTCTCCCTTATTTTATTCACCTAATTCTCTCCCTTATGTTATTCACCTAATTCTCTCCCTTATTTTATTCACCTAATTCTCTCCCTTATTTTATTCACCTAATTCTCTCCCTTATTTTATTCACCTAATTCTCTCCCTTATGTTATTCACCTAATTCTCTCCCTTATTTTATTCACCTAATTCTCTCCCTTATTTTATTCACCTAATTCTCTACCCTATTTTATTTACCTAATTTTACCACTTATACAAGTAAAAGTTGAAATATCATTATTGACATGCATATATATATAGGGAAGAAGATTAAAAAATCATCTCTTTATGTTGCCCACGGTTAACGAGGATCCCATGTGGCCAGCACAACGACCAAGCGTCTTTATTCTTTCCTAACAAATGCTATTTACCCACTAGAGCTGGGTGGACTCAGAGGCGCTCAAAGATTACGAAATTAAAATAAATTCTAGGCCCAGTATTTCAATTCTGTTATATAGGCTTTCTCTTGATATCCTGCTAAGAAAAGCTGCTGACCGGGAAAAGTGGAGGGATTTGGTTACGCGAACTGTCACAGCACCCAAACAACGAAAGTCAAGGAACAGATGCTATAGTATGACTATGTGCGAGGTATGTAAAGTAGCCAGAAAGAGTTCAGGAAGACATGTCCTCAACGAGTGCAAAGTGCCCAGAAACAGTTTCGAAGGTAAGCCAATAAGAGTTCAGGAAGACATGTCCTCAACGAGTTCAAAGTGCCCAGAAACAGTTTCAAAGGTAAGCTAAATTTAAAAAAACGATAAAGCTGGTGTATGCGAGGGTCTCAACCTGTACGGAGACAGGCGAAACATGAAGAACACTGCCAGACACCTGGCCGACGAGTTTGTAATTAACTCAAACTCTCTTCGTCACTTAGTAACAAAGCTTATAGCATCTCACTTCATCAGTCTGTCTGGTACAAAGACATTATCTCTCCCATTTCCTAGTCTGGGATCAAGATGAAACTTCGCATAGTTATTCATTTTTCCTAGCAAACATCAATCAATAAAAAAATTAACAATAGTTTAATTAAGGAGAAATGAATCTTACAATATTGATAAAAAAAAAAAAAAAAGGATGCGAATTTGGTGTTCATCCCTTTAGATAAACTATGCTATTTTTTAAAAAAGTATTTGTTAAATTTTGCTTGTTTTTACATTGAGTTTCAGCATTGTTTTTTGTTTAAACAAAATTTCTTTATAGCAATAGCGCAAAGTCGTTGAAAGAAAATCATCAGCAAGCAGACGTCTATAAAGTAAACGCGCGCCTTTATTTCCACACGATATTTTGGACACACTATTGGACCATCTCTTTTTCTTATTTTCTTTACAGATCGGTCAAACCCACCCAATCAATACAAGGAGTTCAAATATATAAATGGTTTCTGTTCTTTTTTTAAATTTTTTTTTGGTAAAGAAAAATACATAGAGAAAAAGAAATAGATCCACACCCAATGCGATTTATATATGTCAGTGAAGAAATTCCCAATAGACATTTTCTCGTAATTCCGACTCCATCAGAAACGCCCAGTTAAACCAATTTCTGCAAACGCAGTGTTCGGAACGCTGCTGGGACAATGAACACCCAGCAATTGAGTTTCCAATGTGATTGGTGTTGAGGCTTTGCTGACGTTGCGCAACATTTGTGTGTGCGTGTGTGTGTTTGTGTGCGTGTCTGCGAGCAAATATTGCAACGTTTTTCGCCTCATTCATCAAAAGGAAGTTCATTTAGGATGACAATGGCGATGGAAAGACACAAAAAACAAAAACGAAGCGATAATCCCACAAAGTAGAGCTCGACGAAAATCGTAGAAGGACAACCAAGTCACCCCCACAAGGCTCTATAAGTGGACAAGTTTCAGAACGAGGCTGACACAAATAGGGTTGAGATTCTTGACAGCAGAAGTAAAGGGATAGAACGCCATCTTATTAAGACAAAATAAAATAAAAAATATGTTAAACAGAAACAACAACAGAGTTTATATTTAGTGTAATTGCATCAATTAGTTTGGATCACCCATGTAATTACATTTGTAAAATAACCTAGACCAATAATAATTTTTCTGCGATTCGAAATGTCTTTTCCAATTGTTTTACTTTAGCGAAATTTCAAGCTTTTAGTTTCGCAAATGCGCCATTATCCAACCAGTTGGAGAAAAAGGAGGGGGGGGGGAGGGGGGAATGTTACGTGATTGTATAAACAAAAACGTTGCACGACTTGCATTTGAACTTAGGGCTCAAACCTCCTCAAGGGGACTAATTAAAATTAAACCACCACATCTGTCGAGTACTATTTCTTTTCCTTGTTCGGTACCAAACAAAATAATTAATTACCAATACTAAATTAACTACTTCGTTATTTTTTAAAATTGAGTTTTTGTTTTGTCGGGTACCAGAACTAATTGTGCAAAGTTTAAATTTGATCCGAGTTTTGTGTGTGGGAAAAATAGATTTTTTTTTTTTACAAGACAGACAGACGGACGGAATGAGTTGATATAAGGTTTGTAAAAAAAAAACTACAGTTTCACACTGACAAGTATCATTTACTAACACTTTTTTTTCAAATTTTATTTGTAATTTTAATCTATACAAAGATTTTGAAGCATTGAGCTGTATCCCTTGAGTCATCTTGAGTGATGAAATTACACATGTTAATTGCAAAAAATATGAGAAAGAACTATAGCAAAAATACTCTGATAAATGGTCATTGCTTTTTTTTTTAAAGCATATATATATTTACCATCTATATTCTATGATATGTGTGCACGTTATTACTCCTACAGCCATAGTCCGATTAAGTTCAAACCATATATATATAATATCTAGACTTGAAACCGGAAACAAATTCTTATCCGCGATTGATCGATTCACCAACCTATGTATATAGATTTTTATATACGTAACTCTTTTTCAAGCTCTAGTCGCCCCAATCAACCTTTTTTTGTCTTAGAAAAGTAATGATCTTTAGTTTTCAAAGTTTAGAAATAATGCAATATCATTTGTTGGATTTTCTTTACAATGGGCTATTAATCACAGAAGTATATATTCACGCTAATATGTGAAACAAAGCCATTCACTGTTAGTTTCCATTGAGATAATGTTTCAAAAATTCTAGATCGAAAGAGTTATGTCTGTTGAAAATCATCTTATGTCCATTTAAATAGACTGATTACCTAGATCTTTCTAGATTATGTATCTGAAAATTGCAAAATAATAATTATGAGACGAGAGTACTCTTATTTTTGATGTTCAATTACTAGACCTAGTTCTAAAAATTTCATTATATGTTACATAGGTTAGGGTTGAAAAAAAACAACAACACCTTTACTTCTTGTAACTACTTTACAAAACAACGCCTTGATCCAACTTTCTAAAAAGTTTTCATGACATGTTTTGTAGTTTTAAAAGATCTCCATGTCCAGTCTAGATACAAAATATATGTCTATGGTTCAAAATTAACACAATTATTTGTTGTGTCTAGCGTATCAATTAAAACGTTTACGTACAAATTAATTATTTGGTTTCTTTTCTTATCTTATGAAATAGAGAAGTTTCTTGAAAAAGATGATTAAATTATACGCGTGTTTTTAGGTCAATCTACCCATGCATATTAACCAATGACTTAAATTCTGCCAAGTCTTTGGTTTTCCTGGTTGACTCAGGTAACCCCTTCCATGCTCTAATGAAACTAGAAAAGAAGGAGCATTTGTACAAATTTGTCCTAGCGTATGGTAGAGGGTCTCGAAAAAAGGAAATAAACGCGATTTATTGAGAGATGTGGCTGTATATGTGTAGGTATTTCCCAAATTACGTTTTTGCCCACTTTTTAAAAAATTAATCAATTAGTGGTAATGCATTAATTTTGTTTTATATAGAAAAAAGGGGGATAAACCATGCATATTAAGAGATATGGCAGCAATTGGGCGGTCGTCTCACATCAAACAATATTTTTTTTGTTTTTTAAATAGATTTTTTTTTAAAATTTTGTTTGTCATGTTTTAAACGTTCCTTCAAGAAGGGAGATTATTCTTGCTGCTCGACATCTCCTCATGCCCTTTGTGTCTCTACATGTGTTTTATGGGCGTAGACAGGAATTTTTTTCTCCCTCCCCATATGTGTGTGTGTTTGTGTATTAACCTCTCCCAGGCTACGCCCATGATGTATCTATAATTATTAATGTTGATCGCTGAATATATTGGTCAATAAAACTTCTTTATTCCTTTATGTTTGAGTTTGGGTTTTGGGTTTTTGGGCACATCAGCACAATTTAGGCCACGTCGTGCCCGTAACCCTTCAAGGATTACTTCCCCTTTATATCACAAGAGCTAACTTCCATACAATTAAATCATTAAAAGCAAGGCCTATGCTCGTAAAGGGGCACTTTAGCTTTATGTATTTTATATTTCAAACTACTCGTGATAGTATCACAACAGGAAGAATAACCAAAAAAATGCCTGAATCAATGCCTTACTCTCTAATTGTTACCATGTATTATAGACATCGCACACTGTCCTGTAATACATTTTCTAAATGAGCTCGCGCGATACTGGCATTAAAGAAATTTGTTTCATTTATCAATGATCATAAACTAGAGTCTGTTTCGAAGCGACACGTTGGGAGGAGGGTGTGTAGGAGGAGGAGGAGGGTGTGTAGGAGGAGGAGGAGACAGACATTACATTGAGACATTTATCTGATTTCATCATATGGATGACCTGGTCGTGTTTTTACGACAAGTTTAATTATGTTATTTATTTAATTGGAGCATTCGAGAAATGCATTGTATTTTGTTTTAGCATTTTGAGCGGCTCCCCCCCCCCCCCCACCCCTCTCTTTTATCTTCTTATTTTTTTCCGCAACTCGCGTCTTCATAAAATGTTATGGATGGTTTTATCCTATCATTTATATTTCTGTTTCTTTTTATTTAGTTTCATCTCTCTCTCTACCTATCTCGATCTCGCTCTCTCTTTATACATAATAAATAACATACATAATTTCACGCAGATAATCTTATCAAGTTAAGTCTAAAGAACTAAGCATAAGAGTCTTTAAGCTAACTATTAGATGAATAAGATAAGGTAAGATAAGATAAGATATAACAATTTCGGATACTGATAACGTAACATAAGATACCCATAGACAAGACTTCCGCAGCATATGGTGTGCAAAAAAAATTATATAAAAAAACTCAAATTAAGACAAATAGCATAAAACAGAGTTTTAAAAGAGACATCAGTATTGGAGGTGAAAAGTTGACAAGCGTCAGTAGCTTTTAAGTACTCAAGAGCTATCGTTTCAGATGAGGGAACCAAACCTGATTTACTGGCTCGAATCACACAGTCCACAGCAGCCCTCGCAAGACAATATGGAAAGACAAAGGCATAGCCCTCGAAGCCAAAAATCAGACTGATGCGCTCCCTGGTCATGGCCCCATTCTTATATGCTTGCGAGTCTTGGACGCTGACTGCAGAGCTAGAGAGGAGGATCCTAGCAATGGAATTGAGATGCTACAGAAGGATTTAAAGACCGCTTCACAAACGAAGAGATTAGAGACAGGGTTTTACAGCGATCGGACCCAAGATAGGGTTGTAAAAAACGCAGACTAATACGGCCATATTATAAGGTTTTCGGGGCTCGCAAAGACCTTCCTACATGGAACAGTAACAGGAAAAAGAAGAAGAGGCAGACAAAGAAAGCAAAGGGAAGACAACATAAAAGAAAAAGGTTCTATCCAAAGCAAAAGACAGGAATGGAGAAAGACGGTCGACAAATCTTGTGTGATGCCCTAACGGTCGAACAGATTAAGGGATAGGTGAAGATGAAGAAAAGATACTGTAAAGTAATATAAGAAATAATAATAATTATAATAATAATAATAATCTTCATTGTCCAAGAGGAACTTTGTCTTATAATTTTGTGCATTAAAAAATACATAATAATTAGAGATAAAAAATAAAGTTCCCACTAGTTTGTGAAATGTCTACATCAGATAGATCAGTTCTATTCAATGATTCGATTGCCAGAGGAGCAAACCAGTTTTTGTGTCTGTTTGATTTTGTGTAAACGGTATCTCGTATTTTCTTTGTGATGATAAAATCTCAAATTCCTGGCCCAGGGGATGTTTTTTTTTATAATTTTTAAAATCTATCTTTCTTTCTTACAATTGTTTCTCTTGAACAGTTGTCCCAACGGAGTTTGTTTGCTACCAATAAGATAAGATAAGATAAGATAAGATAAGATAAGTGTGTCGCTCGTGCTGTGTGTTTATTACATTGTAGTATTTCTAGATATGGTCCCACTAACCTAACACCCAAGGGCGATGCGGTTCCTATGTTTGAACAGAATTCAGTGGCACAAAACCAATTTAGAATCATTGAATTATTTGTTTTTAACTGTAATAAAATTTCTGAACATAAGGTTTCCTCTAGTCATAGAAAATCTTCCGATATTATTAGCGACTAGAAGACCAAGTAAGAAAAGATATTTTTAAAAAATTGTGTACTGTGATGGACAGAGACTGAGCTATATGTGAGAGAGAGAAAAGTAGGTGTGTGTGTGTGAGGGAGAGAGAGAGAGAGAGAGAAGCTAGAGGTTCCAAAAAGCCTAAAGAGAGTATCTCAAACCATGAAGATACAATCACCCAATACTTGAACAAATGGAATGCGAATATAAGGGCCTCCACTTTAACCAGATACACACACCCACAGACACTCACACTCACACAAATATCGAAACTCAGTCACACACACACACACACACACACACACCAGACACTCTTACACAGCAGACACGTTCACATAGAGCCTGATCCATCCATTACTAAGTTTTTAATTGAATTCTCCCTCTGAAAAGATGTGCAGCATTTTAATTAGTCCCCCATTGAAAACTCCTAACCGTGAATCGAAACAAGTTTTCTATTATCTTCCTTCGATCAACTGCAAACTCCCAACAAAATTATCATCGATTTTAATCTTGAAAAAAACCTAATATGAAAATGCAAAAGTTCTTGTAATCAATAAAGCCAAAGTTTGATTAAATTGCATATTTTTTTTAAATTTTGAAAATTCAGTTTCACATAGCAAAAATATAAAAGCAATTACAGCTCATTAGTGTGAGATAAGCCAAAAAGTAGCAAAAAATCTGTGCCAGCAAAATAGATCATGTTTTGAGTGTATCACAAAAGACATCATGTTTCGACAGTATCAGCAAAAAGCATCATGCTTTGACGGTATCATCAAAAAAACATCGTTCGACTGTATCACAAAAGACATTATGTTTTGACTGTTTTTGGTCTTTAACTCTTGCACAGATTATCATAGTCAGAGATGTAAATGGTGTGTGTTTTAAATAGTTTCTGCTGCAAAACTAAATCACCGGGCCCACATGTATGGCTCAGATATCAAGCGTGGTCAAACTGCTTCAACTGATAGGTCAAGGGCAAAAAAGAGACGCCTCTGGAGCATTTGGAGTTTGTCAGCCTAGTTAGAAACTTAATCTAGAAGAGTGGCGCCTTCATTTCAAATCTCTACAGAATTGATGTCGTTAAGTTCCAAAAGTTAACTTCGAGGAGGAATCGCGAGTGAAGCCCCCTTGCGCATAGGCTATTATTCTCTCCGACAGCTTCTGCTACTGATCTGGTGCCAACCGAATTGCATAGCACTTCTAGGGTCTACACTAGTTAGATTGAAGGATGGACACTGGAAAATGGTCAGCATCAAAGGCTTGAGGGTAAACCCTGAAGACAATACGTTGTCTCTGTATTTAGAAGGAGCCATATTTGTTTAAGAAAAGGTAGTTTGATTGGTATTTTTCTTTTTTGTTTCTTCTAAATTCAAGTTATATAAAAGATACTCTCGCAAATGAAACACATCTTTGTATCTGATCGATAAGAGGACACATGCACAGTGGTTGGCATCCTATGATAAAAGAGGCATGCCAACTGATTTGAGCCTGATTTGTTTGACATGCCACAATTATACGAGAATTCGACCCTATGAGATGAGAAGATTACGAAATAACTTCCATGCTACTTTTTTTTTTTTTGGGGGGGGGGGGGGGGGAGGTCCAACATTAAACATGCGGGAAAAAACAACAACAACAACAACAAAAAAAAAAAACACAAAAAAAAAGTCACTCTTTAATGACAGAGACGTAGATTCTACATTCTCTGTATTCAAGGGAAGTAATAAAAAAAAATACAAGATAAAAAAAGAACACAAATAAAAACGGAAAATGAGGAGAAACTCTGAGAGGATTCCCAAATGTTATTATCACAACAAACTCTCTCCCGTGTTTAATGTTTGTGTGTGAGTGTGTGTGTTTAATGTTTTGTGTGTGTGTGTGTGTGTGAGAGATATATGTTTTTGAGCGTAGACTGTTCAAGAGTGTATTGTATTTCTCAATACCGTTTAATAATATACCCAAAAGTTGTATCCAAAAGTTGTGATAGATAAAAATCGAGTGACATAATCGATACTGGTGTAGTGCACAAATGCACATCATATGAAATTAAAATGAAAAAAAACGAAGTAACAATTAGAATGAGAAAAACAGTTATATTGTCGTCTGCTATGCTTTTTGGACTGTCGCTTTGATGTTCGTCGACCTTCGGAAGGTTTGGGATAGGATGCAATATATTCCAACAAAAAAAGAAATACAAAGTGAAAGAGCGATGATAGAGTGAATGGAAGAAAACAGTAAGTGTGTATTAGGAAGAGAGAGAGAGTGAGATAGACAGACAGAAAAATAGGAATAAAGAGAAAGAGAGAGAATTTTTGAAAAAGGCGTAAGGAATGTCACTGCTAACTCTGCCTCATCACAACGTCGCTACGGCATCACGTGATCGACACCACGTCACTTCCGGTCTGACACTGACACTGATTCCCTGACATCCAGTTAACATCCATCTTAACCTGTCAGTAGCTGAATCCGCTCTTACCTTCCTGAGTTAAATGTATGATTCTTAGTCTTAGTCACCAACAGAGAATACAACGGTAGACAAGGACGACACGGATGTAATCACGGATGTAATCACTGGACAACTAAAACCTCGAACGAGAACAATTGTAGTTTTACAGATTCAATTTAAACAACAACAAAAAATATAAAGCGTCTATCTATCTATCTATCTGTCTGTCTGTCTGTCTATCTATCTGTCTGTCTATCTATCTATCTATCTATCTGTCTGTCTATCTGTCTATCTATCTATCTATCTGTCTATCGGTATTTATCTATCTATCTATCTATGTAATCTCTTTATGATCTCTCTCTCTATCTAGTTATCTAATCGTTCTCTCTATTTATCCTTCTATTTATCTATCTAGTTTTCGACAACCTTACACTAGCCATATTGAACATTTTAATTTCCATTACGCAATGCACAACTTTTACTATTTCTTTAGAATCTTCGGAAACCTTTTGGCAAAATGTATCAGTTTATTGAATTCTTTCCCCTTAAAAGACCGCACTAGATGCTTGTGGTGACGTAGTGATGATACCAGTCGGATCTTTGAGCATTCTAAAACCTCTTCCTTTCGGCATTAAAACCACAAGATCTTATTGTCATTTCTAGACTGACATCTCATTAGAAACGTTTGTTTTGGACGCCTCAGCAAACTCTAGCGCCGTCTGTGTTGGAGGATCGTGTCTGGCAATAGTGTGTAGCAGTAACAAACAAAGAGAAAGGGAGAGACAGGGAGAGAAAGAGAGAGAGACAGGGAGAGAGACAGAGAGAGAGAAAGAGAGAGAGAGAGACAGGGAGAGAGACAGATAGAGAGAAAGAGAGAGAGAGACAGGGAGAAAGACAGAGAGAGAACGGAAGTGTTAAAATGCAGAAAGAGAGTATGTGTGTGAAAGAGACACTGATAAAGTATATGTGTAAGTCAGTGCGAGGGTGAGAGAGATCTATATTGACTGTGTGTGACATAGAAATTGACATGTGAAAGATACAGAAGGTGGAAAATGCGAGAATAACACCGATAGTTAGAGAGAGAGAGAAAGAGAGAGAGAGAGAGACAGACAGAGAGAGAGACAGGGAGAGAGACAGAGAGAGAGACAGAGAGAGACAGGGAGAGAGACAGAGAGAGAGACTGAGAGAGAGATAGAGAGACAGAGAGAAAGAGAGAGAGAGAAAGAGAGAGACAGAGAAAGAGAGAGACAGAGAAAGAGAGAGACAGACAGAGAGTGAGAAAGAGAGAGAGAAAGAGAGAGAGAGAAAGAAAGAGAGAAAGAGAGAGAGAGAAAGAGGGAGAGAGAGAAGAGAGAGAGAGAGAAAGAGAGAGAAAAAGAGAGAGAGACAAAGAGAGAAGGAGAGAAAGAGAGAGAGAGAAAGAGAGAGAGAAAAAGAGAGAGAGACAAAGAGAGAAGGAGAGAAAGAGAGAGAGAGAAAGAGAGAGAGAGAAAGAGAGAGAAAGAGTGAGAGAGAAAGAGAGAGAGAAAGAGAGAGAGAGAGAAAGAGAGAGAGAGAAAGAGAAAGAGAGAAAGAGAGAGAGAGAAAGAGAGAGAAAGAGAGAGAAAGAGTGAGAGAGAAAGAGAGAGAGAAAGAGAGAGAGAAAGAGAGAGAGAGAAAGAGAGAGAGAGAGAAAAAGAGAGAGAGAGAGAAAGAGAGAGACAAAGAACGTAAGTGAATATGAAAGTAGCTATCAGAAAGAAACTAAATCAGAGTTACAGAAACAGAGAGAAAGACAGACAGAAAAACAGAGAGAGAGAGAGAAGCAGAGAGAGAGGAGAGGGGGGGAAAAACAGAAATAGAGAAAGAAACAGAGAGGGAGAGTCAGAATCAAAGAGAAAGAAACAGACAGAAACAGAGAGAAAGACAGAGAAAGAAATAGAGAGAGAAACAGAGAGAAAAACAGAAAAAGAAAACAGAGAAGAAGAGAGTCAGAAACACAGATAGATACAGAAATAATCAGAAACAGAAATAAACAGATGGAGATATAAACATAGAAACAGAGAGAGAGAGATAGGAACAGAGAGAGAGAGAGATAGGAACAGAGAGAGAGATAGATAGAAACAGAGAGAGAGAGAGAGAGAAACAGAGAGAGAGAGAGATAGGAACAGAGAGAGAGAAATAGAAACGGAGAGAGAGAGAGAGAGGAACAGAGAGAGAGAGAGAGAGTCACGTAGAAAGAGCTCCAGCCAAACATACAAAATGTGAATCGATCAAAACAAGTCAGACCTGAGTCACGACTCAATCAATACTACGTACAACTAATTTAGTCACAACTTCCAGACTTCAAAGTTATCTTCTCATTGTACTAATACTTTCACTTATGGAGCAGTAACCACTATTTATGTCGCAACGTAAGCGGGGGTCATATTCTAGTTTCGATTCCTAAACATTTTGATTTTGTATTGCAAAGACTTAAGACTTCGTCTTTAATGTTCTCCGATCACATGATCTCTGAAGCTTTACGCCAAGGCTCAGGCAGGGATTAAGTGGCTAGTACCATAAGTAGCGGTAATTAGCTGAGCTGAAGTAGATACCTGATCACTTTAAGGTCCGTTCACACTAGACTGACACACTTTTAAGACGGAATCGCACAATACGGTGTTTCCCTATGAAGCTGATAACTAAGAACGATTATTTTGACAAAATAAAAAAAAGAAATTTTTTCACCTCGCCTCAATACCCCTTTCCCATGAAAGAAATGTTTAAATCTACTCAAGAGTATAAATAATTATTACAATACGCCTATAGATCAAGACTTAGAAGGCGATGTTCTTGGGCGTCTAGCTAGTTATAAGACACTTTAATGAATAGATCTAGGTCCCACTGGAATACCCGCTAACGTATGCATGTTCAAGTTTGTCTAGAACAGATCTAATTTTAGAAGATCATATTTTGAAAACATTTTAACGACCAAACCACAGTTTCACAAATGTCACCAATCAAGTAGTACTTCTTATCCCAAAGATACACATCCACTTTCAAATTTCTAGGAAAATCGCTAGAGCCGTTTTTAAGAAACGTGTACACCCATAAAGAAATTGCTAGCTGAGAACAGGATTCAGTAATTTTTAAAATATGGACATAATCAAATGAAAAAGTCTAGCAACAACAAGTCATGATTTCTTTAACATTGTCTAGAGAAGCTGTTGTCATGTGGTCACAAGCAGATTTTTTTTGGTGGATACAAAACTTGTCAGTGTATAATCCTGCGACGATACGTGCCAGGGGCGTTGTTTTTTTTTTAACGAGGGGGGGGGGGGTATAATCTAATATTGTGTAGATAGACACAGCTAGAAGGTTTTAATTATTCATATTCGTACCATCACCTACTATTAATCAGCTGGACCGTTGGGGCACCACAGCTGTTCTGTCTCTACTTTCTTTCTTCCTTTATCTCTGTCTTTTACCTTGATTAGAATATTTTTCAATGACGTCATTTCTCTGACCTTTTCACCACTTTCATCACTATTCTTCTCTTTCCCTGGTACTGTTCCCTGCAGAAAGGACCTCTACGTCACTTTGATATGACCCCCCTGTTATAGTTTGCGTTTTTTGACAGTGGCATTCCCACTGTGATCCTGTTTCGAATCTAAGCTTTTGTCTTAGTTGGTGATACCTAGAATCATTCTATAGCATCTCGATTCCATGGCTAGAATCCTCCTCTCTAAATCTGCAGCTAGTATTCGAGATTTGCTTAAGGAGCACTGTTACAGCTTTCCTATTATATATCTATTTATAATTCTCTGACAACTACCCTCTCGATACGTCTAGGTGTCCGAGGTTCCGCTGTAATTATCGAATAAAACAATTAAACAACTAGATCAAAACACATCAACTTTTAATCAACTTCTCGGCATATCACACACTGCACTCTCTACTTTTGACAACAAACTCACTTCCGGTGATTCGCTCCTTTGTAAAAATAGATTATACATACACACACAAATTCACCCGTGACAAGCACATTAGACTTTAATGCGAGGGCCATGTCTTAGTCTTTTCAGTTTGTCTTGAGTTTAGCTAGAACTGCTGTGGACTATGCAATTCTGGCCAGTTGTTCAGGATTAGTTCCTTATTCTGAACTGTTAAATACTCTTATTATATCTCCCGTCCGCTTAGTATTAACATTGAAAAAAAAAGTTCAATTGAACAAATATATTGTATTGGTCTAAAAGTTTAAATGTATATGCACAGTGTACAACAGTGAATTTATTTAAATCTGTAGAACATATTTTTTTTATGTTCATCTAGCCAAAGATTATATTAGAGAAGGGGCTCAATTTTTTCCTGTGTCTTTAGGTTACGCCCCTGAACACGAGACCGTCAGTTCAAAAGCCTGATGATCAACCAACCGGCACGTTTAGATGTCAGCCCTTAACCACAATTCGTAAGATTTAAACGAGGACGGATGGACATTTCAGAAGCGGAGAAGCAGCTGGGAGGTTCCACGAGCTTGGAAAATGACACTCATTTTGTGACCATTCTCTTTTATCATCAAGCCGTCCCTGTGTACAGACGACAGTGAGGGTTGTGCAGTGATGGACAAGTCCGTGGTGTCTACTTGAAAGTAATTCGCATGGACCACGAGTATCGTCTGCCCAGAGTCTTCCCCTCTGCGACCCCTCAACTCCTTCCGGTTCAACATCACATCGGTTATCCCAGAGATCAATGCTTCTTTGGAAAAAAAAAAAGAGAGAGAGAGGCGCCTTTATTTCTTTTTTTAAATGCGATTTTTAAAAAAAATCTCCTTTTTTTTTTTATACATAAGGGAAACAATTTCAGAAAATAAAAAAGGGCAATAACTACACAGCATGAAAAATTTAAGATATTAAATTTGATTTTTGTTGTTTTCATCACACTTTCTCCTCTCAATTTCTCTCTGTCACTCTCGATTCTCTTTCAATGTTCCTCTTTTCCTTTTCTCTCCTATCATCTCATTGTTTCTCTATTTCTTCTCTTCTCTCTCCTTTCTCCTCTCTCTCTCTCTCTCTGTTAAATATTCTCTCCCTTTCGTGTATTTCTACATTCGTCCTTCTCTCTCTCTCTCTCTCTCTCTTACATGTTGTGTGGTATAGTTATTTCTGTTAACCTGATTGTCAAGTCTAATTAAAGCCGTGATAAAGCCCCTCCCCCAGACCCCCTCCCCTGCTCTATCAGTTCTCTGTGACCAGGCTGGACATTATTGTGCTGGACAACACCATAACTACTTGAATTCTGGCAGCTTTGTCACATGTGGCGATAGAGTATTAAAATAAAATACATTATCAATACATATTGGTTAACAGACTCTGAAGTGGAACCCACAGGGGAAGATAAATGCTGTGAGACCAAAGTAAACATGGAGGACATCCACTGCACAAAAAGCAGAGATATCACTATGGGCATGGACCCAACTGAGGGGAATTGTCCAGAACACAGTCCGATGGCGAAGTCCTGTTGCGGTACTAAGCTTCGCTCAGAATTCAATAATTCTAAGTCACATTATCAATAAAACAAAAGTTTGGTCCAAAGTTTAAGAAAAAGTTCAGTAATTCTCGTAGATACACTGACCCAGCAATGACCTATATATTTTGTCAGAAATTACGCTGAGAAAAAAATTAGACTTGATCTTAGAATTTAAAAAAATTCCACATCCCTTTTTTCCTTCGGAAGCATTCATATTTTTTTATATTTTTTATTGCTTGGGAAATATTTCATTTCATTTTTTTTTTTTTTACCACCGAACCAAATGCCACATTTACCTGCGCTGTATGTGCACGTCAATGTCTCTCCAGAGTAGGGCTATACAGTCACAGGAAAAAAATGCTCCATGGCCGAAGTTATAGGCCAATACTTAAATGTTCATATAGATTTAACATTTTAGATCAGCTCAGTGGAGTAGCTAGAGATTTTGGGGCCCGGGGGGTCTGGAAGGGGAACTTTACTTTTTTCACATCAATCTTAAATTTTATGGTGCCATTAGTATTATTATTATAATTATTATAGCTTTTATATAACGCTACTTTCATGCTTATAGCATGCTCAGAGCGCTTTGGTCCAATCACATTTGTGGACCAGTGGGGGGAGGGGGTATCTAGGAGTTGGTTTTCCGTGCTGCCTTTAGGCGCTCAGTAAACACAACTCTGCCCGAGTCGGGTGTCGAACCTCGAGCTTCCTTCATAGGTAGCCAAGACAAGCCAAGTTCAAGTGCACTTAGCCTCTCGACCATACATGAGAAAATCGTATGGAAGATTTGCACCAACCAAGAAATAAACCAGCTATATGAAGACTCCTCCATAGAGACAGAAGTAAAAGGGAACACAATACGTTGGGGCAGGTCAGCTTGATAAAGAATACCAGAGAACAGAGGAGCAAAGATTGTTCACCTGCAAAAACCAAAAGGCAGGCGCCCCAAAGGGCAGACCACGAGTACGGTGGCTTGATGACTTAGAGGCAGATCTACAACAGCTCAAAGTCCGGGCATGGAGACGTAAAGTACTGGATAGATCAGAATCAGAATCAGAACCTGGATAAAACAGGCCGGGGCCCTCCATGTGCAGTAGCGCCACTGGGATGGATGGGTGTAACTCTTTTAAATTACTTAAATTAAAGCAATATAGAAACTACGAGTCCTATAAAATTTCCACAACTCTGCAAACATTTAAAGATCATTATCATCGGAGGCGCGGTGGCTGAGCGGTAAAGCGCTTGGCTTCCGAACCGGGGACCGGGGTTCAAGTCCTGGTGAAGACTGGGATTTTTAATTTCGGGATCTCTGGGCGCCTCTGAGTCCACCCAGCTCTAATGGGTACCTGACATTAGTTAGGGAAAAGTAAAGGCGGTTGGTCGTTGTGCTGGCCACATAACACCCTTTTTAACCGTAGGCCACAGAAACAGATGACCTTTACATCATCTTCCACTATAGAAAGGGGAACTTTACTATTTTTTTATCATTATCATCATTATCTCTGCCTGTGGTCCCGTCTGGGGCATCGGCAACCAACCACCTTCTCTTAGATGTCTCGGTCCTGGGCACGTCTCCCCAGCAAGCATTTTCTTTATAGACAATTCTCTTATTTGCTTCGTATATTTATGATAATTCTCATTGATTTCTGCTGATGCTATGAATGCTGGCAACGCAAAAAAAAAGTTACGATATATTGTGAGCCCTAGTGGAGACAGGATTTGTAGGTTATGTTATGTTCGTGCAGGGCTGAACAATAGCAACTTAGAGCAGGGTTAATTGGGCCTTAGGGTTTAGCGGAAGCGGAAAGAAGTGGCGCGTCGCTCTGCACGCGAGAAGCTCATCTGCCATTTTCTTGTTTCTCTGAAGATTTTTGCTTCCTCTAAAATAAAATAGGGGACATAGAAAGAGCATTCTTAATGATGAATACAATATATATATATATTTCTGTATATATCATCTAAAGATTGTTTGGAACATGATCAATTGAAAATTATTGAATGAGGTCAAGGTTCCCGTCAACTAGTGGGAAAGAACTAAGCAAATACCCATAGCCCAGGATACTAAAAGCGGAACTGGGGCTGGGGGTGGGATATACCCTGCCAAAACCAAGTACAAAATGTTGCAAGGCAGGCGCTTGATAGGACTCATCAAGGAGAGAGGAAATTGGGCAGACCCAAGAAAACCTGGAATAGGTCAATCGTCAGTGAAGCTGAGGATACTGGAATAACATAGGAGCAGATTAAGAAAGCTGGTCAGAACCGAGTTCCGTGGAGAGGTGTGGTTGTGGCCATATGCTCCCCGGGGTTCACATGAATAAGTCAAGAAAGTCAAATGTTCCACGCGGTCTGATGATAATAAAAAAATTTCATCTATTGCTTTGGCCGATCGTTAACGACTATATCACTTTGCCAAAACAAAGACCAACCGCCTTGACTGCCATCAACTAATATCAGATACACATTCAGAGTTTGGTGAACTCCTAAAAAGATACAAAAATCTACTCGTTACAGGGATCATTCAGTTCGGAAATTAATCGATTTAGAATTTCTTTTTATTTAGAAAAGAATATTATCATTCTATCAAGTGTTTCTATTTGTTTAACCCTTAAAGACTCATTCTCTTTTTAAAGTGTCCTTCTTGACATTTATTAACATCATGACGCCAGAGATGTAAAGAAAATAATAATAATAATAATAATCTTTATTCTGTGGCATTTTACGTCTCGAGAGACGATCTTTTCCCTTTGCAACTTCTTGTGTGACTAAAGAGGCCAATCCTTGATACACAGCTGCGATCGCAGGTTAGGCATATATAATATGCCAAAATAGGCATATAAATATAATAGGCATGTATATATATATATATATATATATATGTATTGTTGTAACTCCAGTGGCGGACTGTAAGGGTTAATGTGTGTGCGGCCTACTGATATACACGACTCAGGCCAATCACACAGGTCAACGGCTCAACGGCTGTCGGCAGACAAAGGACAGTACTGCTAATAACGGCCTATTGACCTGTGTTGGGGGTCATGTGATCAAGAGCCTTCACGGTCGAGAGACAGTGTGTTTAAAAAGGACAGCAAGGCATAAAGACTGTGGTACCTTGTAAGTCCTCGAAAATGTAGCTGTACGAGCTAGAGAGACTAGTAATGTTTAGTTAGGCAGTTCTGTTAAGTACAAGAAAGCATTGGAATTTGATGTAGCCAATTGTGTTGAATTGCCTGTCGATGTATTTGTAATTAAATCGCCACTTTGTTACTTGTTGTCAAGTTCTTGTGTTAGATGTGATGTTGTGTTTTTAAGTAGTGTTTGCAGAAGGCCTGATTGAGAAGATCGTAACAATATATATATATATAATCTTTATTATCCATAAGGAAATTCGTCTTACAATGCGTGAATTAAACCAAAACAAAACATTATAGCTATAGAAAACCAAAACAAAACATTATAGCTATAGAAAACCAAAACAAAACATTATAGCTATAGAAAACCAAAACAAAACATTATAGCTATAGAAAACCAAAACAAAACATTATAGCTATAGAAAACCAAAACAAAACATTATAGCTATAGAAAACCAAAACAAAACATTATAGCTATAGAAAACCAAAACAAAACATTATAGCTATAGAAAACCAAAACAAAACATTATAACTATAGAAAACCAAAATAAAACGTTCCCACCAGACTCACTCATAATTTACATGTGAAAAGTTTATGTCGAATAGTTGAATTATATCAAATTGTTTCATGGCCATGGGAACATAGGAGTTTTAGTGTCTAGGTGTCTTTGCTATACCCACTTTAGCTAAATTTATGTCGCCGCCTCTGTAAACTGCAAACACATGCACATGCGCACAGTATCCTCTCCAGATTTCTCTCCTTTTCATAGCTTATGGACTCAAAAAAAAAAAAAAAAAAAAAAAAAGAAATACTCACAACTGACATGTAAAATCTGAACTTTAAAAAATTCCAAATATCTCGAATAGGTCAGGGACTTTTCAAGTCTATATACGGCACTGACTGTGTCACAATGTTTCACAATCTTTTATTCTCTCTCTATCTCTAACACACACACACTCAAAGACACACCCTCTCTTCCAACGAAACTCTCCCTCTCTCTCTCTCTCTCTCAAACTTGCACTCAAATTCTCCCACTCTATCTATCTATCTATCTAATCTATCTATCTATCTATCTATCTATCTATCTATCTATCTAATCTATCTATCTATCTATCTAATCTATCTATCTATCTATCTATCTATCTATCTATCTATCTATCTATCTATCTATCTATCTATCTATCTATCTATCTATCTATCTATCTATCTACCTACCTACCTACCTACCTACCTACCTACCTACCTACCTACCTACCTACCTACCTACCTACCTACCTACCTACCTACCTACCTACCTACCTACCTACCTACCTACCTACCTACCTACCTACCTACCTACCTACCTATCTATCTATCTATCTATCTATCTATCTATCTATCTATCTATCTATCTATCTATCTATCTATCTATCTATCTATCTATCTATCTATCTGTCTCTCTCTCTCTATATATATATATATATATATATATATATATTGTTATTGTTAAGGTCACGTGGTCAATGATACTCATGAATATTCAAAATGCAGCAAACCTTCTCACCTATCCACCCAGCCTCCCCTCCTCAATCACAAAAGAGGAAATAAATGACGTAACCCTGGTCAGCAGGATTGAAGCGGTCAGCGACATGACAGTGGCATCTATCATAACAATTAAAGTAATTGATCCATGATCATTATCATGCAATATGTTTTAGACAGTTCTGAGGTTGATGTCTTTTATAGCCGCCACAATCTTAAAGAAACGTGGGCTTTTAGTGGCATTTCCGATTACACAATGGTGGGCTTTTAGTGGCATTTCTGATTACAAAAGTCGAAGGCTTTTAGTGGGATTTTTAAATTTTCAAAAAATCGTGGGCTTTTTTAAATAACAAAAATCGTGAGCTTTAAGTGGCATTGTGTGAATACTCATTGATTGGCTTTTAGTGGCTTTTCTGTGATTATACAATCTAGGGCTTTTAGTAGCATACGTAGTATTCCCATTGCAGCTTGGTGAGTTAGATACTAAGGATCAACTAATTAGTGATTGTAAGTGTTCTATATGTGGTATTAATACATGAAATAGATAGAACGAATTCCAAAAGTCATTACATATGGGCAATAAGCAGCATACACAAACAAAACTGGCCGCCCTAGCTTCTGTTACGAGGAATCCAATAGAGATCTAAAAGCGGGTGACAGAGATGTAAACGATTGGATAGACACAGCTCTAGACCACTAGACTATTCATTACTCAAGTTACTCAACGTTGACAACCAAGCTGCTTCATCCACCATTGGAATGTGACAATGAAGCAGTGCACAGCTAACCAGAACAGATCAACAAACAGTCCAGTCTCTGTCCATATTCAGTGAACTATACCACTGATTACACACATTACCCAACTGTATTATGACTAGACATTTCGAGACAATGATTGGTGTGTTACGTGTGGAATATCTGGGATTTAACAAGTTGACAAAATACTTATGGGAATAGCACACTGGCGGATCCAGCCCCCCCCTCCATTCCAAAGCTCTGGATCCACTGAGCGGTTCCAATGAATCAAGGCTGAAAGAGCACCGCAAGCAGTAGATTAGGGTCACCAAAGCAAGGTCATATCCTAACTGGGTGAAGACGCCACGATGTCTGGCTTTAAGAAAGATCCAGATCTAGAACCAAATGACTCATGGAGTCTCTGTATGAAGCATTGATTTGTTCTCCGGGGAATACAGTAGTCAGATCAAAGTCACTGACCTACGTGTTTTTATAATAAAACAAACCAAAACTGGATCCGTTAGTGTGTACTTACAACTTCAACTGTATAAAAAGAAAAAACTGGATCCGTTAGTGTGTACTTACAGCTTCAAAAACGGATAACAATCAAATCGAGTATAAAGGTCATTGTCACGAGTTGTTTCTCCTTCATCTGGGCCTAAGGCGAATTCCAGAACAAAGAATTGATACTGCTACCACGCTTCCATTGACCAATAGAAGACTTAAAAATAAAGTAGCAATTATACATAAAACACTGAACCATAATCTGAACCATAATCTTCAAATAAAAATACAAAATCTAATAAAATACTCAGAGAGGCATGTAAATAGTAGCACATTCCTCGTTCCATATGCTAGGACAAATTTGTACAAGTGCTCTTTCTTCCCTAGTGCTATTAGAGCATTGAATGGGTTGCCTGAGCTAGCCAGGAAAACCAGTGACTTGGCAGAATTTAAGTCATTTGTTGACATGCATGACGCGTAGGAGGTAATTATCTTCTTTTTCTAAGTAACTTCTGTATTATTTAAGATAAGATCATTGGCCTCCTTCAGTCGTAGAACGACTATGGTTCATCTCAGAGCACACTTCCTCATGTGGCTGTGGAGCCCTATTTTGGAGAGACACTCCCGTCCACAGATAGCGCAGGTTAAGGTGTCTTTTGCTTCGGTGGTAGAGGAGCTGGCCGTTTTTCGGATTGTGCGTTTTTCTTCCTGGGCTGAGACCCATGTACTTTCACTGTCCATAGCTTTCTTGGTCACTGTCTCTCTCCACCTGTTGCGGTCTAGAGCTATGTCTTCCCAATTGTCAGTATTGATGTTCACTGATTTGAGGTCACGTTTTATTACATCAATGTAACGGGGGTGGGGGCGACCAGTTTTTCTTGTGCCAGTCGCGAGTTGACCATAGAGGATGACTTTCGGGATGCGCTTGTCCTCCATCCGGTGAACATATCCAAGCCAGCGCAAACGGCGTTATCTTAGGGCTGTAAAGATGCTGGGAATACTCATAACGCATGCCTTGTAGACTCCTCGAGGTTTGCTCACTAAACTCCCTCTGCGTCACTAATACCTATTTCAAGACTAAACCGCAGCACAGAGTATCTTGGCGGCACCCTCGCTCCAAACACTGGCACCAACTAGATCTAATCATGGTAAGACAAAAGTGCTTAAAATTTGTCAAGCTTACCAGGTCCTACCACAGTGCAGACTACAACACAGATCACTCCTTGGTATGTTGTAAGATCAATCTTCTCCCCCAAAAAATCCACCATACCAAGCAGATTGGAAGACCCCAATTGGATGTAAGCAAGATGTGTCACCCTGATCTCCAGATACAGTTTGCGGAATCTTTTGAACGCGAATATAAAAATATCTCTGAAAATACAGCTATAGAAAAATGGGAACACCTTAAGCCGACCATACAAAAGACTTCCCTGGAAATCTTTGGAAGAAAAATTACAAAACAAAATGATTGGTTCGACTCTAAAGCAGTTATTTTAGCACCTGTCATTAGAGCAAAGAGAGATGCACTCGCTACTTACAAGGCAAAACCTACTCAACGCAACCTGCTAAACTTGAAAGAAGCTAGAGCCAATGCACAAAGGACAGCAAGGATCTGTGCCAATGAATACTGGATAGAGCTCAGTGAGAGTATTCAGCTCGCAGTCCAAGTGGGCAACATAAGAGGGATGTACGAAGGAATCAACAAGGCTCTCGGACCCTCCCAAAACAAGACAGCACCTCTGAAATCAACCACTGGGGAAATTATCACAGACAAGTGCCAACAAATACACAGATGGGTTGAACATTACTCTGAGCTCTACGCCACAACAAGCTCAGTCTCTGACTCAGCCCTTAAGGCCATCATACAATTACCCACAATGAACGAGCTAGATGAAACACCCACCCTTTCAGAGTTCAACAAAGCCATAGACAACATTGCTGCCCGCGAAGCACCCGGATGCGATGGTATCCCCCCAGATCTTCTAAAACAATGCAAAACTACTCTAATCCAACCTATACACGAACTGCTTTGCAAATGTTGGCAAGAAGGTGCTGTGGCCACAAGACCTGCGGGATGCTAAAATCATTACACTGTATAAGAACAAAGGTGACAGAAGCGACTGCAACAATTATAGGGTAATCTCCCTCTTAAGTATTGTAGGCAAAGCCTTTGCTCGAGTGATACTTCCCAGGCTACAAAAACTCGCTGATCGGGTCTATCCAGAATCACAATGCGGCATTCGCTCAGGAAGATCCACGATTGACATGATTTTCTCCATCCGCCAACTCCAGGAAAAGTGCAGAGAACAAAGGATGCCTTTGTACATTGCGTTTATTGACCTGACAAAGGCCTTTGATCTAGTTAGCAGAGATGGTCTCTTTAAAATTTTACATTTAATAGGCTGTCCACCCAAGTTACTAAATGTAATCATATCTTTCCACCAAAATATGATGGGTACAGTGCAATTCAATGGTGCCAGCTCTAAAAGTTTCAGTATAAACAGCGGAGTTAAACAAGGATGTGTCCTGGCCCCAACCCTCTATGGAATACTATTTTCACTGCTAATCCACAACGCCTTTGACAAATCCACTGAAGGCATTTAAGATAAGATAAGCATAACGAAAGAGCTAAAAAAAAATACTTTATATGTACGTGCCCAGTTTGCTGGACAAACATGCAAACAAACACTAGCACCGATGTAAACTAGCCATTTATAAATTAGACATAAACATAACCGACATTGGCGTAGCTGAGTGGGTGGGGGGGGGGGGGTCAAATGAATGTCCCTGTCGCTGCACTAAAAGAATAATTGATTACATCGAAATAAGATACAACAGAAAGAAAAACAACGTATCAACCTGTCATCAAGACACGAACTACCGCCCTTTCAGCATGTCCGAAAGGTTAACTTCTAAAGAAATAGTGAGTGTGTCGTAAATTCAACAGAAATAGAAAGAAGTCCAACGAAACACAGAAAGTAGTCCAACGAAACACAGAAAGTAGTCCAACGAACGACAGAAAGTAATCCAACGAAACACAGAAAGTAGTTCAACGAACGACAGAAAGTAGTCCAACAAAACACAGAAAGTAGTTCAACAGAAACAGAAAGTAGTCCAACGGAAAACGGAAAGTAGTCCAATGAGAACAGAAAGTAGTCCAACGAAATCAGAAAGTAGTTCAACGAAAACAGAAAGTAGTTCAACGAAACACAGAAAGTAGTTCAACGAAACCAGAAAGTAGTCCAACGAAATCAGAAACTAGTTCAACGAAACCAGAAAGTAGTCCAACGAAATCAGAAAGTAGTTCAACGAAACCAGAAAGTAATCCAACGAAATCAGAAAGTAGTTAAACAAAAACAGAAAATAATTCAAAAAAATCAGAAAGTAGTCCAACGAAACCAGAAAGTAGTTCAACGAGACACAGAAAGTAGTCCGACGAAACCAGAAAGTAGTCCAACGAAATCAGAAAGTAGTTCAACGAAACCAGAAAGTAGTTCAACGAAACCAGAAAGTAGTCCGACGAAAACAGAAAGATGGTCAAAAGTAACAGGAAGGAAAATAGCCACTTACAGTTGGGAAAAAAAGAGACACTGGATAGATTGACATAGCGAGCGAGACTAAAGGAAGTATTTTGGCGTGCAGATGCCTCAAACAAGTAGAAAGAATGGAAAAGTGCAACAGCCCCTGATGATAACTGATGCTCCACATGTAACCGCAGCTTTATATCAAGGTTTGACCTTTTTAGTCACACAAGAAGTGGCAAAGAGAAAAGATCATCTCCCGAGACGTACCACAGAGGGAATAGGGAATGAAGTATGGGGATGGGGATTAACGCAAGATGTATGCTGAGGCTATGAGTTCAAAGGCAGGGGATCAAAACTTTGTTATTATGATTATTATCATTGCAACTATTTTTTTGTCTTATATTTGGTAGCGAGAACACCCCTTTGCAATCTGTTACCTCAGTCAAATGGCTAGGTCACTTTGAACTTGCCTCGGTTCATCCTGCCCTGCCAGTGGATTAAGCGGACTAGGAAACAGACACGCGTGTACGGATAGAGATCAATGCGATATGGCCAGTCGGTGAGAACCAGGATCGATCCGCGGGTTTGATTCGGTCTGGACAGTCATAATGGACTCCTGATACCCTCTTGAGCTTTTTAAGACACCATTGCTGTTAAATGGCCAGCAAAAGTGCTTAACAGAACGTGAAGCCGGAATGAGTTCATCTAAAAATACACTAATAATAGAGGGAGAGAGAGAGAGAGAGAGAGAGAGAGAGAGTCAGAAAGAGAAAGAATGAGAGTATGGAAATCTATGAGAGTGTTAAAGAACAAGCGTGTAAGAAAAAGGGTCGTTGGTAGAAAAAGTGTCAATGGTAGAAAGTGTCATTGGTAGAAACAGTGTCATTGGTAGAAACAGTGTCTTTTGTAGAAACAGTGATTGGTAGAAACAGTATCATTGGTAAAAACAGTGTCTTTTGTAGAAACAGTGTCTTTTGTAGAAACAGTGTCATTGGTAGAAACAGTGTCATCGGTAGAAACAGCGTCATCGGTAGAAACAGTGTCATTGGTAGAAACAGTGTCATCGGTAGAAACACATCGCTAGAAACAGTGTCATTGGTAGAAACAGTGAACGGGAAAAAGTGGGTGTGTGTTGGAGAAATGTGATTGAGAGAAAATTATATTAGCGTGAGAGACAGAGAGAGAGAGAGAAAGACAGACAGAGAGAGGAGAAATGCAGGAAAATGTTTGGTGATCCCAGACCCCTTACAGAACTTTCGTAGGGCCCATAGATAGCTGAGGAAAGCCTGAGCGTTTAGGTTTTAATCTTTCTCTTATCTTATATAATACAGACGTTACTTCAAAAAAAAAAAAAAAAAAAAGAAGGTGATTACGTCCTACGCGTCATGCATTTAGTCATGCATCTAGTCATGCATTTAGTCATGCATATAACCATGTTAACCAATGACTAAAATTCTGCCAAGTCACTGGTTTTCCTGGCTGGCTCAGGCAACCCATTCCATGATCTAATAGCACTAGGGAAGAAGGAGTATTTGTACAAATGTGTCCTAGCATGTGGAACGAGGAATGTGCCTTTATTTTTGTGTTTTTCAAAGTATTTATAAGGTTTTGTTTTTGTATATGAAGATTGTGGTTCAGTGTTTTATGTATAATTGCTACTTTACTTTTGAGTCTTCTGTCCTGAAGGCTTTCTAAATTTAGTGATTTTACTATAGGTGTTACTCAAGTCAAATGTGAATATTCATTTGTTATGAATCTCACTGCTCTATTTTGTGTCTGTTCCATTTTCTAAATGTTTTCTTGAGTTGAGGGGGTCCCAAACGGAGGATGCATATTCTATTATTGGACCAACCAAGGTTAAATAACATTTTAGTTTTAGGTTCTGATAATACTAAAATGTAACTAATAAAAGGTGTAAAATTTCAGATTCGCTGTCATATATTCTCAGAAAGTAATGAGCTCACTGCATAAAATCGATGCCGTCAATTAGTTAGAAGAGAGATTTTGAGGGTATCAATACTCAAGCCTGCTTTACTCAAAGTGTATCTGATTGTTTGTCGGTGTCGTGCTGTGTGTGTGGGTGCATGTGTTCGCGTCTGTTGTAGAGAGTGGTGTACGCAGTCGCTATTCATTCACACCCGCCATTCATCCAGTACTCCACTAGTCCCCCCCCTCCCAAGTGTTGTCGAAACATCACCCCGACCAGCGAGCGAACCTCCCAGCGTTGTCCCTTGTGGATGTAACCCAGTCGTAAACTTCTCCGATATTATAATGTCTGAGTGGGAGAGGTGAGGAGAAGTGGTGAAGAGAGGTGAGGAGGAGAGTTGAAGAGGAGAGGTGAGGAGGAGAAGTGATGAGAAGAGATGAGGAGGAGAGATGAGGAGGAGAGGTGAGGAGGAGAAGTGATGAGAAGAGATGAGGAGGAGAGGTGAGGAGGAGAGTTGAAAAGGAGAGGTGAGGAGGAGAGGTGAGAAGGAGAGGTGAGGAGGAGAGGAGGAGAGTTGATGAAGAGAGGTGAGGAGGAAATGTGAGGAGGAGAAGTGATGAGGAGAGGTGAAGAGGAAGATTGAAGATACTTCTGATGATAATCACTATTTTTAAAAAAAATTGAATAAGCAAAATAAAAAAAAATCTTTAACAATCTTTAGCTTATCAAAGGGAAAGAAATCCGCATTTACAACTATATCTCTCAATAATGTAGAGGCTATATCTCTTATTTGATATCAACAAAAATTAATTAGTTTGCAAAAGTTAATTGACTCATCGGTTAATTCGTAAATTGATTCTTGTTTTGTTAGGTACAATAAATAATTGTTTAAAGTTTCAACTTCTCTGAGAATGGGTGTGGGAGAAATAACGTGTAAAAACTTTTTACCAGACAGACAGAAAAACAGACAGACAGAAGAGTTGATATAAGCTTTGTAAAATAAAACTCTAGTTACTTGATTTATGACTTTCAAAAGTTCCTTCAGAAATGAAAATGATTATCTACTAGCCAAAATCATCTCCAGAATGACAGAGGTTGATGTGGGCGGGCGGGGGGGGGGGGAGGATGAGTTTTTAACTTGGGACATCGACCCGACAATCCGTAGCGCATACCGCAATTATCCATCACCGTGACATGACGGAAGCAGACACAAATTGCAAATTCTGTAATTTAAAAAAAAACAACAAAAACCACGTTTCGTTTCTTAACTCAATGAGCGATAACATCAAACCAGCAAATTTAAATCTGCTTGGATGCAGCTCAGAAATTCTGCATTCATTCAGGCCAGTGAAATAGAGCCTTATTATTGGCCTGGTCTCAAGAAAAGACTCTAAAAATCAATACTTCACTCCAAACGAGCTCCTGTATTATATTTCATCTGTCCTCATTAAAGTTCCACTTACTACGCAGCCAGACCAAAGTGAATCAATATATTAAACTTTTTAAAAACAATTCCTCGAAAACCATTCAAGCGTAACAAAGTATATCGATTCTATGCAATCAATAATAAATAGTCTTAAGCATGTCTCTTTGGTCATTTTAATACGAAATCTAGTTGTGTCATAGTTTAAAGGAATGAACTCAGAAAGCTTAGGAAAAAAAAGGGGGGGGGGGGTCAAATTTGAAAATCCTCCTGGGCCATACTCGAGGGGGGCCTCTAAATGAGTGTCCGAAAATTGTTTTTACATTAAATATTACGCCTTATCTCATGTTTTGATGTCGCATGTCTACATACAGAGACTCTCAAGAGGTCAAGCCTCCGGGGCCCCCAAATGCCTAGCTACGCTTTTGTATGATAGAGACTAGCACAACCTTAAGCACAAGACCGGCTCTTCCCAATGGGTCTGATTAATCAAGAGATACGGTCGTTTGGAAGCAACTAACACCAGTGAATTATTTAGCTACATTCAATGTCTCTCGAGACGCAAACAGTAGTACGTTTAAAAATAAAAGCGTATATTATAGTCAGCCTTAAATAGTTGTAAGACTTGAGAAGTCTTATACAAACGAAAATGGATAATCTGAAATTATGAAGCGTTGCACACAATGATATCTTGTATATTACGTAAGCTCATTAAAATATATTAGCATGTCCTTGCATGTGTTTATCCAGTCTTTCATGTTAATTAGATATTGAATATAAGTGGCTGATTTTCCTGAAATGGCACCAGGGTCTTATATGACTTTGTCATAGCATAGGGAATATAAATAAATATTTGAAGAGTATAAAAAAAAATTGAAACTGTAAATGACAAGTAGGTGAATGTTAATGATGGTGTGAGGAAAGGGTGAAAGATGTGTATGAAGGCAAGAAATGTGACGACGTTGAAGAAATGTGGATGAAGTTTACAGAAATGTGAACGACGTCTGAGGCAAAGTATATAAAGTGTGAGGAAATGTAATTAAATTGTGAAAAAATGTAAATGAATTATGAAAAAAATGTGAGAAAATGTAAATGAAATGTGAAGAAATGTAAATGAAATGTGAAGAAATGTAAATAAAGTGTGAGGAAATGTAAATGAAGTGTGAGGAAATGTAAATGAAGTGTGAGGGAATGTAAATGAAGTGTGAGGAAATGTAAATAAAGTGTGAGGAAATGTAAATAAAGTGTGAGGGAATGTAAATAAAGTGTGAGGAAATGTAAATAAAGTGTGAGGAAATGTAAATAAAGTGTGAGGGAATGTAAATAAAGTGTGAGGAAATGTAAATAAAGTGTGAGGAAATGTAAATGAAGTGTGAGGAAATGTAAATAAAGTGTGAGGAAATGTAAATAAAGTGTGAGGGAAAGTAAATGAAGTGTGAGGAAATGTAAATGAAGTGTGAGGAAATGTAAATGAATTGTGAAGAAATGTAAACGATGAACCAGACTGAGAGTGCTAAGCTTTAAGAAGTAAATGACGCCGACGTGTGAGAAGTGTTAGCGAGCACTGACCCATAATCCAATACGTTTTGTACTCGTACAGGACACTGGTGACAGCCTGGTACACGGACGTCAAGGCTAGCAACAGAAAGCCCCAGTTCGAAGCGAACACGAACCATCTCCACAGCTGCCCTTGGTAAAACTCAATGGTCTCGTAGGCCATGTCCCCAGACGCCCAGACCAGCAAGAAGACTCCGGCCAGAACTCTGTAGATGATGTACACCTTCTGACGTACAGGCCACTGTCAAGAAACAAAAAAAGAACAATCTTTAAAGCCTTTTGATAGAGTGTTACTTTAAGACGAGCGAGTCTTATTTATATATTTTTTTAAAGCACCTCCTTGAGTACATCGTTCATTTCAGAGAACTCTCTAACCCCTCCCTTTTTTTCTTAAAATAAAAAAAAACCAACTCTCAATCGGTTCATGCTGTGTCGGCACCAAGGTCTTTCGAGAGCCTTCCATTTTGAAATATGTGGCTTAGAGGCATGAACCACTCGACTCCCTTTCAAACTGTATTGAGTTCAATTCCGACTTGAGCTGTTTGTAAAATGTTTGTAAAATGTTTTACATGTTTTGGATGTTCCTTCAGTGTTGAAGATAGTTCCTAGTCCAATTCTCCCGCAGGACGACGGGGGATGGGAGCGGGCAGGGTTTGGACCCGGGACCATAGATAAATCCAAACAACAGTCCAGCGCGCAAACCGCACGACCAAATTTCTAAATGGAAGGCTCTCGAAAGACCTTGGTGCCGACCAGGCAGCGCCTCAAGGCAGCAAGACAACCTTCTCTAAGTGCTTGGTAGTAAAGCCCAAGGTTACGAGTCCTTTCGTAAACTTTTAATAAACTCTATACGACATCCCTGGGCAAAGACAGATGTTTAGGATGCAAGTCTTTAACTCTTTCTCTCCTAACTGACGATACCAGCGTTGATTCCACCAGAATGTGGTAAATAATTACGGAGAGAAAGAGTTAACTGCTTAGAAAAATCCAATAGACTTGCCATTAGATCGCGCAAACTTAACTAGGTCTAAAAAGATATATACATTTTAACACCACTGTATGTTTGCAAAGCTCACCTCCCCATCCCCGGAATACAAGTTAAACTAAAGAGAGAGTTATTACACCTTCACATTCACCAATTTCTTAGTCTGTTGGAATTTTGGGGCACCACACAAGATTTGATGACTATTTCTCCATTCTACTCTGACTTGTGCTTGACTATATCTTTCAATGACGTCAATTCTTTGATTTTTGTATTTCGATAGAATCTCTTACAATGGAAGGCCCGTACACGCTGTCTGCCCACCATTCTTCTTTTTTTCTGGTATTTCAAATTCGGGATCTTTAGAGCACCTCATTGACCACCTAGCTCTAATGGGTAACTGACATTAGTTGGGGAAAAGTAAAGGCGGTGGTCGTTGCGCTGGCCACATTACACCATCGTTAACTGTGGGCCACAGAAACACACTACCTTTACGTCATCTGCTTTAAAGATCGCAAGGTCTAACAGGAGGAACTTTACTTTTGAAAAATTATGTTACAGATAAGAACAGAAAATATACGAGCTATGATGACACTTAAAAAATACCACTGTTGAATGTGGAAGCCTAGATTTGAAGCTAGAACGAGGCCATTGTTATTTTCAAAGAGTTCTTCGAACACTGAGGGAGAGTTCTCAGCAGATCTCTTGATCGGTCTTTTTTTTTTTTTGTTTAGTGTTGTTGCTTTCTTACCCTCCTTCGTTCTCTCTCTCCCTCTCTCTCTCTTTTCTCTCCCTCTTCCCCATTTCTCTTCCTCTCTCTTTTCCCCCTCTCTTTTCTTTTTTTAAATTCTATCCCACTTTCGTATTCTTTTGTTGTTGTTTTTTCTCTCTATCTCTTTGTCTCTCTTTTTCTTTTTTATTTTTATCTCTCTTTCTTTCTCTTTGCCTCTATTGACTCCACCCAACCCCCTCTTTGACCCCCTATTTTAATAGCATTGACTTTTAAAAAATCTAAATGGAAGAACCATTGATTGAACCATTGATTGAGCCATTGATTGAGCCATTGATTGAACCATTGATTGAACCATTGATCGAGCCATTGATTGAACCATTGATTGAACCATTGATTGAACCATTGATTGAAACGTTGATCGAACCATTGATTGAACCATTGATCGAACCATTGATTGAACCATTGATCGAACCATTGATCGAACCATTGATCGAACCATTGATCGAACCATTGACCGAACCATTGATCGAACCATTGATCGAACCATTGTTCTTCAAAACGTGGAAAGAGATGCTAGAAGCTAGTTGGTCCAATCACAGGCAAACAGTATTTTATTTTTAAATCAGATCCTCCTCCTAATGGAAGCAGATGGTGGTCTATACTATTTCTATCTATTTATTTGTTCTAATTCTTAATGATATAAGCAATGAGTCCATCCAGTGAAGTATGAACTATCAAGTTCTTCTGTCAACAGATTTCCACATGACACGTGGCTAAATAAATATTTAATCTTCAAAAGAGTCTGATATTTAAAAACAAAAAGAGTCTGGTATTTAGCCATACAAAAAGTGTCTAGTATTTAATCAGACAAATAAGTCTGGCATCTAACTAGACAAAAAGATAGTGAAATTTAATCAGACAAAAAGATTCTGGTATTTAATTAAAAAGTCTGGTATTTGATAAGACAAAAAGAATCTGGTATTTAATCGAACCCAAAAAAAAACAACCACTCCGGGATGGACCCAAAATAATGCGTGAGAAAAATTAAATCTGAACAGAACCCCAAGTAGTCTTAAAACAATCTCGTTCATTCAGGCAACGTGTCTCAAGTTCCTGGCCTCATCACTTCCAGACAAAGAAGAGAATTAGAAATCGTGTCAAGGCTTTCCACTAAGAATCTCAATCAATTTCCCAAGCCATTTTTTTTCAAATGCCGTATCAATCGCTTCCGGTTGAGTCGCGTTCTAATGTTCAATCTATTTTCATAATAAAATGCACCACACAACCACACGTGGAAGTGGACCAAGAGAAGAGGAAGGGTGAAAGAGACCTAAGGTATTGTACAACAAATTTCCACACTGATAATTAAGATTATTATTGTTTATTTGGATAGACAGAGAGAGACAGAAAGACAGAGAGAATAAGATAGAAGTATTGTTATAACCCAGCCATGCACACCGTCATCCAAGAGAGTGCAGAAGGTGCCCACTATTAGAGACAAGAGTTTGAGTTTTGAGATTAGGCACATCGGCACAATTTAGGCCATGTCGTGCCCGTATTCCTTTAAGGATCACACTCCCTTCACATAACAAGGGCTAACTTCTATACAGTTAAATCATTAAAAACAAGGTCTATTCACAGTTAAAATAGTAAAGGTAGTATTACAGACTAGACTAGGAAGGATGTTGACATAGAAGTATTGTTATAACCCAGCCATGCACACCGTCATCCAAGAGAGTGCAGAAGGTGCCCACTATTAGAGACAAGAGTTTGAGTTTTGAGATTAGGCACATCGGCACAATTTAGGCCATGTCGTGCCCGTATTCCTTTAAGGATCACACTCCCTTCACATAACAAGGGCTAACTTCTATACAGTTAAATCATTAAAAACAAGGTCTATTCACAGTTAAAATAGTAAAGGTAGTATTACAGACTAGACTAGGAAGGATGTTGACATTAGAGAGAGAGAGAGAGAACGATGTCCGCCCAAGTCTAGAGCTGAAGATGCTGTGCTCAAGGCAAATGTCCTATGTGTTTGTCATGTCTCCATGTAAATAAACATCTATGTCTCGTTGACTTGCCTCCCTTCAGTTATTACAGTATATTAGAAGCAAAAATGCCTTCTTACAAAGCTTATATCAACTCACACTGTCTGTCTGTTAAAAATTGTAAACACGTTAATTCTCCTAAACCCATTCTTGGATTAAGTTGAAACTTTTAAAAACTATCTACTGTACATAAAAAAACATGAATCAATAAAAAAAATTAACCAATTAGTCAATTATTGGTAATCAAGTATTTTGTTTGATATCTCCCCCTTAAATAAGCAATGTGTTTATATTTAGTTTTTGGTTTTTCAAACCCCCTTTAGAATTTAATATCTTGGGGGCGGAAGAGTATATTCGTTTATGTTAAAAGTGTAACATTCTACAAGATAGATGTGAAAAAAAAAAAAAAATCGCTACAGTTAGATCAAACTTTCAAAGGGAAATAATAATTAGAATTAATTAGTTCACATGTCATAAGGTAACGCTTCAAAGATAGTGTATAGATTGAATTAATACATTGTTATTATGTAAGAGAAAATAAGACCTCTAATTTATTTCATGCTATTTCCAAATGAAAATTAAATATTTATTATTAATAGTTGATATATGTATTCAATAAATTATAAGCCATTTTAAAGTTTTTTCATCGTTGTACTAAATGCAGTGTACATCATCATTTATATGCAACCCAAAACAGTCGCAATGTAGTAATATTTACAAGGGCTAACTATACATACAGAGCTCACATTGATAAATTCAGTAACTCTCCTTCTATGAGATAATTGAATACTAGTATCAAACGTCTATTAGGTATTTCGAAACACCGGAAATTTATATGAAGTTTAATCAGGAGCAGCCGACCCCTAGGCAGTTTTTGGCACCCAGTGCTACGTCCTGGCAGAGCCTACGACGCCGTTGACTCCTAATTTGCATTTGCAGTTTCCATGGATACATCAGCTGCGTTGAAAGAGGTGGGAGAACCACCATGTGGACGAGACCATAGCTTATGCCCAGGCATTCATCTGAAGGAGGTCAATATATATATATGTATATATTAATGCAGCTGTGGGTCGCGCCACGCTTACTAATTGTAAAAAGCCCCGCTTTGTTTTTTCTTTCAGGGCCAAATGTCTGTTGTATCAGTTATATTTTAGAGTCAGTTAATAGTTATCATTGTATATTGTAAAACATTGATCAAGTAAAAATATTATCACAGTGGAGAAAAAAAAATAGTGTCCAAAATATAAATTTTCAAATTGCTTTCGCGAGAGACGTCTACCACAGGATGGATTCAAAACTTTTTATATATATAAAAAAAAATATTTCAGTATGTCACACTTCATGCGGTTATAGAGCTTACGCGTCTTGCGTCAGAACAGTGACATAACACAGTCCTGTGGAGCAATGCAAATACTCCTTCTTCCTCAGTGCTATTAGAGCACCAGTAACTAGAATTAAGATGATATTCCAGGTATGTATGCGATGGCGTAGGTAGGAATTAGCCATCATTTAGGGACCCGGGAGATTGACCTCTTTAGGGGCTCGAGCATTTCGACATTCGACATCATGACATGAGATAACGGCGTAATATTTAATGTAAAAAAAAATTATTTCGAACACTCATTTAGGGGCCCCCCTCAAGTGGGGGCTGTTAGATAGCTAGTTTAGTTAGTTGGGTTGCGCACTTTATTAGACTGACGGTTAACATACATTTTATAGTGACGACATAGACTTTGGGTAAGAGATTAGAATAGAATTTTATTGATCACTAGGCACTTAGTCTAATTAAGCGTCTTCTAGAAATACTTCAGCTACATTTGATATACACATGCATCCGTTATAGTGCCCAAGGGGGGATTTTCAAATTCTCCCTCCCCCATCCCCCAACAATAGCTACGCCACTGTATCTATGGTTTAAAGTCTAGCCTAGGTTATAACCTACAGATTTAAATATTTACAGTAAACATTTCATTATTTGTTGTAACGCTCAAGATGTATGTACTGAGAATGGTCAATGTCAAGAGAACCATGATTTGAGCAAGAGGCAGAGACTGACATGACAATGCATGTTTCATAATTTGTCTGTGTTCATACTTTTTTCTTTAAAGCAAGACTGGATGGCTGCATGGTCATGTGGTACGCGCATTGAGCTGTCTTTTCATTGGTCCAAGGTTCGAAATCGCCGCAATCCCAGAACGTCCTGCGGAAGATTTGGACTAGGTCACAGCGGTTCTCAACCTTTTAAGCTCGGCGACCCCTTTTTACTCTCCCTCACTCTGCCGCGACCCCCCCCCCCCAATAACATACACAGCAATAAAAGAATACATTAAATACAATCCATATTTTCGATGGTCTTAGGCGACCCCTGACTAATCGTCATTCGACCCCTCAAGGGGTCGCGACCCACAGGTTGAGAACCCCTGGACTAGGATGTAATTATCTTTAATTCTGAAGGAACATTTGAACATGTAAAGTAAACAGCTAAGACTGGTCAATTTCTAATGCAGTGGCTTAATTTGAATAAATAAATACGCTTTCCTTGGCTACTTTCTGACCACATAGTACTACTACACCATATTTAAACACCAACTCACGACTGCAGGATAAAATTTCAGAGGTCAAATAAAAAATAAAAGTGAAGTCAACACCAAATCTCTTTTTTTTTAAATTGATCAGAAATTCTATCAAGAGCAGAGCCAAGTTTTAGTGGTAAAAAGGAAACAATTTGACTCCGTCTGCTGATTTCTAACATGAATAAGGGAGGTAAATTTGAAAAAGAATCAATCGTCTGCTAGCCGACCGGAAGTTTTCTTAAATAATGTATTTCAAGAAGCTGTCCGACGCAAGAACTCAAAGATGATTGAACGTTTTGTTCTTGTTTATTTTTATTAATTGTTTTGTAGAAATATGATTGTACACAATATGTACTTCAATTTCCTTGTTCACTTAAAAAAAAAAAGTCACAGTCTTTATAGAAATCTATTAGATCTACATAGAAAGGTATATTACCACTGAACACTAGTAGATATAAGAAAGATTTATATTCCAGAAAACAACAGAATTGTAAATATATCTTCTTATTTCAAATAATAAAATTTAAAAATTCCATTAATAACTAATGAATTTGTACAATAGTCTTCAGTTGTCATGGTCATGGTTATGATAGTAAGGGCAGGACAAAGACCAACACACTTTAGGCCTATTTGTTGTCATCTGATAACATGTACGTATCTGGAACTGAAAAGACTCTATGCTTACAATATTGAATACAAATATTGAAACTGAAAAGACTCTACGCTTCCAGCATTGAATACAAATATTGAAGCTGAAAAAACTCTATGCTTCAAAATATTAGATAAAATATTGGAACTGAAAAACTCTTTTCAATTAGTATTGAATACAAATATTGTAACCCAAAAGACTCTTTGCTTCAAGTATTGGATACAAATAAGCAATTTTTTTTAAATTCTCAAACCAAAGACCATCTCAAACGACATCTGATCTTCTCATTCGACATCTGACTATTTTCCCAAGAGCTTAAAGGACAAGATTTTTTTTTGTGCCAGACTGTTTCTCGTGTCATTGTTGAGCAGAATGAAAGACTTCTCTTGGGGCCCCACATTGCACTTCTTGTTTTGTCACAAGGATCAGGACCGTAGATTTTGTGAGCAAAGGAAGGACACCTTCCGCGTGTCCATCACGCTAATGGTGATGGACAGCTAGCGGAAGAGGAATTTTTCTCACGCTTCCATATGTCCATCTGACTGTCCGCTCAATCGTGGACACACAATTTCAATTAGATCTCCTGGAGATTTCAAGACAATCTCTCACTAACCAGAACCATTTTTTTTTGGTTGACAATTTGTCCTTCCATGTAAGTTGTCCCGTTCTGACATTTCTGTCTGGGAGAAAGAAATGGAAAAAAATACGGATGGTGCTTGTGTGTTTCTGTGTGTGTATGAGAGAGAGAGAAAGAGAGAGAAAGAGAGAGAGACATGAAAGCAACCACGCAGCTATATCCCCCCCCCCCCCCAAGAAAACGGAAACCATAGCTATAACTGACTTTGGTCAAAAGAGAAAACTCTTAAAACACGCCTCCGCAAGCCCTGATTATTAAAGATGATGATCTAGACACCTGCTTGTTCCAAGTACAACCGAGCGCGGGAGACTCTCGAGCGCCATGCGAGAATAGATCATAGGTAGCATGCAGGAACAGTTGAATTCGGTGTAGGAACATATGAATTCGGTGCATGAACAGATGAATTCTTTGCAGGAAAAGATGAATTCGGTGCAGGAACATATGAATTTGGTACAGGTACAAATGAATTCGGTGCAGGAACAGATGAATTCGTGCAGGAACAGATGAATTTAGTGCAGGTGCAAATGAATTCGGTGCAGGAACTGATGAATTCGGTGCAGGTACAGATGAATTAAGTGCAGGAACAGATCAATTCAGTGCAGAAACAGATGAATTCGGTGCAGGTAGAGACAGTGGGCATTATATGAGGTAATGATAACAACAAACTCCAATGCCATTTTCCCTCTCAAATTTTGGGTTTCTGCATCTAGGAATACGTTTAATCACATTTACCTCTACTGAAACTTTCCCATACACAAACTTATCTACGCGCATACACAAGCACGCACCCCTTCACCTTCATGTTTTCTTTAGCCTTTTGGACAGTTGGGGCACCATGCATCATCTTTTGTCATGAATGGTGGTTGACTGAGCGGTAAAGCGCTAGGCTTCCAAACCGGGGTTACTGGGTTCGAATAGTGGTAACTGGGATTTTTAATTTCGAAATCTTTGGGCACCTCTGAGTCCACCTAGCTCTAATGGGTACCTGACATTAGTCGGTAAAAAGTAAAGGCGGTTGGTCGTTGTGCTGGCCATATGACACCCTCGTTAACTGTAGGCCAAAGAAACAGATTACCTTTACATTATCTGCCCTGTAGAAAACAAGGTCTGAAAAGGGAACTTTACCTACTACATGTGAGATGCCTAGAATTTTTTCTATAACACACACACACACACGCGCAAGCACAAATGCTTCTTTAAAATGTTTCTCTCTCTCGCTCTCTCTCTCTGTCTCTCTCTCAATCTCTCTCTCTCTCTTATTATTTATAAGTAGACTGGCAGACAGTGAACATCGAAGAAAACTATTGGAAGAACAAAAAAAGGAAACTCACGTCTACCCTCTGCTACCTCATTACTTTAGATCACTTGCTCATTCCAGATTGTCTCCCTTACTTGTAAGTCGGGCCGACACTGACAAAAACGTATGACTTGACGACATC